>JAPNXP010000015.1:3000000-3580021 GCA_028753945.1 Hexactinellida sp. DTS-2022
TTAAACACAAGATGGTTTATGATAGAAACGAACTTCAAATATATCTACCTTTCCTTGTGACTCCGACCAATTAACAAATGGTTCTTGACGCCTTGAGGCGCTGATGACTGGGCAAAAAAAAATCCAAAATTGCAGCCTGCGCCGAGAGCATGTTCCTTTGGAGGCACTATCAATAGACAACCAACAAAATATAGTGCCACCAAAGGAACATGCGTCGGCACAGGCTGCAATTTTGGATTTTTTTTTTTTTTTTTTTTCTCCGTAGACGGTACCCTGGCCAGAGCTCTATAGTTGATGGGCTGAAACTTGGCATGTAGGTGCGGTGGGACCGTCTAATTTGCACCTGGGGTTACGATTTTTTATTAAGAAATTTTTGACACATCTTTAACACCTTTCAGATTTTGTCTGGTCCATAACTCAAAATATGTTTTACTAAACCCGAAAATTTTATTTCATATTTGGATTCCCCATAAAATTCTGCGTCTGATGGGAGAAGAAAACCTTCAAAAAAGGTTTTATTCCTGCCATTAATGGGGGTTGAAATTTCTTTGTTTACTCACACTTCAGTTTCAATAAAACTGTTAAATCTAATTCCATTGTTTCAACTTGTAATAATTATATTGATTTAACTTGTTAAATCCTACTCTAGTGATTCACCTTGCGATAATTATATTGATTTAACTTATAAATTCCAGCTGGCTTCTATTTAATTCTAGCATTACTATACAATGGATTAAATTAAATTAATTTATATAAGGAATTTGTTGACTTTACTCAACTCACCGTGGATAACATTGCTAAAATAAATAACTAATAATTTAATTTATTATCAATAAGTAATGAATGGCATTAAACTAAAGATGGTTTATGATAGAACCGTTAACATTTTACATTCCACAACAACGACAGATAAAGTGATTATATTTATTTCGCGAGAATATTCTTGCACAATTAATGTACTGACGAAATTTATTATAATTAATTCCTTTTGTATTTAACTTATAGACGGTTCCAATAGGATTATTGGGGTTATCGAGTGCGCTGAATTCAAATATGATAGTGAAATTCGATTTAAATTAATAATAAGTGCAAATAATTGAACTTTATTTATTTTGCTGTACATAATAATGATGTTAAATTATTAATTTATTAATTAAATATTTATACTAATTAGCTAAATTTCATTAATCTCAGAGATGATACAAGATAGAAACAAACTTTCAATTTATCAATTGGTCCTTATGCCACGTACCACCTATACAAGTGAGTCTTGACACCTTGAGGTGATGATGACATCGTTAAAAAAATGTGTTTTTACAATTTTGTTAATTCGATATTAAAAATGGGTTAGTTCATGTTGGGTGATGACCCAACACTCACATAAAAAATGCTGAGTCATCAGTTGTTATATTCTACTCAAACTGGAATATCGCTAAAAGGAAGTGAACTAAAACGAAACTTCCACCACTCTAAGGGTCGATGCCTTCTGTAACACCTTTTTGAAATGATTTAACACCTTTATAGTGATGATGACTTGGCGAAAAAAAAATCCAAAATTGCATCCTGTGCCGACAGCATGTTCCATTGGAGGCACTATCAATAAACCACCAACAAAATATAGTGCCACCCAAGGAACATGCGTCGGCACAGGATGCAATTTTAGATTTTATTATTATTTTTTTCTCCGTAGACGGTGCCCTGGCCTGAGCTTTATAGTTGATGGGCTGAAACTTGGCATGTAGGTGCGATGGGACCGTCTAATTTGCACCTGGGGTTACGATTTTTGATTAACAAATTTTTGACACATCTTTAACACCTTTCAAAATTTGTCTGGTCCATAACACAAAATATGTTTTACTAAACCCCCAAATTTTATTTCACATTTGGATTCACCATAAAATTCTGCGTCTGATGGGATAAGAAAACTTTCAATCAAGAGTTTTATTTCTGCCATAAATGGGGGTTGAAATTTCTTTGTTTACTCACACTTCAGTTTCAGTATAACTGTTAAATCTAATTCCATTGTTTCAACTTGTAATAATTATATTGATTTAACTTGTTAAATCTTACTCTATTGATTCAACTTGCGATAATTAAATTGATTTAACTTATAAATTGCAGCTGGCTTCTATTTAATTTACCATACAATGGATTAAATAAAATAATATAATATAAGGAATTTGTTGACTTAATTCAACTCAACCGTGGATAACAATGCTAATATAAATAAATAATAATATAATTTATTATCAATACATAATGAATGAATGGCATCAAACTCAAGATGGTTTAAGATAGAAACAAACTTCAAATTTATCTACCGTTCCTTGTGACTCGGACCAATTAACAAATGCTTCTTCACACCTTGGGCGTTGATGACTTGGCTAAAAAAAATCCAAAATTGCAGCCTGCGCCGACAGCATGTTCTTTTGGAGGCACTATAAATATACAACCAACAAAATATAGTGCCACCAAAGGAACATGCGTCGGCACAGGCTGCAATTTTGGATTTTTATTACTGTGCCGACTATACTATAGTATAGTGGCCCAGTATTGGTCTTAGTGCCTTGGTTATTACTGTGCCGACTATACTATAGTATAGTGGCCCAGTTCTAATCTTACTGCCTTGGTTAGTTATTATTACTGTGCCGACTATACTATAGTATAGTGGCCCAGTATTAGAATCACTGCCTTTATTTATATTATTATTATTTCTCCGTAGCAGGTGCCCTGGCCACACCTGTATACATAGAGGGCTGAAACTTGGCATGTAGATTCGGAGTCGACGTCTAATTTGCACCTGGGGTTACGATTTTGTATTAACAAATTTTTGACACATCTTTAACACCTTTCAAAATTTGTCTGGTCCATAACTCAAAAAATGTTTTACTAAACCCCAAAATTTTATTTCACATTTGGATTCGCCATAAAATTCTGCGTCTGATGGGAGAAGAAATTTTTCAATAAAGTGGTCAATTTCTGCCATAAATGGGGGTTGAAATTTCTTTGTTTACTCACACTTCAATTTCAGTAAAAGTGTTAAATCTAATTCCATTGTTTCAACTTGTAATAATTATATTGATTTAACTTGTTAAATCCTACTCTAGTGATTCAACTTGCGATAATTGTATTGATTCAACTTATAAATTCCTGCTGGCTTCTATTTAATTGTAGCATTACTATACAATGGATTAAATTAAATTAATTTATATAAGGAATTTGTTGACTTTACTCAACTCACCGTGGATAACATTGCTAAAATAAATAACTAATAATTTAATTTATTATCAATAAGTAATGAATGAATGGCATTAAACTAAAGATGGTTTATGATAGAACCGTTAAGATTTTACATTCCACAACAACTACAGATTAAGTGATTATATTTATTTCGGCAAAAAAATTCTTGCACAATTAATGTACTGACGTAATTAATTATAATTAATTCCTTTTGTATTTAACTTATAGACGGTTCCAATTGGATTATTGGGGTTATTGAGTGCGCTGAATTCAAATATGATAGTGAAATTCGATTTAAATTAATAATAAGTGCAAATAATTGAACTTAATTTATTTTGCTGTATATAATAATGGTGTTAAATTATTAATACATTAATTAAATTTTTATACTAATTAGCTAAATTTCATTAATCTCAGAGATGATACAAGATAGAAATAAACTTTCAATTTATCAATTGGTCCTTATGGCACGTGCCACCTATACAAGTGGGTCTTGACACCTTGAGGTGATGATGACATCGTCAAAAAAATGTGTTTTTACAATTTTGTTAATTCGACATTTAAAATGGGTTAGTTCATGTTGGGTGATGACCCAACACTCACATAAAAAATGCTGAGTCATCAGCTATTATATTCTACTCAAACTTGAATATCTTTGAAATGAAGTAAACTAAAACGAAACTTCCACCACTCTAAGGGTCGATGCCTTCTGAAACACCTTTTTGAAATAATTTAACACCTTCATAGTGATGATGACATGGCGGAAAAAAAAATCCAAAATTGCAGCTGTTCCGACAGCATGTTCCATTGGAGGCACTATCTATAAGCCACCACCAAAATATAGTGCCACCAAAGGAACATGCGTCGGCACAGCTGCAATTTTGGATTTTTTTATTTTTGGTCCGTAGATCGTCCACTGAACAGAGTTTAATTAACTAAGAACCCAAAATTTCAGGACAGGTGTCTCATGGGTTACAGATGTGCACCTGGGGTCACGATTTTTTACTACATTTTTTTGGACACATTTTTGCACCTGTTTAATATTAGAAAAAGAACAATAAATAGTGCACAAATATTTAATTTATATGCATTCGATAGAGAATTAAATTCTACACCTTTTCACAGTGCACGAATTTTTAAATTGAGTTTCGTTTGTGCCACAATTGAGTTGCAAGTTTCCTTTGTTTACTAACACTTCAGTTCAATTGAAGTGTTAAATCGAATTCTATTGTTTCAACTTGTGATAATTACATTGATTCAACTTGTGAGATCGAGTAGGCTTCTATTTTCTAATTGAAAACTAAGATTTTACATTCCATAACAACAACAGATTATGTGATTATATTTATTTCTGCTCAGAATATTCTTGAACAATGGATACATGAGATATTTAATTCTAATTAATTCGCTCTGTGTTTAACTTAGAGAAACGGTTCCAATTAGATTATTAGGGTATCGAGTGCGCTGAATTCAAATATGATAGTGAAATTAAATTTAAATTAATTATTATAGCAAATATTGAACTTAATTTATTTTGATGTAAATAATATTGGTGTTAAATTATCTTAGATTAATTAAATATTTATACTAATTGTCTAAATTTCATTAATCTCAGAAATGATACAAGATAGAAACAAACTTTAAATTTATCAATTGGTCCTTATGGCACGTACCACCTATACAAGTGGATCTTGACACCTTGAGGTGATGATGACATCGTCAAAAAAATGTATTTTTACAATTTTGTGAATTATATTATTAAAATGGGTTAGTTGGAGTTGGGTGATGACCCAACACTCACATAAAAAATGCTGATTCATCACTTATTATATTCTACTGAAACTTGAATATCTTTGAAACGAAGTGAGCAAAATGGAAACTTCCACCACTCTAAGGGTCGTAGCCTTCTGAAACACCTTTCTGAAATAATTTAACACCTTTATAGTGATGATGACTTGGTGAAAAAAAAATCCAAAATTGCAGCCTGTGCCGACAGCATGTTCCATTGGAGGCACTATCAATAGACCACCACCAAAATATAGTGCCACCAAATGAACATGCGTCGGCACAGGCTGCAATTTTGGATTTTTTATTTTCCTTCCGTATCCTCTCCACAGAACAGAGTTTTATTAACTAAGAGCCCAAATTTTCAGGATATGTGTCTCATGGGTTACAGATGTGCACCTGGGGTCACGTTTTTTTATCACATTTATTTGGCCACATTTTTGCACCTGTTTAATATTAGAAAAAGAACAATAAATATCCGCGAATATTTAATTTATATGCATTCGATAGAGAATTAAATTCTACACCTTTTCACAGTGCACGAATTTTTAAATTGGGCTTCGTTTGTTCCACAATTGAGTTGGAAATTTCCTTTGTTTACTAACACTTCAGTTCAGTTGAAAGTGTTAAATCTAATTCTATTGTTTCAACTTGTGATTATTATATTGATTCAACTTGTGAGATCGAGTAGGCTTCTATTTTCCAATTGAAAACTAAGATTATAGATTTCAATAACAACGACAGATTATGTGATTATATTTACTTCTGCAAGAATACTCTTGCACTGTTAATATACTGACGTAATTAATTATAATTAATTAAGTCAGTATATGACTTATATAGATGCTCCCAATTTGTTTATTAGGCGTTATCGAGTGTGCGGAATTCAAATTTGATAGCCAAATAAATTAATTTATTATTTATGACAAAATAATCAAACTTTATAAATATAAGTTGACATTGAAATTGGTGTTAAATTATAAATAATATTAATAATTATTTATACTAATTAATTAAATATCATAAATCTCAGAGACTATAGAAGATAGAAACAAACTTTCAATTTATCAATTGGTCCTTATGGCACGTGCCACCTATACAAGTGGATCTTGACACCTTGAGGTGATGATGACATTGTTAAAAAAATGTGTTTTTACAATTTTGTTAATTCGATATTTAAAATGGGTTAGTTGATGTTGGGTGATGACCCAACACTCACATAAAAAATGCTGAGTCATCACCTATTATATTCTACTGAAACTTGAATATCTCTCAAATGAAGTGAACTAAATGGAAACTTCCAACTTTCTAAGGGTCGTTGCCTTTTGAAACACCTTTCTAAAATAATTTAACACCTTTATAGTGATGATGACTAGGCGGAAAAAAAATCCAAAATTGCAGCCGGCGCCGACAGCATGTTCCTTTGGAGGCACTATCAATAAACCACCACCAAAATATAGTGCCACCTAAGGAACATGCGTCGGCACAGGCTGCAATTTTGGAATTTATTATTATTATTCTTCCGTAGCCACTCCACAGAACAGAGTTTTATCAACTAAGAGCTCAAATTTTTTTGATGGGTGTCTCATGGATTACAGATGTGCACCTGGGATTACGATTTTTTATTAACAAATTTTTGACACATCTTTAACACCTTTCAAATTTTGTCTGGTCCATAACTCAAAAATTGTTTTACTAAACCCCCAAATTTTATTTCACATTTGGATTCGCCATAAAATTCTGCGTCTGATGGGAGAAGAAATTTTTCAATAAAGGGATCAATTTCTGCCATAAATGGGGGTTGAAATTTCTTTGTTTACTCACACTTCAATTTCAGTAAAACTGTGAAATCTAATTCCATTGTTTCAACTTGTAATAATTATATTGATTTAACTTGTTAAATCTTACTCTAGTGATTCAACTTGCGATAATTATATTGATTTAACTTATAAATTCCAGCTGGCTTCTATTTAATTCTAGTATTACTATACAATGGATTAAATAAAATATTATAATATAAGGAATTTGTTGACTTAATTCAACTTAACCGTGGATAACATTGCTAAAATAAATAACTAATAATATAATTTATTATCAATACATAATGAATGAATGGCTTTAACTCAAGATGGTTTATGATAGAACCGTTAAGATTTTACATTCCACAACAACGACAGATTAAGTGATTATATTTATTTCGGCGAGAATATTCTTTTTGCACAATTAATGTACTGACGTAATTAATTATAATTAATTCCTTTTGTATTTAACTTATAGAATTTTCCAATTGGATTATTGGGGTTATCGAGTGCGCTGAATTCAAATATGATAGTGAAATTCGATTTAAATTAATAATAATTGCAAATAATTGAACTTAATTTATTTTGCTGTACATAATAATGTTGTTAAATTATTAATTTATTAATTAAATATTTATACTAATTAGCTAAATATCATAAATCTCAGAATTCAAAAAAGATAGAAACAAACTTCCAATTTATCAATTGATCCCAATGTCACGTAACACCTCTACAAATGGGTATTGACACCTTGAGGTGATGATGACATCGTAAAAAAAATGTGTTTTTACAATTTTGTTAATTCGATATTTAAAATGGGTTATTTGAAGTTGGGTGATGACCCAACACTCACATAAAAAATGCTGAGTCATCAGCTATTATATTCTACTCAAACTTGAATATCTCTAAAATGAAGTGAACTAAATGGAAACTTCCGCCACTCTAAGGGTCGATGCCTTCTGTAACACCTTTTGATATATTTTAACGCCCTCATAGTGATGATGACATGGCGAAAAAAATCCAAAATTGCAGCTGTGCTGACAGCATGTCCCATTGGAGGCACTATCAATAAACCACCACCAAAATATAGTGCCACCAAAGGAACATGCGTCGGCACAGCTGCAATTTTGGATTTTTATTATTATTCTTCCGTAGCTCATCCACAGAACAGAGTTTGATTAACTAACAACCCAAATTTGCAGGACAGGTGTCTCATGGGTTACAGATGTGCACCTGGGGTTACGATTTTTGATTAACAAATTTTGGACACATGTTTAACACCTTTCAAAATTTGTCTGGTCCATAACTCAAAGAATGTTATACTAAACCCCCAATTTTTATTTCATCTTTGGATTCATCTTCAAATTCTGCGTCTGATGGGTAAAGAAATTTTTAGTAATGGGTTTAATTTCTGCCATAAATGGGGGTTGAAATTTATTTGTTTACTCACACTTCAATTTCAGTAAACTGTTAAATCTAATTCCATTGTTTCAACTTGTAATAATTATATTGATTAAACTTGTTAAATCTTACACTATTGTTTAAACTTGCGATAATTATATTGATTCCACTTGTGAAATCGAGTAGGCTTCTATTTTCTATTTGAAAACTAAGATTTTACATTCCACAACAACGACAGATTATGTATTATATTTACTTCTGCATAGAATATTCTTGCACAATGGATACATGACATATTTAATTCTAATTAATTAGCTCTGTGTTTAATGTATAGAAATGGTTCCAACTTCCAAATAGATTATTGGGATTATCGAGTGCGCTGAATTCAAATATGATAGTGAAATTCAATTTAAGTGAATAATTATTGCAAAAGATTGAACTTAATATATTTTGATGTACATAATATTGGTGTTAAATTATTAATAGATTAATTAATATTTATACTAATTAATTAAATATCATAAATCTCAGAAATCAAATAAGATAGAAACAAACTTTCAATTTATCAATTGATCCTTATGCCACGTAACACCTCTACAAGTGGGTCTTGACACCTTGAGGTGATGATGACATCGTAAAAAAAATGTGTTTTCACAATTTTGTGAATTATATAATTCAAATGGGTCGGTTCGTTTTGGGTGATGACCCAGAGCTCACATAAAAAATGCTGAGTCATCAGCTATTATATTCTACTGAAACTTGAATATCTTTGAAATGAAGTGAGCATAAAAGAAATTTACAACTCACTAAGGGTCGTTGCCTTTTGAAACACCTTTCTGAAATAATTTAACACCTTCGTAGTGATGATGACATGGCGAAAAAAATCCAAAATTGCAGCCTGTGCCGACAGCATGTTCCTTTGGAGGCACTATCAATAAACCACAATCAAAATATAGTGCCACCAAAGGAACATGCGTCGGCACGGGCTGCAATTTGGGATTTTATTTACTAGAAGAAGCCCACTAAAAAGGTTGAAAACCACTGATTTAACAGTATAGTAGGCTTACGTAATATGTTCTATACTATAGTATCAGTATACTATAGAGTAATTACAATATGGAGAAGATGGCTGATTTACGTAAAAAAACGTTAATAAAACGTAGAATTGATTAGCGACCTATTCATTTTAATTGATATATAGAAAGAACATCCTTAGGAGAATACAACCTCTATAATATTTTCAATAGCTAATTCGAATTATTAAAGAGTCACTGGACCAGAACACAAATTTCGATATAATTGACGAACAAAGACAAAATTGAGAATTCTAGTTGCGAGGTGATCATCACCAGGAAATTCTCTATCCCCTGTCTAAATTTCAAATCTCTATCCCTAATGGTCTAGTCAAGCTATCGCGTACGGCCGGACGGAACTCTATCAGAACGAATTCAATAGTGTGCACTTACAGTATAAACTATAGTAGGACTCCACTCAGGGCCGGATTTACCCTTGCGTGGCCCGAAGGCTGAACCACACGAGTGGCCCGAAACATGACCGACATTGTTCGAGTCCCCAAATTTCAATTGTTTAACAAACTAAAAAGTGCCATCTTGTATAGTGCAGGGGTCTCTGTTAATATTTTTGTTTAGGTTCGAATGACAAATATATTTATAATATATAGAAGTAAGAAATTTTAAGCTTTTCAATCTCAAAGAGCGACACTTCATAAGTGTCCGTCACCTGGTGTGGCCCTAAGCTAAGGCTATAGCCTACTTAGCCTAATGGTAAATCCGGCACTGACTCTACAATAACGTTTTTTCTAGAAGACACTAAAAATCGGATAACTTACTTAGGAGTATAAGGTGTAATTCTCCTAGCTATAGAAATGCATGCAAGCGACTCCGGTGTATACGAATTACTGGATATTACGAAAAAATTCAACAACACCTGGTATTCGTATTAACGAGAGTCTACTGAATATAGCTATAGATCATTACAACATACTATTAACTAATAAAACTAATAATCCCCTAAATACATTTGACTTTATGAGTATAAAGATCATAATTGTTTCCAATTTCTATAAATATGAGCCCTTTGGTCTCTTTCGCTTCGCGACGGATCATTCAACCTTATGCAGTCTCGATTTTTGCATTTATAAATCACAACAATAAATATTCAAATTATAAATCTATATCATTAAAACTCGATTGTTTGCTGTTTGTTTGTCTGGATTGTATTAAAGAGATAGGGGTAGAAACCACATTTCTAAACTAACCTCCAAATGTTATAATAGTTAAACAAGTATGCTGATTTCGAATTTCTAATTTCTAATTTCCTAATATGAATCTTTATTGTCGTAGTTTACAAAAATATTTAAAGAAAATATTCATAATTTAAAATGAATCTGGAGGCTAGCTTCCAACGGGTATTATTACAGTAGAGCCTCTGAATAACGGACACTTTGGGACCGGAGTAGTTGTCCGCTATTTGGAGGGGCCGTTATGGGGGCTCCACTGTATATGCAGGGTTTCATACAGGGGGTGCACTTGCCCCCTGCTCCTTCAAGTGCCCCCCTAGAAAATCCACTTACACACCGAAGTTTTAATTTATGCCCCCCTTGAGAATTTACATATCCCAGATTGTCCCCCCTTGCATGCTAATCCTGTATGAAAAACTGATATGTAAACAAGTACTATGCTAAACACAAATTCAATTTTTTTCAAATTTGTAATTTAAATATTTATTGTCTATTGAAAAAGCAGACCGCGTAGCCGTAGCGGATGAGTTATCCGTCGTGTAGCGACCGCGACAGAAAGGCTCTAAATCCCAATCGGCCGCCTACGAATAAAAACATTCTGAAGTTAGCTTGCATTTCAATATAAATGCGGTTTCTAACTCTCTCTTAATTAATACTACATCCGGAAAGACTAATATATAAATGTTATAATAGCTTAATAGGTAAACAAGTGTGCTGATTACGAATTCAATGTTTATAGATTTCTAAAATGAATAATTATAGTTGTTATTTACAATTGGGACAAAAGCGAGACCGAAGAGTTCGTATAGATTAACTTCCAATAGACCCATTTACATACCGCTGCCGTATATCATTTCCTTGTGGAAGAATTTGCATTTTAAAATTACTCTGAAATTCAATTTCACTCATTCCTGAGAATACATCATTATACTGTTTAAACTCCTCTACTACTTCTCTTCTGTTAATTGCTGCCATAATTTTTGACAGTTTAACCAGGTCTCTCTCTATCAATCCTTTTTTCAATAGCTCACACAGTACAGTATCAGTACTAAAATTCTTCATTGAATTACTTTTTATTCCTATACAAATAATTTGCCAGCTTTCATTGGGTATTTCAGTTGTTAGTAAGTCGATTAAGGTTTTAATTGACAAATCCTCCCGGGCCTTATCTCCGCTAGCGCTAGGAGATGACACACAGAGCCAAGGAATCTTACAAGCTATGGGTATAAGGTAGGGTAGTTTCATTGTCTGGAGTGCTTCATAGAATAGGTAGGGGTCATGTCCCTTCCAGCGTTTCAGTGCTAATATAAAATCTGAGCTAGAGTGAATATCTTGAAACAATCCAGAAGGCACTCCTAAAATTATTTTTAGCTTCTCAGTATCTTCCGCAGTCAGCGATTTAGATAACTCGAATAAACTACCCATTTCATCCATTTCAACTTACAATAGCTAATTATAAAATAAAATCAGACATTATTTCCTTTCTACAAATAAAGTATAATTCCTACCATCAGTCTGAAATGAATTATGCTGGTAACTCGGTATGGAATTTTTACAATTACATTACGAATTTACGACTAATCATCAATGTATAATACTTCCGTTTTGCTAAGATTGATATCGATAACATATCACGGATACCGAGGATTTTGTAAGATATAATTTTAACTATTATTAATCCCAAAGAGATCAACTGACCTAGTATTCAGTATTGCTTCAAGTTAGAACTTACTGAACTTGAATAAAATTTGAAAGCAATCTAAAGAATGAGATAACTTATATGTAGACCGTCTATTTATAGACCAGGTTTTCTTACATATACATTAGTATTACCCATAAAAAGCAGGGCAAGTGGTCTACAGAATTTATAGACGGTCTACAAATTTTTGGCTTATTTGTATGGGCTTTTATAGACCGTCTAGAAATAGACCGTCTACATATAAGGATGCTCTCTAAGAATTCACTTATATAATGGGAAAATTCCAAAAATACTCAAGTTTTAAAAAAAATTCCAAATATACTCAACAATACTCAACTAATTTGTAAATATACTCAAGTTTTTCCAAATATACTCAAGTTTTACCGGATTATTCCAAATATACTCAAGTTTTATTGGATTATTCCAAATATACTCCAGTTTTATTGGATTATTGAAACTAGTATGGAGACCCCAACCACAAAAAATATTTATTAGTACAATCTGCTCGTCTGCTCTACGCGCGTCCTTACAACTTGTACTCGGGCCTACGGCCCTCGCTTGTATTTAAAGCATCTCCTTTTCAAATTAAATGTCGTTCTTGATGAGTGGCCGCTAGCTGTCTATTTATATCCGTTCATCCTTGCTACAGGTTTCTATAAGGACAGATTAAATAATTTGGATATTTATGCAAATTTGAACAGATAATTTTCTAGATATTAAAGCTCGTCCGTGTATAATAATATACCAACTCCAATAATAAAATTAAATATCACTAAGAAACTGTACCAGTGGACCCCTAACTTTGGGATGTGGAGAAGTTATTATATTGATTGATAATAATTTGATATCAAATAACACAATGGAATGTTAGAAATGTATGGCTAGACCATAGACTCCTTAAGTAAAGGACTGGAACGTCGCGATGTCGGGGGTTTTAACTTGAGTCTGAGAGGCTCCAATTATAAAAATTGATAAAGCATTAAGTTTCCGGTCTCCAAATGTGATTTTTGGCATATAGGGGTAACTTTTGGCACCCGTCAACAATTTTAGGTTTTCACTCAAATTTATCACACCTCGACAAGTTATGACGTCATTGTCACATTTCGAGAACCCTGAAAAGTCACTTAATCGCACATAATTCGCGCACTAAGAGATAAAAAACTGAAAATTTAATAGAACATGCACATTAATGATGCGGACACTTTGGTAACACCAGATTGCCAATATGCTTACTCATTATCACATGATGACGTAATCACTAAAATTTCACATTTTTAAATTTGACTATTTAGGCCTATTTACGCTTTATAATCAATGTTAGAAGTGTATAAACCATACACCAACCACGAAGCGGTTGGTGTGTGGTTGGGTTCTGCCGCGAAGCACGCTAGTATCTATATAGATTGATGCTACAGTATATCTATATATACTAGTGCGCTTCGCTTGCTAGGTCGCTTTGCGGCAGAACCCAACCACACACCAACCGCTTCGTGGTTGGTGTATGGTTTATACACTTCTAACATTGATTATAAAGCGTAAATAGGCCTAAATAGTCAAATTTAAAAATGTGAAATTTTAGTGATTACGTCATCATGTGATAATGAATAAGCATATTGGCAATCTGGTGTTACCAAAGTGTCCGCATCATTAATGTGCATGTTCTATTAAATTTTCAGTTTTTTATCTCTTAGTGCGCGAATTATGTGCGATTAAGTGACTTTTCAGGGTTCTCGAAATGTGACAATGACGTCATAACTTGTCGAGGTGTGATAAATTTTGAGTGAAAACCTCAAATTGTTGACGGGTGCCAAAAGTTACCCCTATATGCCAAAAATCACATTTGGAGACCGGAAACTTAATGCTTTATCAATTTATATAATTGGAGCCTCTCAGACTCAAGTTAAAACCCCCGAGATCGCGACGTTCCAGTCCTTTACTTAAGGAGTCTATGGGCTAGACAGACAGAACACAAATAACTGATTAGATGCCTGAACTTCCTCTCGATCAATTAGATTACTGTCTCAGTATTCTATAATGCATCTTAACATTTGACAGACACTAAAGCATTCAATTATACTAATTGAATGCTAGCTGCTAATCTATACTGGAACAACCCTCGAATTTAATTGGCTAAAGGTTTTGACACCTTTTGTGATGGAAGATGTGAATATCTTTTTAGATATTGAACTTGTTTGTACATACAGTATTCCCCACCCCACTGAAAATTTTTAGGTCTGTAGCTTTTACCAGTTCCTCAATCTATTCTGAACAAACACATAAACAAACAAACAAAAAATCATTGTGATTTAATATATAAGATAGACTAAATATAGCCTTTCTAAACTTGAGTAGATCTGTGGATTTACTGAAAAGTTGAGTAGATTTGGAATTTATTGAAAATACTTGAGCAGAATTGGAATTATTCTGAAAAACTTGAGTAGATTTGGAATTATTTTGAAAAACTTGAGTAGATTCGGAAAGATCTAGTTTTATATTTGAGTATCAGTAAAAAGTTGAGTATATTTGGAAATTTTTAAAAAACTTGAGTATTTTTGGAATTTTCCCCTTATATAATGCTATAATTGAAGGGCAAACACTGCTGAACTAAGTTCTATTGAATTAAAAGTGAATCTCAAAAAAATAAATCTCAATATGGGCCGATAAGTGATTCGAATTATAACAAACATATTCTTCTGTCAATGAACCACTACCGAACTGATTAGAGTACAACTATCACAATTAGTAGGGCACCGTCAAATTTGTTCTCATTATCTTTAGGGAATTAAACCTTGTACCATAGCATTCTATACTCTAAGGCAATGCCGCGGTTGAATGGACTTGGACCATGGACGAACTAGTATAGTTATCGATTTTATTTAAATAATTAGATTACATGCAACTATGCTAGTAATTTAGGGAAACTAGGAGTTTTATCAATCCACCACCCATTATAAAACTATAGAATCACTTAAGAAGAATATATTTTTTATTCATATTCTCAAAACAAACACAAGTACGTATCAGAATATTAAATAGTATAGCAAAATAACAAGAACGAAGTATTCAAGAGTAGAGTAATTGCTGAGCTAAGTGTCATCATAACAAGTCCATCTCTAAGTGTTGGTAGTTAAGTGAAAGAGTAGTGCATCAGGATGTTACTTGAACTGGATACCTAAAAGTTAAAGAGAAAGAGAAACTAGGAACTGAATTTCTTGAGCTTGGCATTATTGCGGCCAACAACCATATCATTAAAATTTCTCACTTTCTTTGATAAAATACAATTCGCCACAGTTGTAAATATCTTTTTTAGAATTTCCCATTTCGAATTCATACAAATACACCACCCCCTCCAAATTTCACTCTGATTCATTTCGACATCGAGTATGGCTAACTGAACTAAATTTCGGCGACAGGAACCCTCATAAAATAATCTACTTAAACGTGAACTATTATCAATCTTTAGAAATATTTCATAAATAATTAAAACAGATTCAAAAACACTCTCTGATGGATATTTAAGGGAACCTCTGTCCAGCAAATCGATCAATGAAAATCCAGTGTCGTTGTCAACTTCAATATCTTTGGGGGAAGTTAAAAAGTTCTGACAGTCTGTGCAATGTGCAGATAGTTTCAAATAAGAAAATACTGCATATCCAGCAACATAATTTAAGCAGTCTATTTGTGAATTATCAAATATGGGGCAAACAATATTGGATAATTCATTAGTAAAATATTCAAAATTAATTTCTGAATGCATTCTATCGACATTATCATCCTCTGTGAAAGTTTGTAAATATTCCTTAAGAGAAATGGTATCACTTTGTTGTTTAATATAAAAGAACTTAAGAATATTTGATAACTGAAGGCGACGTTCACTCTCTAAAATTTGAGAGTAAGATATATTATAGTTGGAGCCAGACATTTGACGATATAGTCCAAAGTGGTGTTCTAATGGATCATTTTGTAATTTGTACCCGAGATGTCAACAAATATTCAAAACCACATTCTACGGTCAATCTACGAACTAAGAGTGGGAGAGCAATACAGGTGTGTCTAAAACTTGTAAATGTTTGCGGTGTAAGCTTCCCACTGGATGTAGGCATAGCCCTCCAAAAATCTAGCCATTGTACAACATTATCCAAGAAAGACAATCTCTGGTCGTTAAGATGGAGCGGAGCTAGTAATGGGTTATTGAAACGAATATCTTTTCCGACCCAGTTGACATTGAAAATGTTCCAAATTCGATTTATCAGGTTTATGAATTCGACAGTATGACAGTTTTCACCTGTTGTATTCTCATGATTGAAACTTGAGAGCCCCGCTGCTGTAGATTCATGAAAAACCTTTAGAGCCAATTTTACATTTTGGCGTTCTAAGTGAGATGGCCAACATGCTTTAGATGTCAATTTTGGGGCTCTCTTAATTATGGAGAATTTGTCGGCTTTATACAAAACACGGAGATCGTCAAATGCTGCGTAATTGATTGAAGGATAATTTGACTTGGTGAATTCGGCAGAATTTAGAGAAATGTTAGCAATGGGTAAAGATATTTTTAACTGAGTGCAAGGTAGATTGACTGGATGAGACTGTTTAAAAGTGTAGTCCTCAAATTTGGGATACATAAAGGTTTTCTCAAAATCTTTCAAATTCAACCAGTTATTACGGATTGACTTAATGATATGGACAATGTCAAAAAATAATATAAGATTTCGAGCTGGATCACATGGATGTACAACCTTAGGATGCAATACTTTTCCATCATCTGACAATAATTTATACAAGCTAACGTTCAAAGGATAATTATCGGTACATATTGCTTCTACAAATAGACCACAGCTCTCGATATCAAATATAGTTTGTCTAACTATTGGGTGTAGGTAAGCAGCAGAAGAAGACCCCAGTGGTATTAAACGTACAATGGTGGAAAATCTTTTCATTAAACTCGAAACCATCATTGAAAATACAGTTGTAGGGGGGTCATTTGGGTTGTCAATTGAGCCCAGAATCTTACCTCCCTTATAGGATGCATCACTGCGGATATGGACTTCGTCCATTTGAAGGATTACATGACGTTCTCGGGGACTGAACTTAGATGTTATTTCCTTAAGTATTTGGAAATACTCTCCACCTATACCTAACGTGTTCTTTATAGCAAGTAATTTTCGCTCGTGTGGTAAAACTAAGCAATTAGATGAATGAATAAATCGGTAACAAGCCGGTGATATCCCATAAATTTTAAGTGAGAAAACCTGCGTTAAAATGTTATAACGTCGAT
Organism: Hexactinellida sp. DTS-2022; assembly: GCA_028753945.1. NCBI lineage: Eukaryota > Metazoa > Porifera > Hexactinellida > Hexactinellida sp. DTS-2022. The sequence continues at coordinate 3,017,460 of JAPNXP010000015.1, forward strand.
TATTTTTCGAATTTGTCAAATTAGTAAGTTGTCCTATAAAAAAGTGAAGTGATATTTTCAAAGATTCACTATTGGAATTTGAACTGTCATCATTGTCTAAATCTAACGAATCACCTTCAATAAGTTTAATTGCGTTTTCTAGCTGACGGATGGCAATGTTGACAAGATTGTTAATTGAAAGTTCAAAAGGAGAGGAAACAGTTTCTAATATCGGCGAAAACTTGTCAACTTCATAGAGTAGACTCTCAATTTGGCGAGTATCATTAATTGATATTCTCGAAAGTGAAATTGAAAGGTTTTTATTATCGAATGCTTTAATAAATAAATCATTGTCAACTGATAATGATCGTTCAATGATTGGCCCGGAATCCGAAATAACAATTTTCATAAAAAATAAAGGGCTGTTTTGAGAATTGTGTAATATCCAGCCGTTCGGAATGTCAATTAAATTTAACTTTGAAATAAGGTCAAAATAAGAATTAACTAGGAACTTATCAACACAATCTTCATTGTCAGTCAAACTCTGTGAGTAGGCAGCTTGAATCATCAATTGTTCTTTGTCGTCTTTGGAGAGTCTCTTTGGTCTGGAGTTCCAATCAGACAGGTAGGAAGGACAGTTGGGGAAAATTGTTGGTACTGCATCTTTCTTCAGGGAAACTCTTTCTCTGGGAACTGTAACTGTTCTTTGCCCGTCAAAAAAATCAAATGCACTTTCAATGTTATCAGCTTTGAAATGATGTATGCATACCTAAGGAAGAAGAACGAATTGAATGCATGTAAATAAGAAAAACAATATAAAGAATGAGTATTACCTTCATTTGTTTGTTGTTTTCATAATCTTTCCTTGGTCTTGGAATTGATTTGAACCATTGTTCACGTAAATTCAAATCCTTGGGAAAGTTGAAAGCGGTGGTGAATTCTCCCTGGCCTTTATAATTTGATTTACAACCTGGAACAAGACAGCTCAGAGATAGAATGATTTTCGATGCTGTAAAATATCTTCAATGCGGGTAGTATAGAATGAAACAATGATCTCACTGTGTCAAAGACTATATAATCGATGTAAATATTATGTTTATGGGTGGTTTTAAAAATTGTATATTGACACATAAAATTAGTTCCGTTGAGCCCAAGTCAGTACAATAAGAATTCCCTAAGACTACCTATTATATACTTCAGTTTATAGTACTTAATTAATTCTGGCGACAAAATTCAAATTTGAAACAATTTTTGGCAATAATGTATAACTATACTAGTTCGTCCATGGTCCAAGTCCATTCAACCGTGGCATTGCCTTAGAGTATAGAATGCTATGCTTGTACTTATCCATGTTCGTATTAACGAGTTTACTGTATTTGATTAGCGAGGGTGACTCATTTCTATTAAGAGTTGTTTACGCAACATATTATAATGTTTTCAGAAGGAACAAGCCCTATACTAGCTAACATTGTATGGCAATGTATGCCCAAATTAATTACGGATTGTAAAGAATTATTTTATTTTATTTATGAGCACAATATAATATAAAACTACATATACAAATTCAATATCTAAAATTAGTGCGGGATTAGATAATTCCTGGATTGAATTTAACTCTAACTTCCGTCGCGTCACCATCTGACTCCCCTTCAGGCAATTTGATAGTTCTGAAAAATATTTGTTCTTTGCTAGGACTGCTCTGCTTTTTAAAATTCGGTTTTGGGATCGATTTACGAACTAATTTTGATTGTCGTTTGCTTTTCTGTACTAATTCAACTATTTCCTGTGTGGACTCCGTTTTTTGGTGCAACAGAATAAAGTGGAGTATATTGTGAGGAGGATTGAGATTTTGTAGCATCTGTGGCGGCCATTTTGATATGACAAGACCTGATAGAGTGCGTAGTGAATAAGGCTTTGATAAATAATGTCGGAACTTTTCAATAGATTTCAAAATATTTACATTTTTCTGCGAAATTTTATCTGAATTAATTCCCTCATAAATATCGAGAAAATTAATTCCATGTGAATTTAAGGCGAATGGATATGCTCCTAAATAATCCAATAAATACTGCATACAGTCCTCACGTCCTAACTTGGCTAGAATATGAAGACAAGTGTTATTTTCTGTCTCATCGCGATTGTTGACTTGGAAAGATAAACCTTCTAGTACTTTCATTAAAATATGTATTTTAGATTTCAAACAAACATTCTGTTTTTCTAATTTTTCTGGTTTATTCCAAACTGATGTTAATTCACCGTGTTGTATTGGAAAAGAAGTTTTAATGCAAATTATATCGAAAAGATTGAAATTTTGAAGAAAGTAGTGAGCTAGTGTATTATAAGTGAACACGTCAGATTTAATTAGTTCTTCTTTCAAGTGATACACTCTTGACTCATCAATGGGACGATGTAATATCCATAACTCCAACAGTATTAAGTATCGCACTAGCAAGTATTGGATCTTAGAAGCGAGTTCACAATTGGGATCTATTCTGGCAATAAATTCTATGAAGAAAGGTCCAATTTGTGAGACATTAAAATCAGGTTTGTTGATTAGAAACTGGAATAATGAAAATATGCCTTTTAATTTAGAAAAATAACCATTCACTTGAGACGGCATTACCCAGTTGAGTATAGAATTGTTATAAAGGTATAGCAGGAGACTGGATATAGAGAATATTTCAATTTGTCCGAAAACAGGCGAAGTGAAAGTTAAAATCAAACAACTTTTAAGAGGAAATTTTCCAATCCCTTTCAGTTCAGAATTAAATCGAAAATATAAGAGAAAACTATCCAAATCGAAATATTGCATTGCTTGTATGGCGGTTTTTAGTTCATCGCTAACTTGGAAACTTTTGGCTCCACCACTAAAAAACTGATGCGGCAATTCATGTACGAAAGTGTAACTCAATTGAGCATTCCTATGTACCGCCATGGTTACCAATTCATTTGTTTTTAATACATTCTGTAAACCATGCTTTACTGAAATAATATTTAATCGCGACGAAATCTGAAGGTTAATCTCGAATACGTTTCGAACTGAAATTGAAAAATGCTCCAACAGTAGGTGTGAGATTTCGCGATAATATTCCTTTTCTGATTCTGGTCCTGGAAACACATTAATTCTAGAGGCCAAATTTGAGGCAATCATAACTGGATTGAATCCATTCAAATCAACCAAATTAAGTGCACCGCGACTCAATAATAGTTTTACAATTTCTATTTTTCGTCTGAACACAACATCTATTTTGTCAATCGGTATCCTAGATAGGCTCATTCCCTCTATTGTATCGCACCGAAATTTAACATTCGTAGCTTTCTTAGAATCATAGTCTATCCAACCGACCATTGGATTCAGAACATAATGCAATGCTGTTGTATTGTATCTATAATTATTTTTAAGATTTATTTCACATCCATTGTCCAAAAGGAATAATAACATTTCATAGAACTTCCCATCATATTTAGCTAATGCATTATGTCGTGGCATTTGATACTGAATACAACGACCTACAAGGGAATAGCCAGCGCTGTCAAATATATTTGGATTTCCTGTTTTGAAATAAACTTTCAATACTTCATAATTCAAATCGTAAAGTGCCTCCCATACTGAGAGGTTTGATTCTGGTCCTTTTGTGTTAAATTCGTATTCAGTCGCGAGCGTTAAGTTTTTTGAAAAATGGAAAGAAAGATTATTGCTGTCTTTGTTAGGGAATTGTATTTGTTTGTTTATTCGTAACATATATACAACTAAGGCGTGGGAAATAGTTCTAAATACAATACAAATTTAGTAATATAATTTAGCTCCACTGTAGCCAAGTGACAATCAACTATACTTTTATAGCAGCCAAACAAGGGTTGGAGTTATTTGTTACTTGCAGAATTTATGTCCTCGAATGGTGACGAAATTGGCTGTATGTGAGATAATGCGTTTTTGTAAACAAGACAAAATTTCCCACTTTTGATACATTTACTGGACAGTGTGTGCATTTTAAGCAAAATGTTGGACAAATTGGCATGAAATAATAATGATGAAATACAATATAGTACTACAGTAGAATTCGGTTATAACGTACCTGGGTTGGGTTTGACGTACTTTGGCATATTACGTACTACTATTTTTTACCAAGTTTAGAAAGCAGTATGTATTTCTATGTAGGCTACACTCGGTTAGTATGTACCCTCGGATAATACGTACTTATTTCCACATTATAACATTATATTGTATAGGAAAATAGGGTGTGGACTTGTAATAATAGATAACAATTGTTGTTATTAAACATAAACATCTGAAAGAAGAGATACTGAATAGAATTGTGACTGTAACACAGATAATAATGAATTAAAACTGTTCTATATCATCGATTATATTAACCCCAGTTCTTGTACTAATAAACTCAGTTAAAGAATCATGTGCGGATTTGAAATCAACAAAATTCCTCGCTTTCTCTCTCGCCCATTTAGACAGAGACCCTAAATACGAGTTTCCACTAATCCTAGCATCAACTAGTATAATAGAACCCCAGTCATTTCTATGTCGGATACAACGCCCTAGCGCCTGGTTAAGAGCTCGGAACGCTTCTACCTCGTACCATTGCGACCCGGAGAGCAGATTGGAATGTCCCGACCGTCTCTTACGATCGTTATACTCTCTCTTCTGCTGCACTTGAGGGTCTTTCCAATTGGGGAATGGTATCCCAACGCACATAACAGCTCTGGCTTGTGCGTCTGCGAAATCCACCCCCTCGGACACCTTGCCCCGACACACGCCCAACAACAGACTCCCTCTCCCACTCGTGATGGACTCGAAGTAGCTGTTCATGTCCTCTTTGAATGTGCTGCCCTTACCGGAACCGCGGGGCTCCCACACTATGTGCTTTAGCTACAGGACAGTAGATAGAACCAATTTATATAGTCAGGTCTCTTATACGCAGTGTATTATACAGCCATTTGTAAATACGCTCATAATAAGGTCTGATCCAGTTTTAATGTGCCTAAATCACAAATTAGCGTTATGGTATAGGAGAAGATTCCAAATTTTTGCGCTCCTAAATTAAAATTTTCCAAAAATTATGCTCCAAAAGAGCGTATCGCGCTCCTGGATAATTATTTGATAATACGTATGGGTGACTTTGGTTCGAGGGTAGTTTGACCCAATTAAACGAAAATATTATATGTAATTCTGTCCTGTAAATCCTGTGAAATGTAACACAATTAACCGTGGCTCTATTTAGCAGAATCTCTCTAATAGTACTCAAGAATAAAATTAAAAATATAAACTATAACTCACATCAGAGAGCCTGCTAGTTACTCCATTGATATCCCATCTGTCCTTCAGTTTATCCATAACAGAATAGCTAGGCAGGAAACAGAGAACTCCATCTGGCACTTCCTCGCACACACTCACCAGCACTCTGCCTATCTCATCCTGCACTGACAGCTGTTCCATGCCGCGGTAGCTAGCCTCGATTCTAACGCCAGTAGGCCCAGTGCCTACCAACCCGATCCACACCTGCTCTGGCTTAATAACATGGTTGGCAATGGCTTGGTATTTGAATTCACAGCCGAGTTCTGATACGAATGAGGTCATAGGCGTTAGTGTACCTGAAGTTAGGATAATGCTATTAGCCGTGCTTGTCAAGGCTTCAAATGCTACAGCTGGGTTAAGGCAACAGAAATTAATTGTTCTCTCCCACGTCTGTTTCTTAGTTGACAGCCAACCCCGATTCTTCTCTGCCTGCTTTTGACTATTAACAAACGCAGGTTTTTTTGTGATAGAAACGATGTAATCTGAAGTGTATTTCCTATCCGCACTCAGGAGTTTGTTAAGAACTTCAAATAACCATTCAAGCAGTGTTATTGTATTGCTAGAGAGCAGCTTAGTGGGAATATCATTCTCGTCATCTTCTTCGGCTCTGTCGTTGCTGAATAGAAACTCTAATAGTGTCTCTAGTTGCTCCTACAGTATACTCTAATAAACTAGTTGCTCCTACAGTATACTCTAATAAAATAGCCCACCCCCAAATTAGCAAATATAAATTTACTACGGTACCCTGAGTAAATTTCTTTATCTAATATTAGTCGCAATACAATTATCAACCGACTATACTAAATTAATTGTATAAAAATCTGATATTCTCGAAAAGTCACAAAAATTATTGGTCAGAAAATGGCCTAAAAAACAATAATCGCCTAGGCTACTATTCGAATAAATACGGTATATATGCATACAGTAGAATCTCGTAGTACGAACACGGTTAATACGAATTTCCGGTAAAGACGAACAAACAGTGCCACAAAGTTAGGTCCTACAATAGCTATTCAATGGTTATTAGTCTGGTTAATACGAACTCCGGATAAAGCGGACAAATTTTTAACGTCCGTTGAATTCGTATTAACGAGGTTCTACTGTAGTATAGTATTCAATTATTCATATACTGGATGGTAGAATGAGTCATATTTTGAAAGGAAATTTGTATTATGTAATATATGGCGACCCATAGTATCTTGGTATACCAGTTAAATCTAAAGTCCAAGTATAAATAGCAGTTTGTCAATTTATCTTTACTACTCACGCAGTGTATTATACAGCCATTTGTAAATACGCTCCTAATCCTTGTCTGATCCAATTTTAATTTGCCTAAATCACTAATTAATGTTACGGTATAGGAGAGAGTCCAAATTTTCGGCTCCTAAATTCAAATTTCCAATAAATCATGCTCCAAAAGTAGCGTATCGCGCTCCTGGATAATTCCTTGTACTCACGTTATGTAGTTGTATTGTACTGTGTGTTAGTCCAAACGAATCGAACTCCTTAACGATATCAACTCCTAGCCATGAGTTAGATAAGGATTCGAACCCTTCCGTTTTCAGGAATGTGTCCTGTCCACACACCCACGCATTAAGGTTCATAAGCATAGCACTCAGGTGCCTCAAGGTGCATATAACATCCTCGCCTACTAGGCTTCTTCGCTGCGCAGAATCCAATTCATTAACAGCTGCCTCCAGCTGAGACTGAGTGCATTGAGTTGAGGCTGCCTCTCTCGATATGTTCTCTATGTTGTGTGCCTCGTCAAGTATGATTATCTAAAGTGCCATAAGATAACTCCATTTAGTGGGACAAGGACAACATGTATTAGTATAATGTCATGATATACCAATATACAGTAGAACACTTTTTCCGGGTAATACGTTCATTATTTCAGTCCCATCAAAACCTTTTCAATACAAAGAAACAGGTTAATACGAATTTCGGACAAAAGGAGTACACATTTTACGGTCCCCTAGTGTACGTATTAACGAAGTTATCCAGGAATATAATAATATTTCGGAAAATCAATCATTCTACGTATAATGACATCTGTTAAATTCAAATTTGTCTAGTAAATTATAAGTGAACTATTCCTATATACTTCTTGAAATAATAATTTATTTGTTTATAGTGAAGATAATTAGTAGAAATGTAGGTAGGGAGTTAATTAAATTACGATAATTGATGCAAAATTTGGTCACCCAAAGGATTACAATTTAGTTATACAAAACGATCAAACAAACATACATATAAACTAACTAACTAATTATTGTTCTATGCTAAAGTAATGTCGGACAGTAAACCATATATTAACTACATTACATTATAATGTATTTTATTGCATTGATAAGTAGGTATGAATCTAACAAGTGTATGAACTAAGTGAATAAGAAAATAAAGCTAAATAAATCAAAAGTTTGTAGCAGATATAATTGTAAACAGTTTTAAATTAGTTGGAAATAGCACTTTTTTCATGACTTTTTTTAAGAAACTTCGCTCTCTCTAAATTTCTCATCCTTCTAGGGTTGTGGGCTGACGAATAATGGTTTACCAAACATTTAGCGAATATATAAGAATGACTGCAAAGAGGACATCCATACAATTCTGTTGTTGTATCAAGGTGCGTAACTAAATGTGAATATTTATCCTCTCCTCGGAAATACTTTTTGCAGTAAATACAGATTGATGAGTAAGGAGGCGTCTTCTCAGTACTAAACGTAATGTCTGAATTTATTATTTCTGGAGAGGAAATGAGATCTTTGAAATTTATAAAATTATCAGCTGTTTCTATTTCAGTGGGTAGAATAGCTTGTTTTATAGCCAGTGGAGTCATTAATTGTGTCTCAATTGAATTTGGTTCACTGACATGTGGAGAGATATCAGGTTTTTCGATCAAATCTGTTTTATCACTTTTACTTTCGTAATTCGTTTTGTTGAAAAACTTCGTTCTGCTCTCAAAATGCTCAAAACTTCTCAATCCCCTCAATTGGTTGGCAGAGAGAGGAGGTAGTATAGAATCTTTCAAATTCTGTTCAATATTAAATATGTGTGAATTGAAGAATTGTTTGTGTTTTTGATTTATATGATAGATAATGAGATTTCTGTTCCATATCCTGAAATCGCATTGTGGACATGTATAATACTCATTGTTTATTTGGTGCGATGTTATGTGAACAAGCCATGAAAACTTGCCAATAAATGAACGAGAACAGTAAAAACATTTATAATTAATCTTATGAGCTGGTATAAAATCTAATGGTTTGATGTTTTTAGAGCTTTTGACATCTGTATTTAGAAGGTTTCGGGATTTAATATTATTATTTCGATGACGTCTCTCGTGGTATTTGAGTCCATTGTCAGTATTATACGGTCTGTAACATACACTGCAATGGTAAATGGGTGTCAATAGAGATTTATCTCTATACTTTTTTTTGCGAGATATTTTAGTGCTTTTAACAGGTGGAAATATTAACTCAGTTCCTCTATGTGTGTTCAAATGGCATTCGAGATCACTTGATGTGTTAAAGCGAGTAGAACAGAAATCACAAGGGAATAATGCTTTTTCTGGAGTAACAGTAACACTTTGTTTTTTCTTAGATTTATTCGATGATAAGCTTTCTCCTGAATTTGATGACGAACTTTGTTTTAGTTGTTCTAAATCGCTGAATGAGTGAGGAAGGCTGTGGCTGTCACTCAAATGATACGATACTCCATCTATATCAGAAGAAACATCGCTGTTTAGGCTATCAAGTTCATTGAGATTTAAGCGTTTTGAGCTATGGTTCTCACTGACGTAGAGTATATTGTACTCAATCGAGTCATCTGGAAATTTATCTTTCTCAATACAATCTTCTCGCGACAACTCACACTCGATTGCGTCATCACTCAGTACTGATGAAGTGTCACATTCCGCGAAGTTACACTCCCAACCATCTTCGCTGGATTGAGAAGATTTATCCACTATAACCTCACAAATAGCATAGTCATTTGAGGAAGGTAGATATTCTTCAGACGGTGTATCCCTCACAAAGTATTGCTCACTCGGAGTATCACCTATTGTATTTGTATACTGGTTAAGCGGACCGATTTGTATTGGGCATTCAGTTTGTAGCTTCCCACATTCAACCAATGCTTCACCACGAGACTCAGAATTATCTTTTACGAATTCACAGTTGCCTGTCTCTACAGTTTGATTAGTGACTGTATTAGAATCAGTCGGGGTTTCTAATACTTTGTCATTGATAACAGTATGGTCTCCATCTTGTTGTGAGTGTGTTGATTCATCGGAAGCATGAGGGTTCGTCTCTTCTGAAAGTTGCCTTGTTTGTTCTTCTCTCACTGATTTGCGTAATTCATTCAATAGCATTTGTTGCTCGAGAAAGAATGGGAAATATTTGTCAAATAATTTGACACTTTTCTTATTCTGGCTCTCACAGCTTGTCCTAGGAACTTTTGTAGAACTCAAACTCTCCTTGGGAGGGCCTGGCCGCTTTCTGAGCTGACGAACATCTTCGTTTGCATCTGTTTCCATTGCAAGTGTGTTTACAGAGAATTAGCTAACACATGTTCTATGTAAATACAATAATTTGTAAATTATAAGAAAATGTATACGTAATTACAGTAGACTTTGGATTTCCTTCCAAGGTATTTAATATAATTTGGCGTAATAATAATAATTCAGCAAATTTTAGTATTCTCCAAATTTGTGTTACGCCAAATTACGTTATGCAAAATAAAATATATACAATAGAACCTCGTTAGTACGAACACGGTTAATCGACGAATAATCGTTTTCCCGGTTAATACGAACACTATTTCAGTCCCCTTCAAAGCTTTTCAATACAAATGACAACGGTTAATACGAATTCCGGATAAGGCTACACATTTTGACGGTCCCCTGGTGTTCCTACTAACGAGGTTGTACTGTAGTCTACTACCTATAGAATGTGGGCAAGAGGATTTGAAGGCTAGAAAGCATTCATTATAAGCCTCATTGCCTTGTATGGTTAAAGTTATATAAATATTTCTACTTACAGGAAAATCCTGTTAAAACGAATACCAGGGAACCGTCGATATTAGCATTAATTATTAATAGGTGTCACTGGTTTATAAAGTCTTAAAGGATGATAGAATTTGAATGTGTAGTGTAATACAGTATGTATAAAGAGAATAAGAGTATAATTAATAATAAGACAATTTTAATTAGTGAGATAATATTTGAACTTAATTTGTGATTGACAACTCTACACTAGAGTCTACAGATAATTAATAACACTAATTAATTAATTAACCATTTATGTAAATGCATTCGATTCAAAAAAATCGTAAATTTACAAATTTAGTATATTTCACAAAGTATTTCGGTTTTCCTCATTAACAGGATAAAGAGTTTATTTTTATAGAAATTAAATTGAAAATACAAGATCCGTATTACAAATGTGCATATGTGCAACACAATAGACTCCTTATACAATATAAGCTCTGAATTATCTGAACACCAGATTATAAAGTGTTAGTATTATATAGGTTTTACTGTGCGTAACAAACTCCGCTTAATTGTGTTACTTAGTATGTTTTGACCCAATCAGTTGAAATATTGCAAGCCAGTATACAAATTTATTCCGTAAATATTGCATAATGTTGACCCAATTAACCTGTAGCTCAATTAAGTAATTTTACTGTCAAATTAAAAGTATTTCTTATTAAAATATATTGGTATAATGAGATGTACAAAGATATAATAATTAATACTTCTGTCCTTGAATATGTAAAATTATAGCGATTGAATAATTAATCAATAATTAGTCGATAGTTATCAAAATTTAATTATAGGCTAGAGTGCAAAATTTGATACTGGAAAATATAATATACTTTTGCATGGTTAATACGGCAATCTGGCTATGGTTGGTCCCTTTCAAAATATGAATAAGGCGAACTATTTCGACGATCTCTCGTGTTTCTACTAACGAATAATCAATTGTACCCATTTCACCTTAAATATTAGTAAATTTGCTTATAGCAGTTTAGACAAAGATGGAATAACAAAATTAGAATATTAGGAAATTATTGAATATACGATTTATTTGTTAAACTGTTTTTTAACAAGAATAGAAAAATTTCCTGAGAAATAAATAAATAATTTGTAAACAGAGGAATTACTTAAATATTTTAATAAATATAAGATAAATATGCGCAATACTCATAAATGTTAAAATTATATCATTTATAGAACTCTTATACAACTATGCCAAAAACTTAATTTAAATTAAATGAGAATGCAGTATAGTAAGCCTAAAATCCTAAACAATGCAGTTATATTCAATGAATTACAATATTATTGAATGACGCTTATAAAACAGAATTGAAAGTTTTGTTTTAATCCTTACTAAAATTTGTAGTGTGTCTTTTAAATAAAATATATTTCTTACAAATTATATTTTAACGTATACTTGATCGTGTGTTAATAGATACGTACTGAGTCGAAATGAAACTTAGATTATCACATTTCCCGAATACTCAATACAATTTTTCCCGCTGAAAATTAAAGTTTTGGCAAACAAATTTCCTGATAATATTTGAAAAAAATAAAACACAGATACAACTAAGAACGATTAAAAGAGTATAAAAGTCGTGAATCTGAGTTTTAAAATAGAAAACAAAAACAAATAAACAAACAAAAGAAATGAACAAAGTAACACTTCAACTTAAAAAACGAAAGTCGGACGCTGCACTAATAAGCTCACTCCCTTGGACGGAACTCGAGTTAGCCGATACAAAACTCGAAAAAGTTCGCCGCTATTTGTACAGCAATAACTACTCAGATGCAGACTTAGAAAGAGTAATAATAGTCAGGCAAAAGAGAATGAATTGTGAGTACACGAGGAAATGCAGAAATAAAGTTAAAAAATTAACGAAACAACGAGACGCGTTGGTTATAACAAAAGAAAATTTATTGAAAGAAATAACTGAATTGAAATCTCTCTCGTAAAGTAATGCAAGCTCTTAATAGCGGCTAATACTTCTCAAGTGCTAAAACAAACTACAATACATAAACATCCATAGTCCAAAGCAAATAATGCAAGCAATCTGCTTTCTATGAGTTTCTATGAATTCTATACAGCTTTAATATTAAATAAATGATTTTATTAAAATAAATAATTACATGACAGGCTACTCTAATAAATTAATGCAAGCTTGTTTTATCAATTGTCAAATCAATGAACCAATAAATACACAATATACACAATATATTTATATAAAACTATACCTATACATAATTTCCGGGATTAGCCCATAATAACCGGAATTTCTCAAGGGCTTTCTTGTAAAACAGCCAAAATTGTTTAAATATACAAACTCGGCTTCAAAAAAGTGTATTTTTATGTTAAAAAAATTACTTTGCCAAGGCCTGAAAATTAAATTAGAAAAAGTAACGGATGTAGTATAATTATAAGTGGTGTTCGAGTAATAGCAAGTTACATTTTTGGACGAAATTTGATTGCTAACAGCCGAACTTTCTAATAGAGGAACAAAATTAATATTAAATGCTCGCTTTGGGACTGAAAGTAACTTGTTAATAGAGCAATTGCTATTAGACGAACACCACTGTATCTCATTATTAAACATGTACGCAAAATAGAAAGAAAAATAACACAGAAAAATAATCAAAACATAACAAACCTGTCCATCCAGCTGCAATTTCATTTCCTTCTTAATAATAGGATCAATAAGGTAGTTGTAGGGACAGAACACAATCAATGCTTCCTCTAACAAAAAACGAGTAGCATAGTAAGGACATGCCTTTTGCTTTTTGCCTTCCTTAACCAAATCTTCTATATCCCAACTAGTATTAAGATGATGTCTCTTTAAACAATCCTGTTTTCCAAATGTAGTAGCTAATAAGTAGTATTGACACTTTCTGAATTTAACCGCTTCTCTACATGCTTCTGTCCTATCTGCGCTTTTTAACACGCTTGGGTTAACACACAGATGGTCTCTGGAAGCTAGAATAGTCATTGGTGTGTGTCTATACGCGGTTGTTGACAGCTCCCTCACAACCTGCTTTATCTGCTGGTGAGTACGAGTGCCGTAGTATATCTTAGGAGTTCTGTGAATCGCGGCTTTTACCACATCGAAATCATTCCACGCCTCTATGGGAGGCGAGGCGGTAGGGCTTGCTACCGCACTGCAGTTAGAATCTATTTGTAATATAAGGAGTTAAGAATCCGATTAATACAGTCAGGTTCTTTAAGTATGAACAGTCAAGGGACCAAAAATTGTGTATATAATAGAGAGACTTCATAGCAAGCGAACTCAACTTAATACAAACCTTATGTAAGTTGTTAATTTGAGACCATTGGGCTTGCTCATAATAAATAGTTTATACGAAAATATTGCTCTATATTTTATGATATAGAACAATGTTTCGTTTTTATTTTTTTAAGGACAGTTCGCTTTATAAAGTCCTTGCATTAAACACAATATTTGATCATTAAAATTGTATACTACAAAAAGCTAAAATAAAATTGGGTTCGCGTAATAGTAAGTCGCATTTTGCACTAAATTTGCTTGCTCATATCCGAACTTGTTATTAGAGGAACATAATTCATATTAAATGCTCGCTTGGGGACTGATTATAACTTGCTAATAGAGAAATATGTATAGATATAGAGTATAACCTAGTTAATACGCGTATGGTTAATTAATACGAATTTCCAGATAATACGAACACTATTTCAGTCCCTATTCCAACCTTTTCAATACAAATAACACCGGTTAATACGAATTCCGGATAAGGCGAACGCATTATGACAGCCCCCTGGTGTTCATACTAACGAGGTTCTACTGTAAATAATATTATTGCTAGTTAATTGAATCTAGGAATATATTGAGAAACTCACTTGTTGGAGGCATTGATTCCATCGCTGAAGATTTAACTTCCATAGGAACTTCACAGCTCTTTTGACATTCCAATGCACACATAGAGTTGCTAGAGTCGTCTACAACAATAGGCTCACCAGCTGACGAGGGCATGCGAGGGGGCGGAGTGGCGGCATAGCCCAGGAGCTTATCAATACAGCCATCTTTCAATTGAATCTCTTTTGTATTAGAAGGAACAGATGATTTCTGTTTCTTAGAAGGACGGAAATCGTCATCACTATTTTCTGAGTTTAGGAATGTGGGTAAGCGCTTCTTCTTACCGGAATTAGAAAGGTTGGAATCTTCAGAATCTGTTTTGACAGTGACAGGGTTGTTGTTGTTGTTGTTTTGTTCTGGCTTCACGGAGACATCAATACGTTTATTCCTGAGTTTCTTCTCCCAAGCAGCTGACAAGTTACGCTCTAACTCCTTGAGTTGCCACGCGAGAGTAGAACACAGCAAAGCGAGGGACTTACCAGTGCCAGTCGGACTCTCCAACAGAGAATTCTTTTTTTCCTTCAAACTCAGGAGAATCTTGTACATGAGCACTACCTGGGCTGGATACGGAGTGAATGGGAAATCTATCTCATAGCCCGCAATGCATTTCTTACAGTTACGGCCGTGCATACTGTCGGATGCCTCTATGTAGATAGGAAGCTTTTTAGGCGTAGCGGCCTTCTTGACGGGGAAAAATGGAATTCGCTTTTGCATCAAATAAGAGAGTTGTTTGGTATAAGTATATAATGAATCCTGTGAATTCTGACAGTTATTATTAATGTTATGATCGAATTAGTATTTTTACCTATATTTTAGCACTTATAGAGGCACCTATAAGTGCCAGCCCATCATGGAAATAAAAATCAAGGTGCCCGCTTTGATTCTATTTAGGTGCCGAGATATTAAAGTACAAAAATGGCAATTTACAACTGTTTTGAAACAGTTGTAAATATTTGGGAAATAATCTTCCTAAGAAAAGTGCCGGCCTAGTAAATCCTGGATAAACTCCTGATTCTAACAAATAGAGCTGAAAATGCTAATTTTTATAGTACAGTCAACTCCCGTTATAACCAAGTCGGATATAACGAAGTACCTGCTTATAACGAAATCATTCAATGGTCCGGAAATCTTTCTATCTTATTACATTATTAAAACTTCGGTAACAACGAAATGGATATAACGAAACTCCGCTTATAACGAAGTGATTTAAATCCCATATAGCCTAGAAGCTATTGATTTTACTCCGGTTATAACGAACTCCGGTTATAACGAATTCTGCTTGTAACGAACTCCGGTTATAACGAACTCCGGTTATAACGAATTCTGCTTATTACGAACTCCGGTTATAACGAAATCCGTTTATAATAAACTCCGGTTACAACGAAATTAAATTTGTAATGAACTCTTTTTAGATCGAACTCCGGTTATAACAAACTCCGCTTATAACGAAATGAAACAATGGTCCCGAGCACTTCGTTATAACGGGAGTTGACTGTAATTCATTATTTTATATCTGCGAGAAATGTAATTGCTGTTCGTCTATTAGTAACTTTGAGTTGCTTAAAAGTGAACTTTTTTGTTTGTCAATTTGCAACTATGAGTTGCTTATAGGGGAACAGATCTACAATTGGGACCAGAAATAGGTTGCTAACAAACGAATATTGCTATTAAGCGAGTTGCTAATAGGGGAACTTGAATGTATAAAATTTCCATGCTTTTGATCGGGACCTGTAAATTGGTTGCTAATAGGGGAGTTGGTAATAAAGCAATTCCACTGTATTAAGAAAAGTTATTGAGCATTTGCCATTAGAGCATTAGGCCAATTGTATGAATTGAAATTTTACCATAAACAAAGTTACTTGAGAAATCTGGGTAGTTATCAATGCAATGTTGATGCCTATATAGTTAGTATACTAACTAGTATCACGGGGGCGACAGAGAGCTTTAAGCGAACACTACTGTATCCATTGAAGGAAAAGATCCTCAATATTATATGATTCCCAAAATAAGAATGAGCACACAAACAAACACAAATTTTTGTTCATTTATATTACACATCAAATATTCTATCGTATATTATGCATTACTTTCAATAAACATTTTGCTAATGAGAAAATTAATTATATTTAATTAATAACTCTTCCAAGTCCTTATTTGCAGTAGTATACTGTTTTTTCTTTGTGCCATAAATAAACTTATAAATATGTTTGCTCCAAATACAGATTGTGACGAACACGAATGGCGACAGGATTATTGACAGTGATAGAAAGAAAATAACTCTGACAACCAATTCCGTATATTGCATTACTTTGAAAAATGTTTCACCAGTTTCTTCAGTTTGGATAACATAGTTTAACGAAGTGAACAAATTAAACGGGAAATAACAGTCTCCATAGAATAATGCACTAATCAATATTTTTTGAAGATCGATGAATACCTCTGATATCATTATGAACAGATATCCCCATGATATAATATAAATAGTGTGCTTGCAGTATCTGTACTGTTTCATCTCTTCCTTGTTGGAACCGTGTTGTGTGAGTCGCTCCAAAGCTCTCTGGAGCAAGGCACATTTGAATCGTTTGGAAGTGCGAACAAATATACAGAGATATGTGAATACAATAACGAAGAACATTACGGTACTAATAACTATGGTATATTGTATAAACCCAGTTACGATAATGACTGTACTTAGCAAGGTAGTTATAATTAAGAACAGCCGAAAATTCAATGTGTTGTACGGTTGTTTGATTTTCTTTATGCGAATAATTAAATAATTCATCAAACTTATACTGAGAACAAACACAAATAACTCAGCAGATTTCGCTATGGAGTCAAGTCCATTTAAGAAAGGAATTTCCGTATATACAATATTAACTGCAGGCTTGTGATAACTGGAACATTCAGTGAATGGTAAAGTGAGTGTATTATTACTTACTTTATGGTAGGTAAGGGAATGTCGTATGGTATTTGATGTGAAAAATAATATAGTAGTAATATTCTCAGAAAAAGTGATCAAGATTAATAGAGAATTTTTCCATATTTCAGTTTCATAATGATAATAAAATTGTTTATTTAAATAACCTGAATCACCTGAGAGCCATCTCGCTACTCCTCTCTTGTATTTTCTGCAGCAATGGATTCTCCTGGCGAAAACTAACCCCCAGTATCCACTGAATATTATGAAAATTGATAAAAACACTGAGTTTAAGATGATTGCAAATATCATTTTGAATTATTTATATATATTATGTATTATGTCTTTTATACTAAAATATGAATCTTTAATTTAATCCAACTAGCATTACATATTACATATAATGCAGATTAAATCACATATTGAATAGTATGTATGTTTTGAGATAACTTAACATTTGATGTAATTTTAAGTTCCCCGTCGGGTAAATTCAAATTTTACTTCGCCCTATAAAATACAATTGAACTTTCCACTGGAGAAAATGTAAATCTCCCTTATGGTCATCCTAATTCTAAGTTCCCTTGGAGTATAGAATATCCATGAATAGGTTCTTATTGTATACAGTTAGAGAAGCAATTCTCAATCTTTTTCATCCGTGGACTCCCTGTAACAAATATTAGACATTCTGTGGACCCCCTTCCATTGACCGTAGTACAAATTTTCAGATCCTGTATTCCTGTGGCCCCAGGTTTGGAACCACTGAGTTAGAGAATGTTTCCAAAGGGGCTTTTATCTGGCCTATTTGACAAATTATATTTCGGATTCGGTAAACCCAAATTCCCTAGTTACATTTCAAAATCTCGAAGATCATATTAATTTATGGAGAACAAATAAAATTATAACAAACAATGGGGTTTTAAATTTGAAAATATTTTTTCTATTTTCGGGAAATTCGAGAGATGCTCCCTCAACATAGCAGGGGCGGATCCAGGATTTATTCAAAGGGGGGGGGGGGGGGGTTGTCATTTTAGAATAATAAAACACCACCAGTGGGGTGTGGGGGGCGCTATAAGTCCCCCCAGTGGGGTCCAGGGGCGAATTCCCTGGAAACAAGTTACGATATAATGCTATTTACCCAATTTTAAATACCTAACGAATGCGATACATAGTAGATTATTCAAGATATTTCGAAAATTCACGATATCATAAGCCACATTGTGCCCCCAAGGAGTGAACATCGTTTCTTAGGATGGCCCAAATTCCCAGCAACGGTTCTGGAGGGCGATTTAAGATCCCCATTTTGGCAGAGGAGGAATTTGTTAATTAAAGGCAATTTTTTGGTAAATGTCGTAGGACTGCGGGAATTAGACGGAATTAAGTTTGAATCAACCGTGCTAATCTACAGAATTTATAGGTCTAAAATTTTTTGGCTTAGTTTAGGCAGTAATTTAATTGGTCGAGAGTATATTCATTCAACCAACAGTTATTTGTGTTCCATCAGTTATTTTTAGCATTTTATTTTTTAGGCACTATTAATCAACTAAAGACCAAATATAGTGCCTCCCAAAGGACATGCTGTCGCCACAGCAGTAATTTTAGATTTTTAAAATTTATATTAAATGAAAAAATAAAGCCATTTATGAGAGGTACAGAAGCAAGCTGTGAAGAGAAGAGAGGCTACCTTTGCTCCAACGACTACTCTAGTTAAATTTGTTTTTGAAATTAAATAGATTGAAGGAAATGTTAACCTTCTATTCATTATGGCTTTCGTTTATAATATTTCTTAATAAGCAATATTGACTTTTGTCAATGATGTATCAAAGAGATTTAAAATATTTAGAATTTAATCTCTATGAATTTGAACGTTTTTGCCCGGATGAATGTAAAAGTCTTAATAGGCACTTTTAATAATATAATAAAAATATATAAATAACATAACGTCCATAACTGACAACAAAAATATGTACATAAAAAGTTTACAGATTTATTTATACAAAAAATATCACTTCAAACATACTCCTAAATATTACAAAAAAACAGACAGGCACAGCAACACTTTCATCTAAGGATAGAGTATAACTTACACATGCTGGTAAGTACTTTATGATTACACGCTAGAAGAGTCAGGATCCTCCATAGACTGAGCTTTGTCAGAAATAATGCTTGCTTCGTCACTGTCGCCACAAATTTCTTGGTTTTCAATGACGACATTTTCAGGTATCCCAATGCTTAGTATATCACTGTCGCCACAAATTTCTTGGTTTTCAATGACGACATTTTCATGTATCCCAATGCTTAGTTTGTCACTGTCTCCACAGATTTCTTGGTTTTCAATTATGACATTTTCAGCTATCACAATGCTTAGTTTGTCACTGTCGCCACAAATTTCTTGGTTTGCAATGACGACATTTCCAGGTATCCCAATGCTTAGTTTGTCACTGTCGCCACAAATTTCTTGGTTTTCAATGACGACATTTAAAGGCAGCGACTTTTTTGTGTGTGTAGGGCTGACTCCATACCTGCTCTCGATTTCAGACATTATGTCATCGCTGAAAAGAGAGGTACGTTTCTCCATCGATTCTTTGTGCATGAAACTAGTTGATTCGGTAATTCCTGACGAGAAAGGATTGTCAACCTTTGATTCAAGGAATTTTAGCTCTTCGTAGTCATTATCGCATACAATGTTGTTGTAACCAAACGTTAATTCCTTTTCGGGAACTTCGGGGAGTTTTTCATTTGCATAGCGGGTGGCTCCTTCGTTGGAATCTTTCGCTATTTCCTCATCGTAAATAGGATTGGAAACCCAATGTTGTCATTGATAGCTATTGGTTTATCGAACGATTTCAACGAAATGGGAAATTCTACAATGGACTCTTGATCAATTTCTCCATCTTTCGGTTTTCGATTCTTACAGAAACGTAGTCGAGACCGAATTGTATCATTACGAATAGCATAGAGGATAAAAAAGAGTATTCCCTGAAAAGCAATCAAGCTAGCATACACCCACCTATAGTATGGAACCGGTACATACATATTGACTATGGTGAGGACCCAAGGGGCTATAACGAACGGAGCTAGGAGAATATGACCGGACAGAGCGGATCGTGCAATGCGTACTTGTTCAATCTTTTTGGATGTGCACCATCTGATGATTGATACTAGCATGCCAATTAATGCAATGAAGAAGATAACGAGAATCGGTTCTGTCATAGACCAGATGATAGAGTTTTGGCTGGACAGCCAACAGTACTCGTCTTGGACTCCGAGATTGTTCATATCTGACACAACGCGAAACACAGCCAGAGGTATAGGGACAATCCATCCGAGAGCTATTAGGAGGATATGAATTCGTTTTTTCACCTTCATTAGTACGAACCTGAAGCAAATGGCAGCGCCTTCCGCGAGGAAACAAGTGACAGAAGCGAGTGAGAAGAAGTACACGACTTCAGCTACAATATTGCAGTACTCACGAATCGGTGCATAACTTAACAACCCTACTACATGGCTAATTACAGAGAGGGTAATGGCAAACCCCAAACTGAATTGAGCAATGTATATATCGCTCTCAGCTAATTTCCTTCCTAGCGAAATAATAAGGAAGATTGCCACAATCAAGCACAGCACAGAAGTTCCACACACAGCATAAATGACGTAGGTGAGAATTCTATCGATTGGATTGGATTCTAATATGGTCTCAGTTAGTACCATAAAAGTGGATAGATGGGTGCTGGAGCAGGTAATTGAATCGCGGTTTCTCTCATACACACTCAATCCGTGCTCGCTCCATCCTTGTGTAGCGGTATCCCAGTGGACGCAGTAGGCATTGTAGTTACCATGCTCGGTGTTAAGAATGGAAAAGTTAAGATGAATAGGATCAATCAGTTGGTTTGGTAAATCTGTAGCCAGTTCTACCATTGCGAGTGTGCTACCAGGTTCGTATTTCCCAAACGAGCCTGATGAGGAGCTGGTAAATATCTGGCCAAGTGTGTTGCTGTACAATACCGATACACCCAATCGTGCATTGCTATCAAAAAGTGCGTTGGTTAGTGATGGTGGAAACGAAATGCTATTTCCTTCATAGGTGGTGATGGTTTGATTGCAATCAGAAATGACATTAAAAGAAGAATTATTCATTTTAATTTCGATTTCTTGCACGGTCAACTGGACGTTGTCACTCAAAATGGAAGTGCAGGTGTCATTTGGCATTTTGATGTACGTTTGAGCACTCATGGTAGCAAACAATTTCAAAGTATTAAACAGACTTAGTGTCATATTTTGATAATTTCCCGAGAAGAATTCTACATTTTGCATGCTAGCAATTGCGGAGAAAACACAAAGGAATCTTTCACTCAATGAACTAACGAGATTGGATTTCTCTTCACCATTATTCAAATTGCTTATTGAATTGAGGGCGTATTCTGTGAGGTTTAGAGACAACATGATTTCTTGCGGACTCAATATTGATCTTCCACACACAGTGTATGCAGTGCTCCGTACCACATCTGTAATGTTATTGATATCTATCTGAGTGGACTCCCCAAATATATCATCGTAATCGTGTAGATGAGTAGAAAGCAACTCAAATTGGGTCCTTATGCACTCTGCCATTTGGGGTGACTCCCAGATTCCTGATTGAGAACATTTCCGAGATGTGTTGCCAAATACAAAGGATGGATCAATGTATTGACAAGGCATTACAGCTGTTTTGGAGTATCCTGTGGCCGGCCATTTTATTCGCGATATGGTTTCACTTTCACATGTCAACTCTTTGCCTGGGTATTGGCAATACCTGCCCTTGTATCCAAAGTAACAGGTACAATCGAATTTTGTGACTCCATCGAGACACTCTCCTCCGTTTTCACATACAACATCTGCACAGTCGTTGATATTAATGTCACAGTTGTCCCCTTTGTATCCATTCTCACATGAACAGACATATGTATCCTGGGTCGGATGACAAGTACCGTGTTGACAGGGGCTTTCGAGACATTTGTTTGGGTATTCGCAATCTGGTCCCAAATACTCATCAGTGCAGAAACATTCGTAATCATTTATGTGATCAATGCATGTTCCTCCATTTTGACAAGGCTCTGATGAACACTCGTTCAACTCTACTTCACAGAATCGACCTGAAAATCCAGGGTAGCAATTGCAGGTGTAGTTGTTAATTTGGTCAATGCATTCACCGTGTTCGCATTCATGTGAAGTACACTCATCTATATCATTCTGACAAATGACACCATCATAACCTGGTACACAATCGCAGGTGAATTCATTGGTATTTTTCGGTTTGCAAACGGCCTCATTCTGGCATGGATCTTTTTCATAAGAACTGAAGTACCCGAAGCATTTGAGTCCCTCAGGGGATGTCAGAGCTTCAAGGGGTTCAGAGTACGGACCGTAACCAGCGCTTGTCATTGCTCGCACCTTAATACTGTAGAGAGTAGACACAGTTAGGTTAGTGAGTGCGGTCTCAGGATTGGTACTATTGTACCTCATCAAAGCATTGCCGTTGGTACTGTTGTACGTCATCAACGCACTGTTATTGGTACTGTTGTACGTCATCAATGCACTTCCATTAGTACTGTTGTACGTCATCAATGCACTGCCATTAGTACTGTTGTACGTCATCAATGCATTATCATTGCGTGTATTGGACACAGTTGTGAGGGATATCTCGTAGAGTATTATTTCACCATTTCTAGTTTCTAACGGTAGTTCATTCCATTCCACATGAAAACCAGTTTCGATGTTAGTTATTAGTACATACTCTGGAGCGGCGGTAGGGTTAGTTTCCGGCATTGTGATGGTGGCGTATGAACTCGGACCGTTTCCAACGATTGTTGACTGATGAAGACTGAAGTTGTATGTCACACTAGGATAGAAGTCTGAAAATGTGAAGTTAGTTCTATTAATGTCAATATTAATAGGATACAGGTCGGTATCTATCTTAGATCCTTGGTATGTGATAGTTTGGTGGATAATAATCCCGTTCCTTTCATCCTGAGAAACTGGAGTCCAAGTTAGCGTGACGGAAGAAGGCGACAGGACATGAGCTGAGAAGTTCCCTGGTGGTACACTCGGTATATCCTCCCACGTCTTAACACTAATCGTTTTAGAATTTGGACTATTTCCAATCACGTTGACTGCAAATACCAGTATTTCGTATACGGTGTGTGGTTCTAACGAGGAAAGCGTGACTTGGGTCGAGGAGTTAGTGGAGACACTTTCGAGTGTGTTATTCAAGTTGCGAACCCAGTAATACACGATATATTGGAGAATACGACCGTTCTGTTCAAGGATAGGAATAGGTTTCCATGTGACGTGGATTTGTTCAGACGAGATGGCTGATGCATTGACATCTTGAGGAGGAGCTGTTGGTGCTATTGGGAATGTGGTGAGGTTTAAGGCCGTGCTGAGAGGGCCTGTCCCAATTAGTGTCATTGCTGAAATCTGGAATACATACTGTGTTGCTTCCTCCAAGTTTGTGAACGTGTACTCGGTTAAATTAGTAGTGACGGTCCTATCATTGATGTGTAATACGTAGCCAGTAATTATCCCATTCTGGTCTTCTTCGTTCGGGGCAAACCAGTTCAGTTCAATCCAGGTTGTATTTACTATGGAAGAAATGTACAACGGAGGACTACTGGGTTTACTTTGTGCAGTTTCAACGGAAATAATGGTACTCGGACTTGAACCAGCACTGTTGATGGCATCAACACTAACTCTATACCGCGTGTACTCGTTCAGATTACGAACAGTTATTCTAGTCTCGCTAGCATCACTAATTGTGTCATACACTATCACACCGGTTGGTTCCTCGGTAACTAATACTTCATAACCAGTAATGGCTCCGTTTTGGACAGATTCAAGCGTGGCAGACCAAACAACGACAAAGGTGGTCGAGGTAATTGAATTCACCGAATCAATGCTTGGGCCTTCTGATGGCGCTTCTTCCCGAGTGGTGAAGTTTAGCGGAGCGGTGTACGGACCTGTGCCTGGAGAAGTTTCAGCTGCGATCATAACTGAGTACTGAGTGTTTGGCATTAACCCGAGTAGTGT
This sequence comes from Hexactinellida sp. DTS-2022, assembly GCA_028753945.1. Lineage (NCBI taxonomy): Eukaryota > Metazoa > Porifera > Hexactinellida > Hexactinellida sp. DTS-2022. The sequence continues at coordinate 3,041,645 of JAPNXP010000015.1, forward strand.
GTAGCTAGTTAGTCCTGCCTCGACTTTAATTGTTGATGCGGAAGAGGAGATGATGAGTTCGTAATGCCGCAGAATCCCATTGATTGCGTCATACGATACAGGAGTCCACCCTATAGTTACTGTGCGAGCTGTCACATTCCTGATGAGCAGTGAGCTGGGCGAAAATTCTGGAATGTCTTGCATGGTTTTTTCTGTTATTGCCAAGCTGAATGGACCAACTCCTGCCTGTGTTTTCGCAGCAACACGTGCGTTATATTCTCTATACGGTTTCAAATTAGTGAATGTATACAGGTCGATATTACCTGCGAAAGATTGAGTAACTTTATAACTACTGGACACTGCGGTTAACTCAACGTCATATCCAGTGATAACTCCGTTCTGTCCCTGCTTTACAGGGGCCTTCCATAACACTTCTATCGAGGTTGATGAAATAGCTATGGTTGTGACATCTGATGGGGGACTCGTCGGTGCATCTTCTAGAGTTCGAATGGCTATCCAGTTAGAGTATGGCCCTGATCCAACTGAGGTGTAAGCACGAACTTGAATGAGATAAGTTTCGTCCACTACCAGCTGTTCCAGATTGTACTGTGTGATGTTGCCTACCATTACAGTTCTGTTGCTCGTATCCTCCAAAGTGCCAGCATAGTGCACTTCGAAGCTTGTTATTTCCCCATTGATATCAGCTGCTACAGGCGCATTCCACGTCAACAGGATGGTATCCTTGTTAGCAGATCCCTGCAGATCTCTCGGGGCTCCGGCTGGCGCGTCCTGATGCGTTCTCACTTCCACAGTGTTACTGTATGGCCCAGCCCCAATGCTATTGATCGCACGTACTTGCACCAAGTACCTTTCGAATTCTTCCAAGTTAATGACAGATATAATAGTTTCGTTGGTCGAATATAGATGCGTTTGACTATCGTGTTGCGTGCCGTTCACACTGATTTCATATCTGAGGATGGCTCCATTCGCTTGGTCTCCCAACAGAGGATTCCAGAATATTTTTATGCCAGTATCATGAAGTGCGATGGCATTAACTGATTGCGGATATCCAGTAGGCAGATTTTCCAGCGTTTGTTGTTCAGTTGCCTCACATGGGCCGTGCCCCTCGCTATTATAGCTACACACTACAACCGTGTACACCTCGCCTTCCTCTAATCCGGATAATGCTACATTCGTATTGGGGGTTGTTACGTTACGTACACTAGCGTCGACACTATTTCCATAATACTGCACCCTATAGGCTATCGTGTCACTATTCTGCTCCATTATAGGCGGTGGACTCCAACTCAATGACAGGGAAGTAGTTTGTATGGAACTGAATACGAGATTGCGCGGTGCGCCTGATGGAGCGGAGGGCAGGGTCTTCTGAATGGTAACTACTGAGTATGGACCTGGTCCTATCCTTGTCCTAATCCTCGCCTTAATACGGTACACGACGTTCTCCTCCAATTGAGTTAACCGGTAAGAGACACTAGTGATCGAATTGGTGTTTGGTTGGATATCTATCGTTTTGACTGTTTGGTCGATTGATTGCCCATAGTACACAACTTGGTACTCTGTTAATTCGCCGTTAATCCTATCGACAGATGGTGGAGTGAGTCTGATGGCTATGCTATCAACTGCGACATTTGTCACTGCTATTTGCGGAGGACTGACTGGTGCTGCTTCTGCTGTCGTTGAGACGACTACGTCACTATATGGGCCTCTCCCACTGGAAGTCCTGGCTGCTATTCTAATTTGATAATCTGTGAATTCGTTCAAACTTGTTATGCTAAGTAACGTTACTGTTGAGGTAGAAATGGTTGTGTATGAATATACAGTGCTCTTCTTGTACAGTAGGGTGTAGCCAGTGATTACTCCATTACGATCCTGGCCTGGGGGCGCTGCCCATTGTACCCTGAGAGAGTTCGAGGTGGAGGCAGTGACTCTCACATTTTGAGGCGGTGCGCTAGGGTAGCTTGTGGCAGTTCTTAAGGTGTAATAATTGGAATTATATGAGTAGAGCGTGCCTGTAGTCGTTACGTAGAATTTGTATAAGCGGTATGGTTTGAGTCCTGAACTTCTTGGGTAACTGCTCGTAGTCGGCAAATTCACTGCGTATTTGCCATTTCCGAAACTCAAGTCCTGAGCGTGTATTTGATTCGTCACACTCACGCTAGATGTTGTAGGTGTAAATCGCTTACTTACGCGGAAGTATGCATAGTTTGAGCCGTAATAGTGTAGTGATATGGACACCGTGAACTTAACTATATCGCAGGAGTAACTGCCGGATAGATAGTAGTTGGTATTACAACCGCAGACATAGCTTCCAACCTTGTTTGCACACGTGTGTTCACACAAATCGGTTCCAGCTGTGCATTCGTTAATGTCCACGCATCTCGTTGGGTAGTATAACTTTCGGTATCCGGGCAAACAGTCGCATTTGTATGTTCCAGGCTGATTAACGCATTTCTTAGGCGATGGACACAAGTTTGTATTTTCAGTACACTCGTTAATGTCGTAGCACGTATATCGATTGGAACTTAGTCTATAACCACTAATGCATCTACATGTATAGCTTCCTGCGGTATTGGTGCATTTCTGACTACAAACGTCCGGCGATCGATTACACTCGTTGATATCATTGCATTTTTTACTATTTGATGAATCCACGGAATACCCAGTATAACAACTACAGGTGTATGACCCATATGAGTTTCTACAACGTTGATCACACCCACCATTGTTATTAGAACATTCGTTAATGTCAACGCATGAAGTACCTGATTTGATGAACCCAGTTTTGCAGATACATGTATACCCTCCCCCATTACCAATGTTACTGCAGGTCGAAGTCACCGAATTGCATGAGTGAGCTCCACTTGTACATTCGTTTATATCTAGTAATTAAATGTATTATAAATACGTACCTACATATTCTTAATTTATATACTATTCGTTTTAATATTTATGTTATTACGAATTTTGGATAAAGTAAATTTTGAAACGATAGTAGACTTAAATTATATTTGTCATAAACAATTTTATAAAGCCATTTTCGTGAGAAAAATAGTGACTCAAATGTGGTTGTAAGATACTTCATATTGTTATAAAGTTTTTAATATCAAAATATTTATTCTTCAGCCCATTTTTGGTTAATAATTATACGTAGTTAGTTAGAAATTAAAATAACTTGTGAACTTACCAATATTACAATATGATCCTTTCCACCCGCTATAACAAATCTTTCTTCCTGAACTAGAGCATGTGTAGTGTCCATTCGCGTCGTTTCGTGGCTTACAATAAGTGTTGCATAAGTTGCCATAGTAATACGAGTTACATGTAAATCTATTATGTATTGTATAAGAGGTTCCATGACCTATTGAGTATGTCCTTTTATCCCAGGTAGAATCCACACTGTATAATGTTATTATCCGATTAGCTGATCCTAGATAATCATCTGCATTCGAGTCTTTATCCCACCCCTCCATTACTAAGTTAAACCTCCCCTAAAGAGGTAATATTTAAATTATAATTAACAAAAGGCAAAAGAGTTCCCGGTATAAATCAAACGAGGATTACTTTACTGGTTGGAACCAGGATGTAATTCATGTGTTTTTGATTTGTTTCTTTCTAGAGAGAAATTTGAAACAATCGCCATATAGTGCACAGAAGTAGTACAAAATCAGCAATTTAGCGTGTAAACTAAAGGATATTAGACTAGTTCATTTCAAATCTTGGATGAAACCTTGGTTAGGGCCCTGTTCGGGTTATATTGTGGCATTTAAGCTATCGTTAACTAACATATTTCGTTAATAAAACATGTTTATTGTTAACTACTTAACTTCTTGTTAAAATGAGACTAATTTATGTACTCAAGATTAAATTGAGGAATTTTCTTATTGTTAAATTCCTAGCTATAAAAGAAGAAAACTCTGCAAATAGAGTATATAAGAAATTGGTTGTAAAGCTAAAGTAACAAATTTTCGAATAAATATTCTCTCTTCTCATAAAGTAGTATTCCATAAAAACAAATAAGAGCAATTATTGCAGAGTTTAATGTTATTCATTTGGACTTTACCACGTTGAAGTGAGGAAAGTTAAATAATTTAAATTTAAATTTAATCAATATTTAACAATAAATATATAATCCAAACTTACAGAAAAGCTATTTGAAGTTGTAAAATCATACTTTTTGTTCATAGTCCCGGAATTCTTGCCTGAATAGTAGTAATGTGTGGTATAACTATCACAGCTGGAGAAACTGCTGTAGCACTCTCTGAATTTGAAATAGAAGTATGATTCGCATTCACGCCACGGCCACGGATCACAATAACTTCCATCATTAAGTTTCCCATGCGTATTGAACGAGTAAAAATTTATTCCTACTGTTCCTGTATTCTCTACCACCACCTATAAATATAGTTAAATTAAACAATAATGCATTTAATTTATATTGTGTTATGTTGTATGTCGAAAAGAAATCTATACTATTAAAACTCGATTGTGTTGTTTGTTTGTTTGTTTGTTTGTCTGGATTGCATTAAAGTGATAAAAGAATAGAAACCGCATTTATAATTGAGATAGAAACTAACTTCCAATTGTTAGAATAGGTAATCAAGTATTCTGAACACGAATTTTGCATTTTCAAATTTTATATGAATATTTATAGTTGTTGTTAACAAAAAAGGTAAACAAATTGATGAAATTCCAAATCAACCTAGAAGTTAGCTTTCAACGGGTATTATTGGTATTCGTTGTTTAAATACGTTGCCGGCTGTTTCTTTATATGCTAAAAGTTTTTTATAATCTAAAGTGTCCAGAAAGTGCCCCTTAAATTGCACTTCGTACATTTACATTCATTTAAGAGCTTAAAATAAATAAAAACCATATTTTGATCCAATGACCGTCAAAAAACTCCCAAATTGATAAATTCGTGGTTTAAAGACGTTGTTGTAAACAAGTATGCTGATAATCAATTCCGTATTTTGAAATTATAATATGAATACTTATTGTAGTTGTTGTTGTTTACCAAAATAAATGAACGAATTTTGACTAACAGGTTATACTGCTTGTAATTGAATAAATCCGATCATGTAGCGATTGGAAGATTTGTCGAGACCGAGACCGAAGGGCTCGTAATAGTATTAAATCACTTAAATGTGTCAATACTTATCAACTAGAGATTAGCATAGTTGCATTATACGTAACGTATAACGTGTATATGGTACCATTATACGATAGGTGAACGTATAATGCCACGTAACGTATAATCATCATACAACGTATAACGTATAACGATTTTAACGAATATATGGTCCATTATACGTTCCCCGAACGTATAACGTATAATCGTATAATGCATCTATGGAGATTAGTACTATGGCATTATAAATATACTACCAAGTGGACCACGTTATACAGTACTCATAATACCATCTTATGTTCCTGATATATTCCTAATAATAAGTATAGTATATATTAAATATGTATAATGCTATAATATAATTATACGTAATCACACTTACCAAATAGTGCAGAGAAAGCAATGAGAAAATCAATCCAATATAGACTCTCATTGATTGATTATCCTATAAAATGTACACTAAGTAAAAAACTGCAAGATAAGTTGATATACTAGTTTATTTTTTCAACAAAAACTGACTGTATGATTTTTGTAAAAATAATCATACAGCCAGGTTCTTTTATTATGAACATTCAAGGGACCAAAAATTATGTTCATAATAGAGACTTCATAATAAGCGAACTCAATTTAATACAAATCCTATGTAAGTTGTTAATTTGGACCATAGGCCTTGTTCATAATAAAAGCAAAACCTAAGCAAACCTGACTGTAATTTACTACAAAATTTTAAACAGAGGTCATATAAAATAAACTTGTCATCATTCAGATTTGGGAAAATATGGAAGGCGGGTTGGATTTAATTTTGTTCAAAATAAAATACTTTAAGCATTACCCTATACAATAAAGTTACCATTTCATTAAATAAGAGCATCACAATGCAATAAGTTAGTAAGTTAGTTTACTGTAATGTATTAGATAAACAGGAATAATTTTACACATAAAAATAGTAATAAATTAAATCGAGCGGATGGTAAAAATAGTAGTTACTTATTACATGGATGATGATTAGTATTTTTATGCTGTTTGCAAAATAAACCAAAATATTTATATCAGATTATTACTAATTTCAACTAAAATACCAATAAATAAAATAATATTTTCTATTTACTAATTTAATTAACTAAATTATACAATGTTATGTATCATACTAAGTATATACGTAAATATAACGTCAACAATGTAATATAATTCAGTATTTGTTCCAATCCAAAAGGATCATTATTTAATTACCTTGAAAAAAATTCGATATACAAACCAAGTTATCAAAAAACAATTTATACATGGGTTACTGATAAAGTGGCCAATACTTTTTATATATAAACCCTGGCTTGCTAGATGAAATAAATATAATTGATATTGCCTGTGCCCGATAATTACATTAGAAAAGGTGTTGGCCGAATATCATACGTATATAAATAATTAATTTATTATAATAGGAATCTATAAACTCACTTGATTTGAAAGTTATAGCTGGGATAATTAACAAGTTTTAACAATGAAAATAATTGTTTTGTTCAACATTAAAGTAGAAGCGTCTATATATATATTTTACTTATGGAAATTGCGTCACAAATCACGTTTTGATATTCAATAGAGAGGCGGATTCTAGTCTACACATGAGTTTAATTTTAATAAAATCTGCTTATAGTTAGGTAAATTATCTTACAATGTTAGCTATTTTCCCTGAACATAAGCACTTTATAAAATTTCAGTTCATATTACATTGGTACAGACTACAAATTTAGCTATCATTTAACTCGAGAGATATTTAATCTATTCCATAGTATATTATACATTTTAGCTTACATTTCTTTAAATGATTGTTCTTTCCTGTCAATATTATATTCGATATATGTTTAATGGCAGAATTACTAATATAGCCAGATAATAGGGAAAATATATTTTAATGTGATTTTTGATGCTGTTTCTCATTAACTCACCAACTTAGATCTGGTTCAGTTTACATGCACTGCCTTTATTTTATTACAGATAATAGTAAGCAAGAAAATGCCGCTTCGCTCGGATAATGTGATGGGAAATGGCTTTGAGTAACTTGAGGGCAATTTTGATACAATTGGACATGGAGAGCTTACGAGCACGAACAACAAAATATTACAAATTAACTCTTGAAAACAAATATTTTGCTTTGGGAGGTTTACCTGTAATGTCTAAATAGGCAAAATTGTCACTTTACTTTTAGCTACGGCCATACCATGTTGGCAACACCAGTTCTCGTCCGATCACTGAAGTTAAGCAACATTGGGCCAGGATAGTACCACGATCGGAGACGGCGCGGGAACACCTGGTGCTGTAGCTTTTTGACAAATTAGTGGATTTCCTATTCAAAGTTCCCTCATGGCAAAGTTTTTATTTATCTATTATAAATTTCTTTTTGCACTTTTACATTTTGAATACACAAACAGTATCTCGTACACTGGGATTCGCGTAATAGCAAGGCGCAATGAGGACCGCCCCTACTCGAATTTGTATGATACCGTTATTTTATAATTCGATCAGTCGGCTCATAATATAGGTCTATTTTCTGATATTGTTGAGTCATTTGTATTAAAATGTCCTGTTTAATTAAGGAATTATACTAATATTGGATTCAAGTGTTTTGAGTGAGTAAGTATTCATGTAAATCACAAAAACAGTCGAATAACAACGGTTATAACATAATGTAATAAGCTAAATCTTTGTAAATTAAAATACAAATAAATTAATTCGAATATTAAAATGCTAGCAGACAGCATTCGCTACATACTTGTGCTACAATAATCCTATTATTCTTGTTGATTGCTACTCCAGTAGGAGAAGAGAACTCCTTACCTCCAGGTAGCATATGACTGCTGATAGTGTGTATTAGTTCTCCTTCTTTGTTGAATATCTTGATTTGATTTTTCTCACGGTCAGCTACAACAATATTTCCCAATAAGTCAATTGAGAAGAAAAAGCTGTAGCTAATCTCAGTTCTTGGAATCAAACACTTCTCTAGCTTTCCTGCTAGGGAGAATATCTGTATATGGGAAGTAGGAAACCAACCAAACATGACATACATTCTATCTTCATGGAGTTTGATGCTGCAAGTTGTGTAAGATTCTATCTGACAAGCCTCGAGTTTTATTCTTTTCAGAAATTTGAGGTCGTCATCAAACACAATAACTGATTTGTTGTTAAGCTCACATCAGTAGATATTATCATTGTTTCCATAGATGTCAATTCCCCAGATTCTCTCCTCTGTTTTAACTGATTTCACAAGTTTATAGTTCGATTTCTTATCTTCGCTAGTTGGTACGAAAAAGCAGATACGAAAATATACTCTTTGGTTAGAGCTATGCCTACAGGATGTTCAACTGTTGGTATCTTGCAGAGATGGTTACCATCTTCATTGAATACTTGAATGATGTAAGCTGTCAAATCAACCACAAATATGTTCTGTGTTGTGTAGTCAATTGCTATTTGCATTGGACAGTTAATCTCACCAGGCCCTGTCCCTTTACGGGACCAGACAGGACTCAGTTTCAGAGAATACTCCTTTGAACGGAAATGTCTCTCTGTCAGAGCTCTCCTGCTGTCGCCACACGTGACGCCATTAATACACAGTCCACAAACAATAAGATTTCAGCAATTAATTAAATTAGTTTCACTATTCCGACTTGAATTCAGATATATTATATCTGTGTTCAGATATTTGTATAGGCCATAGGGAATAAAATCAATAAAAAAGCTTATTTTGAATAATTAAATGCAGAAAAGTATTTTAAAACTAATTGGAGTTATTATTTTTTTAAATTCGACCTAATTATCCTCATAATTAATTATAGTAAATAAAAATGAATAAGTCTTAATGAAGAAATTGAGATCGCTCGACTGAAGGGCTCGTTACAGTAAATAACATTACAAACATGGATAAAAAATCTAAAATTACAGCTGTGCAGACAGCATTTTCTCATGAAGAATACTATTAATCAACCGGCGAATTATAGTGCCTCCAAAAGAAAATGCTCTTGGCACAGCTGTAATTTAAGATTTTCTGCACTGGTTCCTATCAAAACTATGAACTCTCTCTCTCTATTCAAAGTTATTAACGACATTGAAAATTTTCTATCTAATCATATACGTATAAATGTCCGCTTATAACGAATTGATTTCTAAATCCCCTAAAGCTTTTAAGTATTTGGTTCATTCCGCTTATACAAAATATTACTATTAATAACTCTGCCTACTTATGTAGGCAGAGTTCTCACTTTTTACACTTTATACTTATAGTGGTGTCGCTAATAGGCGAACTTGCTATTAAAAGCTAGAAGTATGTCACATGCCTTATAACTACAGTAGACTCTCATTTATACGAATATGGATAATAAAAAATACCGGTTAATAGAGTAATTAGCAAATTAGGTAGTGTTTAAATCCCCTAGCCTATACAAATGCGTCAAACTCCGGTTAATACAAATTCCAACGTCCCCTGGTGGTGTTCATACTAACGAGATTCTACTGTATTATAGCACTAGGTACTAGCTAATGCGAATGTGAGATTGTATAAGAGATCGGTATTAATAATTACAATATAATTACTAAGCACGGCACAGGCTTCTATTCACAAACAGCTGTGTCTAATGTGGAGGGGGCCGCATATTAGGCGGGGGTCCCATTCCCGGCCGCATCCCCATTGGCGGCGGTCCCATGGGCGGCATCCCTGGTCCTGGGGGCGGGCCCGACTGCGGCATCATTCCCCTGGGGGGCGGTAGGTTATACGGCTGCATAGGGGGCGCCTGTGCGCGGGGAGGCGGCGCCATCGCCTGGGGGGCGGGGCCTCCCACGCCCTTAACGGGACCCATTAGGCCCTGCGGGGGCTGTCCCTGGACCATGGGCACGCCACGGCCAGCTGCGAAACCTAACCCCGGTCCCCCCGGGCCTTGCTTTGAACCCAGATTCCCCTTTGAAGGGTCGGCCACTGGTGGAGACTCAACAGACATCGACACGATGTTTGTTCCCCTCAGGAGCACAAGTCCGAGAGTCCGCTTCTCCTCTCGCAGCTCCTTCTCTTTCTTCTTCTGTTTGATCTTGCGGAATTCGTCACACTCGCCTAGCACTAGATTCATGTGCTTGTCAAATGCCATGAAAGTCCCTACGAACATTCTACCGTCTTGTAGCGTCACTCGCATTCGGTAGTTGATGTGCATAAGCATCTTACTGGACTTCCCTTGGGAGGGCATTGTACCAACTAATTATTCTTACAAGAAATTAGATACTAAAGTTAGTACTTAGTAGTATGCGTACCAAGTTGTCTGTACTAAAGGATAATATGATCCATTCTTTAGTCAAAATTTCATTATTTATTGGTAGTATTGCAACATAATTGATACTATCGTGTCCCACATAATAGCTAAGTATCCCCAAGGGCCGCCAAGAGAACTTGCAGCCTATGGTATTTTCTTTCCCAGGGGGGTCCAACTTGGCTAGGTATTCATAAATAAACAATTTACAGTGATAATTGGCGGCCATGGCCCCTTAGAATTCCTGGGCATAGGATCAACGCCCCTTATAAGTTACTAAAACCCACCTCTTGGCGACCCTAGCATTTCCTAATATAGAATATAACATTCCAAAGCAAGGAAAGTCCCCATCCCCAACAAAATCTGATTTGAAGCCACTCAAACGCTACGTAATGTAAAATTACCAAAAATTACAGGCTACCCCACCTATGCCACGCTTTTTGACCATTTTCTAAAACTAAAAGGATGGTTTGATACACAATAACGTTTTACAGCCCCTAAATCTGTTTTTATTTAGTATATACTAAATAATAATACACAATTCCAATGCCGCACAAGTCTCTAAATAAGTACAGTCAGGTTCTTTTATTATGAACATTCAAATGACCAAATTGTGTTCATAATAGAGAGACTTCATAATAAGCGAACTCAACTCATACAGATCCTATGTAACTTATTAAATTGGGACCATAGGGCTTGTTCAAATCATAATAAATAGTTTTCATATTTTAGCAAGCTAAAAATGTTTCACAATAAGCATACCTTGACTGTAATATGATACCAATTAGGCACACAAATTCATAAGCAATGGATTTAGGACCGCTCAGTTCTAACACTATTGAAAACTGATAGTACGCATATACATATATTATCTCTTCAGGTGGAGAAAAAGTAAACAGTATTGGTAATATTACTGGGCAGACAATGTAAAAAATAATAACAATAGAACTTGAAAGGGATTATTTCTGAGTTCTATAATTAGAACAATGGCTTCTAGCTTAGAGGGAGTGGCAGTGGTAACCGGGGCCAACAGGGGAATCGGGCTGGCAATAGTCCGGGGTCTTTGTAAGCGGTTCGCGGGTCGAGTAATTCTAACATCCAGAAACGAGGATAAAGGAAAAGCAGCCGTGGCTCTCCTGAATGGCGAAGGCCTAAACCCAATATACGAACAACTGGACATTAACCTGATATCTTCAATATACGCATTCAGAACTCGTGTGGAGGAATCATACGGTGGAATAGATATTCTAGTCAACAACGCGGGTATAGCGTATAAGCGGGCAGCCCCAGACCCGCTGCTTGAGAAAGCACATGTTACGCTAGCCACTAATTTCTTCTCTTCTCTTGACGTCACGAATGCACTGCTGCCTCTTATAAAGATAGGAGGCCGTATTTGCATGGTGTCATCTGGTCTCGGAACGTTAAAACACCTGTCGAAAGATAAGAAACACCTGCTTAGACAGAAGATAACAGACCCCACTCAGACACAGGATAGCATAATCGCGCTAATGAAAGAGTACCTGCAAGCTGTCAATATAAACGACTACTCACTGTGGCCCAAAGACTCTGCATATTCGATGTCGAAAGTTGGATTGACAGCCGTAACGCGTGTCATTGGAAGAGACCTGGCTAGTGACCCGAGGGGGATCCTAGTTAACTCTTGTTGTCCGGGTTATGTGGCCACTGATATGAGCAATTATAAGGGGAAGTTAACTCCTGATGAGGGAGCAGAAATGCCACTAAAGCTGTGCTTCCTGCCAGCCGACTCAACTAACGGAGAATTCTACATGGACCACAAGCTTTATGACTGGGTACAAAGTGACTGATTTTGTAAATTTATGTATGTATAACTATGTATATTTTGTCGAGTTGAATCTTTTTATATGTAAATAATATGTTATATTCATAACTTGTTCGTTGTAATACAATATTTATTTATTAAATATATTCTTGTTTGTGTGAGTGTTTGTCCGGATTGTATTAAAGTGATAGGGGAATAGAAAACGCATGTATAAATAAGGGAGTCTAACTTTCAAATGTTTCAATTAATCAAATTTGGATTTTATAAATTATATCTAATTTGAATATTTTTTGTAGTTATTTACAAAGTTATCAGGAACATCTTATAAGCTGGTCATCTAACATAAATATCTTAATAACATGGGCAGAGCCGGATTAACCACTAAGCCAAATAAGCCATGGCTTAGGGCCCCACAGTTCTGGGGAGCCCACCCAGGGCCTGATTACCGCATATGCCAAGTAGGCCATGGCCTAGGGCCCCGCGCATTTGGGGGCCCAGCGCTTTTAGATGCTCCGGGGCGTTTAGGTGAATTTTTAGAGAAATTATTAAAAATGAGGCTTCATGTATTGGGCAGATGGACTCATCGTGTCAAGCAAGTATGCTAATATTTATATTGTTTCCGTTATCATCGGATATAGTGTTACTAATTTTAAATTATAAATTGATATTGATGCATGGAATTTTCTATTATTTATAAGGCAACCAAATTCAATATACGTTTTTATAACATTGATATGATTGTAATTCATACATCCTTTATTTATTCATCGTTCACTCCCGCTAAGTTGTTTAAAACACTCTTTTTCAATGAACATATATTTGTAATAATATTTTACCTTTTAAAATATCTGTTGTGTTCTTTGAAGTTCTACACTGTCGGACTGTCACGAAAAAGTTGGTCCGGGCCAAAACTGGTTCGGGACCAATTTTGGCCGGCCATAAATGGTCCTAGCTTGCTAAAATAGATCCGGCCTAAACTTTTTGTTAGATCGCATTGTTAGATGGCACTATAGTTGCTATAACAGACCGCCCACTAGTGCGAAATTGTATAGGACAATCAATTATTAAATTGAAAATGTATCTTTTTCTAATTGTCTACTATGGTTCAGGGGAAAAAGGAGTCCCTTGTAGGTATTAAGGATGAATAATAGTGAAAAGAATTGGTTTTGTAATTGTGATATATGGAGTTACGGTGTAAAGAATCAACTTAGTAATTGTGTATTATTGACTATTGTGAAAACATTTGCATCTTCTATGTATTCTTGTGTTGATGAATGATAAAAAGCTCTTTAATTATTGTCTTGGAATGGCTGTCCGGCGGGGACCACCTTTGGCCAATGGGGACCGCCTTTGGCGACCAAAACCGGTCCGGCCGGACCATTTTTGGCGACCAAAACTAGTCCGACCGGACCATTTATCTCCAGCCAAAATTGGTCCCGGACCATTTTTGGCAGTCAAAATTGGTCAGGCCGGACCAATTTTGCGTGACAGGGACTACTAATGTTGAGAACCTATTTCTAAACAAAATATTACCTTGTAATTGAAGTTAGATTGATTTTAATACTGTACATCTAAATTATTTAATGATACTTTTAGTTTAGAAACTTTGACTGGTTTGACATTTCGTCAATTAATAATGTGACCTGAATGTTTAGTAATTATGTCTCGAAGTGGCAACTTATTATGTATAGTACGTAATTTAAGTTTAACTAGTTAGACATGCAGTCTTCGCACGGATATCATTGACGACTTAGCAAGAATAAAGCTTGAAAAAAGTTGTTTAATGGATATGTAATGATTCATGTATCTAAGAAAATAATACTTAATAAATTTATTTTCATTAATATGTATTTAGTCTTAGGGAGCCCCCAAAAAACTTTTGGCCTAGGGCCCCGCACAGTCTTAATCCGGCCCTGAACATGGGTCTCTCTATGTATATAGGATACTAACGAGTAAAATATTAACAGAAAAAAAAATATCAATTTTGTACAAATATACAACTTCATACAAGTGATAAATTAAGTCATTAGCTAGAATGTTTTGTAAAATGTATATGTAAGGGTTTGTGTGCGTGTGTCTAATTAGAAATTAGTTTGGATTTTGTATAATATTAACCTTAGTTCTTTCTGTTTGGGATTCCGATTCCTTTCTATAATAGGTGGATTTGTAATCTTGAGTTTCTGTAAATAAATGTTTGGTTGTAATCTGAAGAAATTCGTACAATTATCGAGTAGTTGATAGTTATATAGTTTGACTGTTAGTTTATTTTCTGGCTTATAGGGAATTTGATTTGATTCATTAAACAAGTTCAAAACTGTTGAATATTGAGAAGCATCTTGAGGGAAATAATTTGTTTTTAATATCGAGAAGTAGAGACCATACATATAAGTATTATTAAATGGTGTTTTTGTAAAATATTCTTTAGTGACAATCGAATTATCTTCTCTAAATGTAGACAAACAATTCCTGTTCTCTCTTACACACTTACGCAGCTGATCTAACAATCTTTGCTCATTTCGCTGTCTCCCAATAAACTTATGAAATAGACTGTACTTTTTGGTTGCCCCTCTTACTCTCCCTTTTCTAGGTTTCCGATGGGACTTTGATGATACATACCTTTTAGTATTTATCATACGGATAATGTTGTGTAAGTAAGTTATAACCCAAAAATAGAAAAATAAAAAAATATCTAGGATAAAATTGTTTAAGTTAAGTTATGTCAGAATGGCACTGCGATCCGTGTTTCTAAGAAATCTTTCAGTTGAGGTATACCCTACAGTAGAACTTCGTTTTTACGCAGGGACATAAACTCGTTTTGGAGATTGGTAGGGCCATCTTGGCATATTTGTGCTAGCTTCTATGGAGAAAAGACAATTATTGGTAGGGCCATGGCCTACCAGCCCTACCGGAGCCTACGCCTATGCCTTTATACTAAATTAATCTTGGAGTACGCCAATTGTTGGGTGGATAAACTTAAAACACACGAAGGGCTGGTAGGGCCATGGCCCTACCAGCCCTACCGGAGCCTACGCCTATGTTACGAAATTCCGGTTAAAATACGAACAACATTTCAGTCAAGTAATAACAGACATGTTTATAACAGACATGTCTATAACAGACATGTCCATAACAGACAAGTCAATAACAGACATGTCCATAACAAGACATGTCTATTCAAAACCTTTTCAATAAAAATTATTATATTTGTTAATACGAATTCCGAATAAGGCGAACGCATTTTGACGGTGATCGTACTAACGAGGTTCTAATTTATTTTCAATAAGTACCCAGTCTACTAAAATCATTGAGGAATATAATTAGTTTGGCAAAGATACGAACCTGATCAGTAGTACATACAGTAATGGTATAATCACCTAAAGCTAAAAATGATTTAGAACATTTCGTTAATACAAATTTATTTATAAGGCCTAGATGGAAATGTGAAATCCTATTTCTAATTAGTTGTTATATTCGCACAAATAAGAAAGTGGCTATTAGTTGCTCTCAGTCGCTAACTGGCAGTTTCAGTCCTTCAGTCCGTGGACGCTTGTCTCTCGTGCCTGGCGGACCGGATAGATACCGGCGCTCAGCTGCTAGGGGAGCTGGACAAGGGACACTTGCAACAGCTCGGCTCCACATATGAATACCTGGCCAACCTGGACTCGGAAATATGCCTTGTGCAGGTGGCCATAGCCTTCGATATGGAGGAGGCTATTCCCAACTCGGAGCACAGCAGCAAGGGTGTGGGAGTCTACCAGAACATAGCAGTACCTGAATGGGCCGCAGGGGATGGGGCGGACATACTGCTCGCACAGGTCCAGGTCTCCACGATATGCCCCCTGACCCAGCAGGAGCTCAATAGTCCCATGAGGAACTCCCGCTGCGGACACGTATACTCGCGACAGGCGATCCTGGCGCACATCAAGGTTAAGAAGTCCGGGCGCAGTGCCCAGCCTCCGGCTGGCGTTGTGCCGAGATGAGAGCAGGGTCCGGAGGGGAGGGAACAAGTTATGGTGTATATGAAAAAGTAATAATTCACTTATAAGCGATTCAATAAATTAACTAAAAATAATATAATAAGTTGTTTCTAAGACATCTGTCGAACAGCGCTACTAGAACGGGTAGATCGGCTTTATGTCTCTGTCTGCAGTGAAGCTATCCAAATACTCTGCGTTCCTTTTGAACTGGTACTCCACTTGGTCCTGTGTCCTCGCATACGGTCTCATAAGTCCGGCTTTGTTGAGAGTAACGCCGAACCCCGCCCTCCCCGGATCCAGCTCGATGCGGCCCTGCCGGGGGAGCGGCTCGTCCGTGAACAGCCCGCTGAAGTAGGGCACGATCTGGTTCCCGTCTTTGCTCTGATTTATGTACTCCGCCATGGGGCAGTTGGAGAAAGCCATCTGCAAATGGTATGCGTAGACCGAGCTGCCATGTGGTATCACTGGAATGTTATAAGCAGAGGCCAACGAGACGACTCGCCTGGCTTCTGTGATGCCGCCCATCCAGGTAAGGTCTGGCTGGATGACGTCACAGGCCGCAGGTGCGTCGAGCAGCTGTTTGAATCCGTATCGCGTGTATTCGTGCTCTCCCGTGGTCACCAGCAGTCCCTGCTGTCTACATAAATTAATCCGTATAATAGCCACTAATTAGGTCAATAGAATTCGTTAGGAAGCAGGCTGAATTAATTAAGTACGTGTAATTTAGAAATCACAGCCGAACACGAATGTAGGTGCGGAGTGACAGTCTAATTTGCACCTGGGGTTACGATTTTTGTTTAATAAACTTTGCACACATTTCTGACATCTTTCAAAATTTGTCTGGTCCATAACTCAAGAAATGTCATACTATACCCATGCGCGGCACCAGGTTTTTCGAACTGGGGGCAGAGAGGGGCAACCAATTTTTCAGGTGGGCAGCTTTTTCCATCTGTCAGAATTATCTGAAAGCAATGGAGCTACGATGAACTTGTCATACTTACAAACTTTCCAGGGATATAGGGACTTCATCGAAAATCCAGGGATTTTTATTAAATTACGATCCCTTCGGTCTCGGTCGCTTTGCGACAGATCGGTGCTACGCACCTCAAGTTAACAGCCGCTACGCAGCCTTACTCCTCACTAAACAATTGATTACATAGATAGTAATATTTGTCATAGTTATATACTTATAATACCCGTTAAAAGCTAACTTCTGGATTGATTTTGAATTTTCATTAATTTGTTTACCTATTTTTGTGTAACAACAACAAATATTCATATTATAAATTTAGAAATGCGAAATTCGTGTTCAGCATACTTGTTTACCTATTATAACATTGTTTACCAATTATAACATTTAAAAGTTAGTTTATATCTCATATATAAATGCAGTTTCTATTCCCCCATCACTTTAATACATCCGGACAAACAAACAAACACGCAAACAAACATACAACAATCGAGATTTAAAGTTAGTACTAAGTATATAGAAAGGGGCAATGAATCACGTTAATAATATAGATATTTGCTTATATTCCCGTTACTAAATAAGCATTGTATTTACAAATAATGTTATTCTTAAATAAAATAATTATCACAATAGTGTTAAAATAAATTTTTATTCGCTACTTTGGGGATCGGCGATGCTACTATTCGAGATATACTGTAATAATATGCATGTTTTCGATTAAAATCGAGCGAACGTAGCGAGCGAGCTAAAGTTTTTAGACATTCGAGCCTCTAGAAATGTGTCTAGGGGAATGAGTAAATTTCCAGTGAATTCTAACTAGGGGCGGCGGCTGCGCCCCCCCCTCTGGCACCGCGCCTGACTATACCCCCATTCTTTATTTCACCATTGGATTACATCATAAATTCTGCGACTGAAATTTTTTATATAGGGTTTAATTCATGCCATAAATGGGAGTTGAAATTTCTTTGTTTACTCACACTTCAGTTTCAGTAACTAAGTGTTAAATCTAAGTCTATTGTTTCAACTTGCGATAATTATATAGATTTAACTCATGAATTCGAGCTGGCTTCTGTTTAATTGTAGTATACAATGGACTAAAGTATATAAAATAAAATAAGGAATTTGTTGACTTAACTCAACTCATCGTGGATAACATTGTTAAAATAATAACTATTTATATAATTTATTATCTATACATAATTAATGAATGGCAATAAACTCAAGATGGTTTAAGATAGGAGCAAACTTCAAATTTATCAATCGTTCCTTTATCCCGTAACAACTTGATAAATAGGTCTAAAGACCATGAGGCGTTCATGACATGGCGAAAAAATTCAAAATTGCAGCTGTGTAGACCCATTTTCCTTTGGAGGCACTATCAATTAACCAACCACCAAAATAATGAAAATATAGTGCCTCCACCTAACATCTGTCGGCACAGCTGCAATTATGGATTTTTTTATTTGAACATTACTGTAATGTTATGTTTATTGTACGTTTTTACTGTGCCGACCAGTGGCGTCGTGCTTGAATACATTCTGGGGGGGGGCACAGAGTGTCGTAGTTAGTGACCAGATCAATGTTTTTCGGGACAAGCCATTAAAAAAGGGGGGGGGCACAGGAAATTTTGGGGGGGGCCGGGCCCCCCCGGGCCCATAGAGCACGACGCCACTGGTGCCGACTATATTATAGTATAGTATTTATTTGTTAGACTTTGATACCATGTTGTTTAGACACATCTTATAAACATTATTTATCAACAATTCCTTATCAAATCCAGTTGGTATTCATTGCGCAGTTCAATAGAGATGATTAGTAAGAATACTAATATAGTATCATATTGTGCCACTTCATGCACAACACTAGTTTAATCGTTGCAAACAATTTTACATGGGCGAAAATTAACGTAATATGATACACAAGTAGTTTATAGCATATACGTAGTGTTTAACAATTTAATCAAATTCCACTCGATTCCACCAGATTCCACCATTCAGTCACCCTAGATTCCACTAGATTCCACTATTCAGTCAGCCCCATAGTATAGTGGCCCAGTATTTAAATCACTGCCTTGGTTTGTTTGTTTGTTTGTTTGTTTTTTATTAGTCCATATCCGCTCTACAGGCCAGAGTTAGATTTCTCCGGAGCTAAAATTTGTAACACCGGTGTCCCATAGGTTACAGATATGCATCTCGAGCCAAAATTTTGAAAAACCATTTTTTTATACCACTTTGACACCTTTGAAAATTTGTCTGGTCCATAATTCAAAAAATGTTATACTAAACCCGCATTTTTTATTTTACCATTGGATTAACCATAAATTCTGCATCTGATGGAAGAAGAACAAATTTCATAAAGCGTTTAATTCATGCCATAAATGGGTGATAAAATTTCTTTGTTTATTCACACTTCAGTTTCAATTAAACTGTTAAATCTAATTCTATTGTTTCAAGTTGTAATAAAATCCAAAATTGCAGCTGTGCCGGCGCATTTCCCTTTGGTGGCACTATCTTCTTGTGGATACTGGTTGGGTAATTGATAGTGCCTCCAAGGAATGCTGTCGGCACAGCTGCAATTTTGGATTTTTCGTCATGTTCAATTAGATTCAATGTTATTACTCTTCAAGTTTATTGCTGATATCTAGTTACCATAAAGAATTATAGTATATATGAATAATTAATTTACATTCAATAGCTATTACTATACAAATCGATTTCTGATATCACAGTTACAATAAAGTATTTCTATTGTAAATGAATAATTCAATTTATTGCTGCTACTATATATAAATCGATTTCTAATATAGTTGTATTAAAGTTTTCTCCTATTTGTTAAAGTTTTCTCCTATATAAAATTTCAATTTCACTCAACTGTCATTCAATTCAGAACGATTTCTGATATTCAAACAATGGATTTAAGATAGAAAGTAGCATGAAATTTATCAAACGTTCCTTTGTCCCGTAACAAATTGATAAATTTGTGTTAACACCTTGAGGCGTTCATTACATGTCGAAAAAATCCAAAATTGCAGCCTGTGCCGAAAGTATCTCCCTTTTAGTGGGGGCAAAATCTAACATTCCGTGACCAACCTCTGGCAAGTTAAGTTTTATGCCTGATTCTGATACTTTAGGGTATATCTCGCGATTTAAGCTCCCATGCCGGTCTCGAAAATTTGGGCAAACTTTTTTATAGCGACAAATTCAAAAGGGCCTCCGGCAATCATTTTGAAAAATTAAGGCCCCTCTCTGAACATTTCATAAATTGAGATTAGAGTGTTTTTGAACAGTATACAATAAGTACTAGCTGCACTGAAAATTTCAACTCAATCGGGACTATACTTTTAATGTAATAACCTTTTGAAGATTATTACGTCATTTGTCACCATGGGAGGTCCATTCTTAAAAAGTGTTTTTTAAGGGATTTGAAGCATATCTTATCCTATATACATGCAATAACCAAATTTTTGAGACCGGCATGGGAGCTTAAATCGCGAGATATACCCTAAAGTATCAGAATCAGGCATAAAACTTAACTTGCCAGAGGTTGGTCACGGAATCTTAGATTTTGCCCCCACTATTCGGAGGCAATACTAGTTACCCAACCACCAAATGTAGTGCCTCCAAAGGGAAATGCGTCGGCACAGGCTGCAATTTTGGACTTATTTACAGCTCCAATCATTACACTATTTACATTACGTCACGAGTATTGACAGCTTACTTGCATACCTCCCTGAGCTCCCTGTAGCCCTGGTAGTCGTCAGGTGGCAGAGCCTCCTCTATCCACTTGAACTTGAGAGCTGTCAGTTCCTTAGCCAGTCTAACGGCGTATGGCAGTGTCAGACCCATGTAGCAGTCGAGCATCAGAGGGAAGTCTGGCCCCACCTATAAAGTCATGATATATCTTTCTACAGACTGAGTAGCTAGGTACCTGGTTCCTGGTCGCTCTGAGTTTGTACACGTTCTTCTTCAGGCCCTCGTCCCCCGCGCTGGGCCCGTAAGCACAGGATATCTTAGCGCCTACGAACCCGAACTTCTTCGCCTGCAGTGCGTCACACGTGGTGGCGTAGACCGGGAGGAACGGCTTGGTCCTGCCCCCCAGCATCTGGTACACCGGCTCTCTCCTCAGGTGTCCCAGCAGGTCCCACAGAGCGAGGTCCACTGCGCTGATGGCTTGCAAGGGCAGGCCCTTTCTCCCATAGATGAGGGTCGCTCTGTACATCTGATCCCACATCAACTCGATGTCGGCCGGGTTTTGTCCCTCTATGAATCTGGACAAGTGGTTCTCCACAATGTAGCACCCTGGCGCGCCCCCTATACTCACCCCGACCCCTTTGTCTCCCTCTGTCGTCTCCACCTCCACGACAAGAGACCCCAGCGCGTTGATGCCCCAGGAAGTGTGATTCCCCTCGTACAACTCAAAGCAGGACATAGGGTTAGTGATTGGCATGTGAGGGGCGCTCCCAAATACCCAATGGCCAGCTGGCACGTCGTGACAGTATCCCCCCTGTTCCACCGTGTCCCCCTTATGATCGTCTTTGGTGTAGGCCCTCACCTCCTTGATCTTAGGAAACGCAGTGCATTTGCGGTCGGAATCGGATGGAAAAGACATTTCTCACTATTGTCTATTCATAATTAGACCGGTCAGAAGTAATCCCTATAGTATGCTCCTATCTTGTGGGTTTTTACTGTGCCGACTATGCCGGCACCTGAGGTCACGATTTTTGATGAATTTTTTTACAGTGCACGAATTTTCAAATTGGGCTTAGTATGTACATGTGCCACAATTGAGTTGCAAATTTCCTTTGTTTACTATCACGTGATTTATTTTATATGGCCTAAGGGAATATGAATACTACTACATATTATCTGCACGGTGATTTAGAAATACACCAAACGGCCAAAAGTATTTGAACAACAATAATTTGTATTCCTACATTCAAGCTTCTAGCAGGATAATAACATTTGCATATCCTACAACATGGGTGTTGACATAGACGATATGTTATGTTAAATTAAATAAGATTATATTTGAATTTACATTTTTATGGAGGTGTTAAACTCATTAACTATATATAATTAGCTAATTAAATATATAATTTTCTGATCATTATGAGGTAATTAGAATACACGAATTCTGATTTCAGATTTGAATATCACATGGTCGAATGACTCTATGTAATTAGTTTCTAACCATTACGATTATTTTCCACTTAGATACAGCCACATTCCCATTTGTGTCACTTGTAACAACATATAACAACAACATATTTAGTGTTTCAGAGTAGGTTACATAGCCGTTAATACGCTACAAGAAGCATACTGTGTCTGGAATAAAATTCCTGTTGTTCAAATACTTTTGATACTTTAGACATTTAGGTACTTACTTGACACTATTAACCAAATATTAACCTTCGTAATGCAGTGTTTTGAGTTTTATAAGCGAATACTTTTACAATTAACCAAAATCTTGCCTAAATAACCAAATTTGGACTCGAATAATATAATTTTGACGGTTCCAACAAGGTAGAGATGAAACAGTACAGATATTGCAAGCACACTATTTATATTGTAACATGGGGATATCTGTTCATAATGATATCAGAGGTATTCATCGATCTTCAAAAATTATTGATTAGTGCATTATTCTATGGAGATTGTTATTTCCCGTTTAATTTGTTCACTTCGTTAAACTATGTTATCCAAACTGAAGAAACTGGTGAAACATTTTTCAAAGTAATGCAATACCCGGAATTGGTTATCAGAGTTATTCTCTTTCTATCACTCTCAATAATCCTGTCACCATTCGTGTTAGTCACAATCTGTATTTGGAGCAAACATATTTATAAGTTTATTTATGGCACAAAGAAAAAACAGTATACTACTGCAAATAAGGAGTTGGAAGAGTTATTAATTAAATATAATTAATTTTCTCATTATCAATATATTTGTTGCAATCAAAGTGCGTTTTTAGTCAAAACGCACTTTAATTGCAACAAAGTTATTGAAAGTAATGCATAATATACGATAGAATATTTGTTGTGTAATATAAATGAACAAAAATTTGTGTTTGTTTGTGTGCTCATTCTTATTTGGGGAATCATATAATATTGAGGATCTTTTCCTTCAATGGAAGATACAGTTGTGTTCGCCTAATACTATTGGCCTAATAGCAAATGCTCAATAACTTTTCTTAAGGGGATAAATCTATTAACCGGTGGCTCTATTAGGCGAAGTCGACTGTAGTTAATTCACGTACTGATAGTTTAAATTAGAAAATATAATGAGCAGTGAACGTTTTGGTACTTACTTGGAAATTGAAGAAAATATCTAAGTAGTGAGTTACAACAACAAAATGTGAAAGTAATTGGTCTCAAGTTATTTATTGGTCATATTTTACATTCTATACACGTACTTATCGAATTTGAATTGTACATACTCAAAGTAGTTAAAACACTCGTGGAGCATAATTCAATTAGCAAAAGAATAAAGAATATCATAATTCAATTATCAAAAGAATTAAGAATATCATAATATCATTTGGAAATAGGAACTGATTTATTGGCACCAACAATCTGTCTTATTACAATTATTCAGCAAACAAATGCTCTAGTAATTTCCCTAAAATAGCTTCAGATAATTTTCATAGTAAACTAATCACCAGATCGACTATACAAGTTCATCTATAGTATAGTCAGGGCCGGATTTATAATTGTGGGGGCCCGGGGCAATCAATCTATGGGCCCCAGAAATTTCGTCATTGTTCGATAGTTTGAATATATCGGTAGTACTTTTTCTATTAACATTCTCCTACAATACTTATTGTACGGATGGAAGGTATTATGTCTAACCCAAACACACAGGGTTTTATCCAGGCGTACGCGACGCGCCTCTAGGCGCCTAATTTTGAAAGAAAACTTTTCTAGACTCGCGAAAATTTAGAATGCTCCATAGATGTAATACAAATTGAGTATTTTAGGCGCGTGTGAGCGAGCTCAAACTTAAACTAGTCGCGTAGAAAATTAACCTGTATGAAAGCTTGCAAACACATACCTTGAAACCTCACAGGGATTTTAACCATTTTGCCTGTTCTGTACAGGCGTACAGGGATTTCTTGCATTTGTACAGGAATTTAAGTTGGGACAAAATTACTGATTGTGAGTCTAATATTACCTAAAATGTCTGTACAATGTACATTCAAAATGTAGCATTCTGTTTTGTGTAAATCAACATTTCCTATGCAAGCGCACAGGGATTCCCTGTCAGTCTATAATACAATGTTTCCCTTTTCCAAAGTGATTAATTTGATTTATGTCAACCTTAATAAATATAAATAACATGAAAGTATCTCTTGCCATGCATTCTGCATGACCACATAATGCAATGTCTTGGTTAGTATAATTTCTCTTAGAATAAGTGTATAGGGATTTCTTAGACGAGTGAGCGTTGCGAGCGAGAAAAGTTTTGGGTGTCCAGGGATTTTGGCCAATGTAAAGGGGAAAATTTGAGCCCCGTACAGGGATATGACTCAAATAGGTTGGCAGGTATGCAAACAGTAAACGGAAAAAAACACAAAATAGATATTTTGAATTAAACATTGTAGCCATCTCATTTATACAATAACTGTGCTCCCCCTAGCAATTTTGTGGCGAGGTCCCCCTTCCAACACCCTGTTATTGATTGCCCTTACTCCTTAAGTTTGTGGGGGCCCTTATGTGTGGAGGCCCTTATGTGTGGGGCCCCGGTGGCAAGTGCCCCGTATGCCCTGCCTTAAGTCCGGCCCTGATTGTAGTGCACTAACTTAAGAATTTTTACATCTAACTAGTGAAATGTGGTGATGTTTCCAAGTCTATTTAATTAACACAGGGGTGGCACTGATGGAGGGCATGAAAATAATCTTATTTTCCTGGGAAAGTGGATGCTGACGTTCTACTTTAGACATCTTGTCGGGAATTCTTGGTGTAATCCCTGATTTATGTAGGTACTCCAGGGTAGTATTCCCTTGTACACCTCATTGGCACTGTTGGCATACGATACACAGTTTCGGAGCTTTTCAATACACTCTTGAATAAGTGTATATAATAATTAATCTCAGCTGACTGTTCCAATTGTAAATTTAACTATTAATACAATACATACTTTAACTTATCTATTAATTCTTTGACACAACAAATATAATGGTAGAGCCCCGTAGAGGTCATCATCTTGTACTAGCAGTGCTACACAGCAGAGATGCAAATGGATCATATTAAGCGGAGTCGATTGTAAATATATACCTCGTTAGTCGTTATTCTTATTGGTATCTGGAAAAACACCGTCAATTATTAAAAGAAAATACCAATTAATATGCGAAAATCCTCAAATTGGGGTACGCTGATGTTTCTCTAAACATAAAAATTCTGTAATCATGTTCAAAATCTAATTGGTTCAGTTCGAGATCAATTCCTATCATTATCAATACGAAGTACAAAGTTAATTCATACCGAAATTTATTTTCTGTTAGAATAGTTACTGCAATAGTCTGATTATTTATTGTTTGTTGTGGCTTTTTAGGCTTTTTGATTAAATAACATTAAATAACATCAATTCAATTTTCATGAGAGATTAATTAGAAAACAATCATGATTTAGTTTGGTGTGAGTGTAGACAAAAAGTTTGCTACCCAATGATGTACAATAACTAAATTAATTCATAAATATTTCAACTATTGTCAATTATAGGTTATTGTCGTGAAATTATACATACTTTCCTAGAACACAAATAATTACCAAAACTATGTTCATGAATTCATTTAATTAATAATATTCAACTAAAAAAGTATATTCTATTTAGTTAGAAAGGTTCGAAACCATTGGCGTAGAAACATAGTCCTGTGATGAGGTGGGCGACTCAAAAATTTGAATCGCCCTCGCCTGAGTCGCCTCCCAGTAATAAAATCAGCGATTTTAATCGCAAACATTGATCCAAAATTGAAATTGTACTTATATTACTAGTGGGACCCCATTTCATCTTCCATCACAAACTCCCTTCATCATTGAATGTATTAGTGTATCACCTCAAAATGATGTCTGCTAGACGTTCTGCTATCGACACCAACTACTACGAGGACAATAAGAAGGTGAATGGGTTTTGTCCACGTCCATTATGCCGCAGGCATGGGTGGGCGAACACCCGGCCCTGCCCCCTATTTTACGCCTTTTCCCCAACCATTATTGAGGGATTAACAAAACACATTTGGGATAAAAATATCATAATTTAAATAATTTGTTGGCGTTATACTATATTACAGGGGTGGTGAATCTGCTGTTAACAGCTAAGAATTCGTCCCCAATTGGCATTCAACCTTAACTGCATTTAAGTCTTATTTAAGCTGTTAACAGCCAATGTGAGCTTTTAACAGCCAATTCTAGCTGTTAACAAATTAAGGAAAAGGGACAAGCAAAGAAAGTTATACTCAAAAATGTTTAGATTCGAATTGCATATCGTATTTACATAACAGTGAAAATGAAACTATATGATTATATAATAATATTTCAATTATTGCATTGGTCAGCATCTAGCTGTTAACAGCTTCGATTTTCATTTGCTGTTAACAGCCAGTGGCTGTTAACTGCTTGGCTGTTTCCATCCCTGAAGTCTATATACAGTTACAAATTATATATCAAGCCGCATTTGCTTGAATTGAGTAGAAAATCACTGTCGAATAGCAGTTATAATCGCAATAAGATTTACCAAAACATGTAATAATTATAAATATAAAACTTAAGTTTAACAGTTACAAATTAGAAGGAATTGAATAATATATAGCATTGAGCTACAGTTAGAAACTTCAGATTAAATTTCTTTATTTCCATAATCCTTGAGCCACTCCGGCTGGCCTTGCATAGTTAGACTTCCTTAAACTTTTTGGTGTACTTGTTGGTGGG
The DNA here is from genome assembly GCA_028753945.1 of Hexactinellida sp. DTS-2022. Taxonomy (NCBI): domain Eukaryota; kingdom Metazoa; phylum Porifera; class Hexactinellida; species Hexactinellida sp. DTS-2022. Next base: position 3,068,719 of record JAPNXP010000015.1, read on the forward strand.
GTTAATGCAAATGATTGTTATTGTAAAATGAATCCATAGGAACTTACTATTGCAAGTTGGGAAGCCAAATATATTTATTACCCCCTTGCATATTATGTTATCAAATTGCAAAGCACAAGAGCCCTACAGTTAAGATATCAGCGTTGGCTTCGCCATTTTACCCACTATTATGATATGTCCTCAATCTATCGACCAGGATAAACTTGCTCATTGTGACCTCCGATTGGGTCATTCAATTGAAATCCAAAATATTTAAAGAAATATTAATATTACCTATTATTAATAAAATAATTTATGTAATTCATATATTGAATGTATCCCTTCAAATTTCAAAGTTCAAAAGTTCAGATTTTTATCACCATTCTAGCCACTTCTGCTAAAATATTTCATCAAACTAAGGCTATCAAGAACTTTAGTGCCTAATATTAAATGAACTTTATTAGTCGATCTGGTAATTAGTTTACTATTGAACTATCTTATATAGAATTGTTTGCGGAATAATCGTCTAGTGACAATGTATTGGTATAAATCTGTTAGTTTCTATATGGTCTTTATTATCCTTTGGTAATTGAATTATGCTCCTCAAGTGTTCATGCACAATTCAAATTTGGTAAGTATATAGAGAAGATGAACAATATAATTCACTTGAGTCAATTTCTTGTCATTGTTTTATCAACGTATATTTCTACAATATCCAAGTAAGTTCCAAACGTTCATTGCCCATTATCTTTTCAATTTAATGTAGCATTATATAATATTATTCTTTTCAGGATTGAACTTAAATATATACTACCTCGTTTTTATTTACTGGTATCTGTAAAACACCGTCAATTATTAAAAGTAAATACCAATCTGCTGATTTTTCCTTAAACATAACAATTATGTTTTATTGATCAAGATCAATTGTATAATTATTGCAATAGTCTTTGATTATTTATTGTTTGTGGTGGCTTTTAGGATTTATATAAGTGACTTTCTAAATAGATAACAATATGCGGTATGTTAAAAACACCATCTATTCATTTTTCATGATTTATTAGCCCTACAGTCTCGTTCGCTTCCGACGGATAACTCAACTGTTACTCGATCTCGCTTTTGTATTTACATAAAACATTTGAAAATTTTGAATTCCTAATCAGCAACTATTTACCTTTTCTAACATTTGGTTGTCAATGGCTTGGGGTCTTAAGTATAAATATTAAAAAACCCAGTTTCACTTTCAATTTCAGTTGAAATTGAATTTACTTTAAGTTTCAGTTTTCAGATTCAAGAGTCCAAGCTTTGGATTTTTATAGATTTGTTTACCTCTTTTTGTAAACACCAAAAATCTTCACGTCAGAAATTTGCATACTTGAAATTCGTGTTCAGATAGTTGTTACCATACTATTACCGTGGAAACAGACTCTATTTCATTTTAAATTTTGACAAATTTTACCTCTTTTTGTAAATATACACAAACAACAATAGAGTTTGAATAATAGAGATTTAAAATTATCATGATATACTTTGCCTAACTTCTACAGTGTAGGGTAAGTAACTCATAAGATCCGAACGTAGGGAGCATAAACAAAAGTTTGTGAACCGATGAGATACAATAACTAATTTTCGAACAAGTAAGTGGACGAGCATTTAAAATATTGAGCAGTATATCCTCTAGGAAGTGAGATGAGAAAATTGAATGACTTTGTGCTTCTAACAGCATGTCTGTGTATGCTATTGTTGCAACAGTGTGAAGCGAGATGTGAATCGAACAGTGTTGCTTCTAACGGGAAGAGGCGCTGTGTTGTGGACTGCAAGTTGGGCAATCGAGTGTGTGAGTGTGAAGCTGGATACGACGAATGCCAATTCTCCCTTGACATTGATGAAATGTATTCCTTCACCAGTTATGAGATTCTAGGAAATCAGGAAACACTGGTCCGAGGGTCACATGGCGTGATATTTAGTATCAACTCCACAGGACACGCTGTGCCCATTTCTACAAACAGCAAGTGCAGTAATTATGAAAGCAACCCAGCATACAATTGCACTGTTCCCAACTGGACCAATGGTCGAGACTTCAAAGTGATCATAGGTGTGAATGGCCTGCTGCCAGGTCCCACTCTGATTGTTGATGAGGGATCCACAGTGATTGCACTTGTGAACAACAATCTGACTCAGGAAGCGACCTCTATCCACTGGCACGGCATGAGACAGTACAACACTCCGTGGATGGATGGCGCTGCAGGCATAACACAGTGCCCTATCAAACCGTCTTCTAACTTCCAATACACTTTTATAGCAGAACCTTCTGGCACTTTCTGGTACCATTCTCACTTAGGAATGCAGAGAGCTGATGGCTGTTTCGGAGCACTAATTATCCGAGAGAGTCCGTCTAAGAACACTCTAGCTAGAGCAGTGCTTAGCTCAGATTTCGGCATCCATAGCTTTCATGATAAGCCAGATGTTCATACAGTAGTCGTGAATGATTGGTTGGTTAGAAGTGGAGTTGAAGATTTCCTTATTCAGAATGCTATATTAGGATACCATCCAAATGTTCCTCTAGGAGTTGTCCCGATTCCTGGTGATAATGCCTATGCACCATTGTTTACTTATGACCATGCCTCCTCGGCATTTTTTGAATTCCATTCGAACCTTATTAATGGCTTGGGGAGACACCGATCAGTTCCTTTTATACAATCTCGTATTTCTGAATTCACAGTTAATTCTGGAGAAACTTATCGATTCCGATTGATTGGAGCACAAACACACTTCCTTTTCCGTTTTTCAATTGATGGTCATAAATTAACTGTCATTTCCACAGATGGATACTTGATTGAGCCAATTAACAATGTTGATTACATCATCATTCACTCTGGTGAGCGTTATGACTTTCTCCTAACTGCCAATCAAACCATTTCTAACTACATAATAAGACTGGAGACGCTTGACCTAAACACAACTGGTGCTACTCCTCCTTTCCCACATCTGGGAGAGGGCACACAAGCTATCCTACACTACGCTACGGCAGTAGGAGACGGAGGCATTCCTTCTTCCAGCTATGAAGCTATATACGATGCGTCTCCAGAGACCGTGTGTGATGCAACCAGTCCATGTAGAGTAGTCAACTGTCCGTTTGAGAACTTCCATCCTTCCTACCACTCCAACTGTATAAACGTAAGGGATTTCAGACTATTGCTAGCGACACCAGCTGATGAACTCCCTTCGGGAGATTCTCCTGATAACCAATTCTTCCTAAATTTCAATTTTGAAGCCCATGGCATAACTAGTTCTATCAATGGAAGAAGATTTGTCGCTCCACCCGTTCCTATGCTAACGCAACCAGAAGACTTCAGAGAACAAGCTACAATATGTGATCTAGCTGGTAGCTGTAACCCGAGTGATGTCCACTGTTTTTGTACTCATGTAATTGAGGTAGGATACAACAAGGTTGTACAAATGGTAGTTACTTCTGTCGGATTAATCCAGGTTGCTCACCCCTTTCACCTTCACGGGCATCAGTTCCATATATTGAAAGTTGGCTATCCTACCTATAGCAATACAACTGGATTCTATGCAAGCGATAATTCAGATATACACTGTCCAGACCATACTTGCACTGAAGCTAATTGCTTTAGTCCTCATTGCACTCAACCTTCTTGGGCGAGTGGAGTGAATCCACTGTTAATAATTGATGGAAAGACTCCTAGAAAGGATACAGTTATGATCCCTTCAGGTGGATACTTAGTTATTAGAATTATCTCAAACAATCCTGGTGCTTGGTTCATGCATTGTCACATTCTCCCTCACTTTTTTGAAGGAATGGCTATGGTCTTCAATGTTGCTCCTGAGTATCATAACCCGCCTCCAGTTGGATTCCCCAAATGTGGGAATTTCAGGATTGATTCGAATGAATTCTATGAGAAGTTGCAGTTTGTACCCAGCACTGGATATTTGATGACTTCTACTTTTGGATTCCTAGCTACCCTTTTCTATTCGCTATTTGTAGCAATTATCCATCTCGGATAATCTCTATTAATACAGTATTGCATCTCTGTATTTGTTAGTTTTGAATCTGCTACTATTTATAGTCTTTGGGATTAGCCCGACTTTCTTTTGCTATTTGAAATTATGATCTTGTTTAATGTTTGTTGTTTTCCAAGTATTGTGTTTAATAAATTATCTATTTAATCAGCCGTGTTTCCAAGCGTTAGGTGTTTTCGAACCCACTGCACTGGTTATCGGATGAGATAAGCCCCAGGTTATGGGCAGACCATTAAGCACCTCCACTGCTCATAAATGGAGCGAGCTCCTTTTGCAATTACCAGAATTGCTTTTTGAAGATTAGCATGTTGTATATCAAGGTCCCTCATGGTTCATTTAGTTGAGTCCGAAAAATGGAATTGGGATTATTAGACTAAATTTGCAACTTTTTATAGAGGCTTATTATATCTATAACTAATTTATCCTCATATATGTGCATGGCTGCCATATAATGTGTAGGTCGAGGGCTACCATCCTGATGAGTCCCTGTGATGGAACGAAACCACTTACTTGACATCACCATGGGATGAGGTCGCCAACAGCGCCTAGTCCTCATACTACGTCTCATCACAGAGACTCATCAGGAGAGTAACCCTCGACCTACACACAGCCACTCATGTGCCGGTGCGATGTACCCAGGAGCGCGCCCACTCGAGTGGGCTCCTATTTAACTACAAACAATTGTTGAGGAATAATATTGATAGATTGATAGTTTTGCGCATATATGAGGATAAATTAGTTTGTAGATATAATAAGCCTCAATAAACACTTGCAAATTTAGTCTAATAATCCAAATTCCATTTTTCGGACTCAACTAAATGAACCATCAGGGACCTGATATACAACATGCTAATCTTCAAAATGCTATTCTGGTAATTGCAAAAGGAGCTCGCTCCATTTATGAGCAGTGGAGGTGCTTAATGGTCTGCACATAACCTGTGGCTTATTTCATTCGATAACCAGTGCAGTGGGTTCGAAAAACACCTAACGCTTGGAAACACGGCTGATTAAATAGATAATTTATTAGACACAATACTGGAAAAACAACAAACATTAAACAAGATTATAATTTCAAATAGCAAAAGAAAGTCGGGCTAATCCCAAAACTATAAATAGTAGCAGATTCTAAACTAACAAATAAAGAGATATAATATAATACTGTAATTAATATAAAATATTGATAGAGATTATTCAAGATGGATGATCGCTACAAATAGCGAATAGAAAAGGGTAGCTAGGAATCCAAAAGTAGAGGTAATCATATAGCCAGTGCTGGGTACAAACTGCAACTTCTCATAGAATTCATTCGAATCAATCTTAAAATTCCCACATTTGGGAAATCCAACAGGAGGCGGGTTATGATACTCAGGAGCAACATTGAAGACCATAGCCATTCCTTCAAAAAAGTGAGGGAGAATGTGACAATGCATGAACCAAGCACCAGGATTATTTGAGATAATTCTAATAACTAAGTATCCACCTGAAGGGATCATAACTGTATCCTTTCTGGGAGTCTTTCCATCAATTGTTAACAGTGGATTCACTCCACTGGCCCAAGAAGGTTGAGTACAATGAGGACTAAAGCAATTAGCTTCAGTGCAAGTATGGTCTGGACAGTGTATATCTGAATTATCGCTTGCATAGAATCCTGTTGTATTGCTATAGGTAGGATAGCCAACTTTCAATATATGGAACTGATGTCCGTGAAGGTGAAAGGGGTGAGCAACCTGGATTAATCCGACAGAAGTAACTACCATTTGTACAACCTTGTTGTATCCTACCTCAATTACATGAGTACAAAAACAGTGGACATCACTCGGGTTACAGCTACCAGCTAGATCACATATTGTAGCTTGTTCTCTGAAGTCTTCTGGTTGCGTTAGCATAGGAACGGGTGGAGCGACAAATCTTCTTCCATTGATAGAACTAGTTATGCTGTGGGCTTCAAAATTGAAATTCAGGAAGAATTGGTTATCAGGAGAATCTCCCGAAGGGAGTTCATCAGCTGGCGTCGCTAGCAATAGTCTGAAATCCCTTACGTTTATACAGTTGGAGTAGTAGGAAGGATGGAAGTTCTCAAACGGACAGTTGACTACTCTACATGGACTGGTTGCATCACACACGGTCTCTGGAGACGCATCGTATATAGCTTCATAGCTGGAAGAAGGAATGCCTCCGTCTCCTGCTGCTGTAGCGTAGTGTAGGATAGCTTGTGTGCCCTCTCCCAGATGTGGGAAAGGAGGAGTAGCACCAGTTGTGTTAAGGTCAAGGGTCTCCAGTCTTATTATGTAGTTAGAAATGGTTTGATTGGCAGTTAGAAGAAAGTCATAACGCTCACCAGAGTGAATGATGATGTAATCAACATTGTCAATTGGCTCAATCAAGTATCCATCTGTGGAAATGACTGTTAATTTATGACCATCAATAGAAAAACGAAAAAGGAAGTGAGCTTGAGCTCCAATCAATCGGAATCGATAAGTTTCACCAGAACTAACTGTGAATTCAGAAAGACGAGATTGTATAAAAGGAACTGATCGGTGTCTCCCCAAGCCATTAATAAGGTTCGAATGGAATTCAAAAAATGCCGAAAAGGCATGGTCATAAGTAAACAATGGTGCATAGGCATTATCACCAGGAACTGGGACAACTCCTAGAGGAACATTTGGATAGTATCCTAATATAGCATTCTGAATAAGGAAATCTTCAACTCCACTTCTAACCAACCAATCATTGACAATTACTGTATGAACATCTGGCTTGTCAACAAAGCTATGGATGCCGAAATCTGAGCTAAGCACTGCTCTAGCTAGAGTGATCTTAGGCAGACTCTCTCGGATAATTAGTGCTCCGAAACAGCCATCAGCTCTCTGCATTCCTAAGTGAGAATGGTACCAGAAAGTGCCAGAAGGTTCTGCTATAAAAGTGTATTGGAAGTTAGAAGACGGTTTGATAGGGCACTGTGTTATGCCTGCAGCGCCATCCATCCACGGAGTGTTGTACTGTCTCATGCCGTGCCAGTGGATAGAGGTCGCTTCCTGAGTCAGATTGTTGTTCACAAGTGCAATCACTGTGGATCCCTCATCAACAATCAGAGTGGGACCTGGCAGCAGGCCATTCACACCTATGATCACTTTGAAGTCTCGACCATTGGTCCAGTTGGGAACAGTGCAATTGTATGCTGGGTTGCTTTCATAATTACTGCACTTGCTGTTTGTAGAAATGGGCACAGCGTGTCCTGTGGAGTTGATACTAAATATCACGCCATGTGACCCTCGGACCAGTGTTTCCTGATTTCCTAGAATCTCATAACTGGTGAAGGAATACATTTCATCAATGTCAAGGGAGAATTGGCATTCGTCGTATCCAGCTTCACACTCACACACTCGATTGCCCAACTTGCAGTCCACAACACAGCGCCTCTTCCCGTTAGAAGCAACACTGTTCGATTCACAACTCGCTTCACACTGTTGCAACAATAGCATACACAGACATGCTGTTAGAAGCACAAAGTCATTCAATTTTCCCATCTCACTTCCTAGAGGGTATACCGCTCAATATTTTAAATGCCCATTCATTTATTTGCTCGAAATTTAGCTATCGATTATCTTTAGGTACCAAAATTTTGCTGACACGCCATCTTATGAGTTAGTTACCCTCACCTTAAAAGTTAGGCAAACTATATCATGATTGTTTCTAATTAATCTCTCATGAAAATTGAATTGATGTTATTTAATCAAATAGCCTAAAAAAGCCCCCACAAACAATAAATAATCAGACTATTGCAGTAACTATTCTAACAGAAAATAACTCTTGGTATGAAATAACTTCCAAGATTGTACTATTTGATTATGGTAGGAATTATCTCGAACTGAATCAATTAGATTTTGAAGATGATTACAGAATTTTTATGTTTAAATTAACATCAGCGTACCCCTATTTGAGGAATTTCGCATAGTAATTGGTATTTTCTTTTAATATTTGACCGTGTTTTTCCCAGATACCAATAAGAATAACGAGGCATATATTCCCAGTCGAATCCGCTTAATAGAGTCACCTCGGGACCAGGTTGCTTTGACCCGATTAAGTGGGAAATCTATTATTTTAAGCGAAAATATTTTATGCCAAAATGTAATTCCGTCCTATAAATCCTGTGAAATTTTGACAGCTGGCTCTATTATTTAAGCGATTAAGCGAAGTCGACTGTGGTTAATTCAGTACTGCTAGTTTAAATTAGAAAATATAATGAGCAGTGATCGTCTTGGAACTTACTTGGAAATTGAAGAAAATATCTAAGTTAGTGAATTACAACAACAAAATGTGAAAGTAATTGGTCATCTTTTACATTCTATACACGTACTTATCGAATTTGAATTGTACATACTCAAAGTAGTTAAAACACTCGTGGAGCATAATTCAATTAGCAAAAGAATAAAGAATATCATAATATCATTTGGAAATAGGAATTGATTTATTGCACCAACAATCTGTCTCATGACAATTATACATCAAACAAATGCTCCAGTAATTCCCCTACAATGGCTTCAGATAGTTTCAATAGTAAACTATGATACAATTTTTAAGAGATATCTTATATGTAGACCGTCTAGAAATAGACCAGGTTTTATTCCCTATGCATTAGTATTACCCATAAAAAGCAGGGCAAGTGGTCTACAGAATTTATAGACGGTCTACAAATTTTTGGCTTATTTGTATGGGCTTTTATAGACCGTCTATTTCTAGACGGTCTACATATAAGGATGCTCAATTTTTAATATATTCTCCAAATTTGAATTCTCTTGACAACAACAAATATAATTGTAGACTTCATCATCTTGCACTAGTAGTGCTACAACAGCAGAGATGCAAATGGGTCAAATTAAGTAACCCATTGACCTATCATAAAAATGACTCATGTAGACCATTTGCTGTTGCAGCTCTGCTGTACAGTGACCAGCATTAAGACCTACTGTCAACTAGTGCTAGACTTAAGTACTAAGTACTAGCACTTGTTGTGCCAGTTATCCAGCAGGTTTCGTTCAATCCCAGGCACTCATCAGGAGGGTAACCCTCGACATAAACATTATCTGGGCAACCAGGCACACAACCACTCATGCTCCATTTTTGAGCAGTGGAGGAGGCGCTTATTAATGGTCTGCACATAACCTGGGGCTTATCTTCGATAACTAGCGCAGCGGGGTTTGAAAACATCCAACGCTTGCAAATACTGTTGATCAATTAATTAGCTCCCAAATAACAACTAACTGAACTGGATCAACTAAGTTAATTTACAAGCCACAATTAACTTAATTATTATGAGTGATATTTTGAGGAGGGTAAGGCCCGAAGCGGCCGTTAATTATGTTGCGAAGTGTCTAACACGAACGAACAAAGGTCGCGAAGCGACCGATACCGAAGGGTTCATGTTTTTTATATAGAGATAATTGTACTGCTATATTATTCATATATTATTCACAGGTAATATTTTCTATTTTATTTCCAAAAGAAATTGTAGATTACTGGAACTATTACCTAATGTCTTATAGTGAGCCAGAGACACTACGGTCTCCGACCCACGAGAGACTACTTATACTGTGACTCTGTGAGTGGTTTCGTCCCATTACAGGGACTCATCAGGAGGGTAACCCTCGACCACCTAGCAAGTTAGTCCGTCCGTTCTCAATTACCACCGTACTGCCGGGATCTTCCCCCTACTGCCGCTATACTAGGCTCTCACCATACCCCTGTGGTTCACAACAGTCTCATATATAATAATGTTGTTGTGTCTAGTATGTATTTATTAGTCTACTCACATAGTATGTAAAATGAATTATTCCAGATTACATTTGTTTACATGTACAGTCGAAATCGGATTATTTTGTCCAATTCTTTTCATGGATAATTTGACAAATTAATCCGATAAGACAAATAAACCCGGTGGGATATCCATGCAAAATGGTATATATATCATAATTTTCCTCGAATATTAGGACAAAATAGTCCGATAAACAAAATAATCCGATGACAAAATAATCCGATTTCGCTAGTATGTTGTTCACCATTAAATATGATGGGTGATCTTCACTTATTTCTGAATTGTTACAGCCCCAAAACGCAACTTGAGAAAAGCTCTTTCATTATGATATATCAGTTTTCTTGTTTACTTATTGGAAGTTGTGTTGTTTAGACTAAAGTGATGATATGTAATAGGTATAATATATTACACGAATGAATAGTCTAATCTAATGAGTATATTTGTTGCATAATTTCGCTGATTTACTGCTTATCTACATTTCGATCGACAAGTGAGTTCTAGGTTGCACCCCATAGTTTTGATTAGACATAAGTTATATAATTATTTATTATATAATTCCATTTGTCGAGTATCTCTCTATTTTGTTATTTAGGTTCTGCTATTATTTGTAGTTTATTTGGATTAGTCCGACTTTCTTTTTACTATTTGATATTAGAATCGTGATTAATGTTTGTTATTTTTTCAATATTGTGTAAAATAGGTAATCTATTTAAGTTAAGTTATTCCACACCAGTTATTAACAAAAATGTAACCTACTGCTGCCTCACTGCACAATCGAGGTTTGGTGATTTAATCTTCACTTACATTATTTCTGAAATTGCAGGCTTTGATTAATCCAGTTCATCACTTTAGTTCTATTGGTGATCTATTATTAGCTTACGTCTATCACAGTATGCATAATATTACTACATACTTATTCATGTTGTTAACAAATCAATTTATTATGCAGAAGCTAATTGTTAGTTAATTATTATCATCAATATAATTCAGAGATTTGGGATATAACTGAAAATAAAGTGAGTTATAAAATATTAGTATTTATTTAATAGTTTTAGGTGTATCTGTTAGAAATTATCACAATCTTTTCATGAACTCTCATTTTAGTGATTCAATAAATATTGTCTTCACTTTTCAATTAAGTTCCAAGACATTGCACCATCCCAATAATATCCGGATTTGAACTAGGTCTTTTAAAGGTTGTGAATTTCAGGGTATATTTTGTTATCTCAGAGGTTTCTTTAGGATATCCTCAATTAATTTTAATTTAGACTAAATACAAATACCAATAGAATTTGTAAAGTATTATGTTATTGGTTGAATTACAAACTTGTAACAAGACTGGGTTGGTGTCATGTCAGAGGAGAACCTGTTCCCAACAATATTTCCTAGGAAATGATGTCCCACTCTAGGGAATCTTCTTTCCTAGCCTTGGTTCAAGTGCCCAGCTTCGGCCGGGGGGTCCTAAGAGATGGAGAATAAAATGCCTTGCTTATCCAAGGGAAATATTGTTCTGGGGAACAGTATTCACTAGGAAATAATGTTCGGAGGAACAAAATACAGGATTTACTATGACACTGGACGGGGGGCATAATTATGGCATTGAGAACAGACAAACACATACTACTCTGATTTGTTGTGTGAAATTATCTATAAACGAAAGTCCATTTACAAAGTTGGCAACTCCTAAACTTTTAATTTGAAATTTCAACCATTGAAAGATTAAAGCATATATTTTTTAATAAAAATACCCTCTAGGAAGTGAGATGGGAAAATTGAATGACTTTGTGCTTCTAACAGCATGTCTGTGTATGCTATTGTTGCAACAGTGTGAAGCGAGTTGTGAATCGAACAGTGTTGCTTCTAACGGGAAGAGGCGCTGTGTTGTGGACTGCAAGTTGGGCAATCGAGTGTGTGAGTGTGAAGCTGGATACGACGAATGCCAATTCTCCCTTGACATTGATGAAATGTATTCCTTCACCAGTTATGAGATTCTAGGAAATCAGGAAACACCAGTCCGAGGGTCACATGGCGTGATATTTAGTATCAACTCCACAGGACACGCTGTGCCCATTTCTACAAACAGCAAGTGCAGTAATTATGAAAGCAACCCAGCATACAATTGCACTGTTCCCAACTGGACCAATGGTCGAGACTTCAAAGTGATCATAGGTGTGAATGGCCTGCTGCCAGGTCCCACTCTGATTGTTGATGAGGGATCCACAGTGATTGCACTTGTGAACAACAATCTGACTCAGGAAGCGACCTCTATCCACTGGCACGGCATGAGACAGTACAACACTCCGTGGATGGATGGCGCTGCAGGCATAACACAGTGCCCTATCAAACCGTCTTCTAACTTCCAATACACTTTTATAGCAGAACCTTCTGGCACTTTCTGGTACCATTCTCACTTAGGAATGCAGAGAGCTGATGGCTGTTTCGGAGCACTAATTATCCGAGAGAGTCCGTCTAAGATCACTCTAGCTAGAGCAGTGCTTAGCTCATATTTCGGCATCCATAACTTTGTTGATAAGCCAGATGTTCATACTGTAGTCGTGAACGATTGGTCACCCAGAAGCGGCGTAACTGATTTCCTTATACAAAATGCTAGGCTTGGAGATTTTTCGGATACACCCCTTGGAATGATACCAAGTTTAACCCATAGTACAGCTCATACTACTATACAGAATCATAACCAAACCCACCAAGCTACAACCCCGGCACACCATCATATTCCATTTCATTCTAATTTAATTAACGGCCTCGGTAGGCATCATTCAGTTCCTTTTGTACAGTCTCGTCTCTCTGAGTTTACTGTGGTGTTTGGGGAAACTTATCGATTTCGGCTAATCGGCGCACAAGCAAATTTGCCTTTCCGTTTTTCAATTGATGGTCACAAACTAACTGTCATTTCCACAGATGGTTACTTTATTGAGCCAATTAACAATGTTGATTACATCATCATTCACTCTGGTGAGCGTTATGACTTTCTCCTAACTGCCAATCAAACCATTTCTAATTACATAATAAGACTGGAGACCCTTGACCTTAACACAACTGGTGCTACTCCTCCTTTCCCACATCTGGGAGAGGGCACACAAGCTATCCTACACTACGCTACGGCAGCAGGAGACGGAGGCATTCCTTCTTCCAGCTATGAAGCTATATACGATGCGTCTCCAGAGACCGTGTGTGATGCAACCAGTCCATGTAGAGTAGTCAACTGTCCGTTTGAGAACTTCCATCCTTCCTACTACTCCAACTGTATAAATGTAAGGGATTTCAGACTATTGCTAGCGACGCCAGCTGATGAACTCCCTTCGGGAGATACTCCTGATAACCAATTCTTCCTGAATTTCAATTTTGAAGCCCACAGCTTAACTAACTCTATCAATGGAAGGAGATTTGTAGCTCCACCCGTTCCTATACAAACGCAACCAGATGACTTCAGAGAACAAGCTACAATATGTGATCTAGCTGGTAGCTGTAACCCGAGTGATGTCCACTGTTGGTGTACTCATGTAATTGAGGTAGGATACAACAAGGTTGTACAAATGGTAGTTTCTGCTGTAGGATCAGCTGATCACCAACATCCATTCCACCTCCACGGGCATCATTTCTTTATTGTAAAAGTAGGATATCCTACCTATTCAAATGTAACAGGTGAAATTTTAACTCATAACTCGGATATATATTGTGCGGATTCAACTTGTACTCATCATCACTGCATAAATACTGACTGTACATCACCATCTTGGGCAAGTGGAATAAATCAATCTATAACCATTAATCCGAAGACACCAAGAAAAGATACGGCAATTATCCCAGCAGGTGGCTATCTAGTTATCAGATTTATTTCTAATAATCCGGGCGCTTGGTTCCTTCATTGTCACATTTTAATACATATGACTGAAGGAATGGCAATGATTCTCAATGTCGCTCCAGATTTCCAGAATCCACCACCATCTGGGTTTGAAAAATGCGGGAATTTCAAAATAGATTCAAATGAGTTCTATGAAAAGCTACAGTTTGTCCCTAGCACAGGTTACCAGCTGACACCAATTAATTGGGTAATGCTGAGTACCCTATTCTACTCTATGTTTCTCTTTTTAATTTAATCTGTATCCTTTGTGTGTTAAATTTCAACGTTATTTCTTATTTCCCGTTTTACACAATTAGTGTGTTCTTCTAATTGAATGCTCAAATCCTAGAATTTCAGTATTTTAATCTTTCTTCCTGATACATTCGAATACATGTTTGTTTAATTATGTTATTGCATAATTGTGTATGTAAATGAGTTAGATTTATTTCCAATATTTCCACTGACTTTGGTAGCTTAGTTGACACTCAATTTATCAAGTCAATTTGTCAATAGTTTTTTAATACAAATATTTAATTCAATACATTTTAATTCAATTAATGCAATAAAAAATTTTTTAACTCAATAACACTGATTATACATAAGCTCGACATGTCTGATATAAACTTCAAAATATTATAAATAACATCCCAGTTAATTAAATAACAGGTAAAAGCAATTATAGGCTTAAAATAGTTTTACAGTGGAACCCCGGAATTACGGTAATCGCCGGGACCGTAAAATTCCCGTAATTTAAGGATGGCCGTAATTATGAAATAAATTAATGTTAATATCTACTATATTAAGTCAAACGGGACTTTAAATAATTCCCGGAATATGGAGTGCAGATATTCCGGGTTTCCACTGTATATCGACAAATTATGCATATTATTTAACTTATAATATGGTCTGAATCGAGCTAGGCTTCTTATATACGAATATAATACATTTTCACTGATTTGACTAGTTATGGGAAATAATCTGGGTTCCCCAACTAAACAGCTCTTATGATATGCATCATAAAATGGAACACAATTATTGTGGTACACAATTTAAATTGTTTGATTACTTTCAGAGAATCTGTTGTTCGAACAATTCATTATTATTTAGGATTTTCATTGATTAGTAGACGCTAGAAATTCTAGAATGTAATTATTTTCAAAAGGGTATTCACTTACAAGTATTAAGATGCAGTGAATCTCGTTATGACGAAGTGCTTGGGATATATCCGGATATTCGTTATAAGCGGATAAAATTTATTTATATATAGCTCTGGGGGAAATCTCCATTTCGTTATATCCGACTTCGTTATAATGGGAGTTAACTGTATAATAATTATGTAGTATACTCAATTTTACTATTACGAGCCCTTCGGTCTCGGTCGCTTCGCGACGGATCACTCTCTCACAAAAGTCGCTTCGCGACTTTTGTTCGTTCGTGTTAGGCATTACGCAATACAATTAACGGCCGCTTCGCGGCCTTTCCCTCCCCAAAAGCAATAATATTAATAATGAGTTTTAATAGCTTAATAAATTTCAGTTGCACGATAAGAAAGCTCGAATCAAAATAATACTAAAAGAAAAACAGGCAATAGAATAGACAAATGATTGATTGGTTAAATGAATTTATTTTCAATCAATCAAATTGGAGCCTCAGAAAATATTTCTATTATGCACAGGCTATTTATACTAATTGATGAAATCTGCTAATCCATACTAACAAACCCTCGAATTTAATTGGCTAACATATTTTGTCACCTTCAAATGTGAATATTTCTCTTCAAAAACCAATAGATCGTTGTCGCAGTATAAAATTACCCCTGTATACAAATTTTCAGCTTTCTGGGACTCGTAGTCTTTCCAATTAATTCTGGACAAACAAACAAACACACAAACACACAAACACACAACAATTCCTCTTTTTATATACGAGCCCTTCGGTCTCGGTCGCTTCGCGACGGATTACTCTCTCACAAAAGTCGCTTCGCGACTTTTGTTCGTTCGTGTTAGGCACTACGCAATACAATTAACGGCCGCTTCGCGGCCTTTCCCTCCCCAAAAGCAATCACATTAATAATGAGTTTTATAAGCTCAATAAATTTCAGTTACACGATAAGAAAGCTCGAATCAAAATAATACTAAAAGAAAAACAGGCAATAGAATAGAGTCAATAGACAAATGATTGATTGGTTAAATGAATTAATTTTCAATCAATCAAATTGGAGCCTCAGAAAATATTTCTATTATGCACAATCTATTTATACTAATTGAAGAAATCTGCTAATCCATACTAATAAAGCCTCGAATTTAATTGGCTAACATATTTTGTCACCTTCAAATGTGAATATTTCTCTTCAAAAACCAATAGATCGTTGTCGCAGTACAAAATTACCCCTGTATAAAAATTTTCAGCTTTCTGGGACTCGTAGTCTTTCCAATCAATTCTGGACAAACACACACACAAACAAACAAACAAACAACAATTCCTCTTTTTATATACGAGCCCTTCGGTCTCGGTCGCTTCGCGACGGATCACTCTCTCACAAAAGTCGCTTAGCGACTTTTGTTCGTTCGTGTTAGGCACTACGCGATACAATTAACGGCCGCTTCGCGGCCTTTCCCTCCCCAAAAGCAATCACATTAAAAATAGTTTAATAGCTCAATAAATTTCAGTTGCACGATAAGAAAGCTCGAATCAAAATAATACTAAAGAAAAACAGGCAATAGAATAGACAAATGATTGATTGGTTAGATGAATTAATTTTCAATCAATCAAATTGGAGCCTCAGAAAATATTTCTATTATGCACAATCTATTTATACTAATTGATGAAATCTGCTAATCCATACTAACAAACCCTCGAATTTAATTGGCTAACATATTTTGTCACCTTCAAATGTGAATATTTCTCTTCAAAAACCAATAGATCGTTGTCGCAGTACAAAATTACCCCAGTATACAAATTTTCAGCTTTCTGGGACTCGTAGTCTTTCCAATCAATTCTGGACAAACACACAAACACACAAACAAACACACAACAATTGCGCTTTTAATATAGAGATAGATAGATACCTAAGACTTTTTAGTTGTGGGTTCTACAATAATTTTACTAATATTATATTATCAGAGTTGTAAAATATGTGAATTCTCAGTCAGATAGAAAGTATGTATAATACGTATTAAACATAGAATAAATTGCATGACAAGCGTAAAGTTTTTTATAATAACAAACTTTTACATTTGTCAAACAACAAAATATTTTGCGCAATGTTAATACGTGATACACGTTTTATAAAACTTAGAAGAAACTATCAATTAGTAATAGTCATTTTATCCTTTTATTTGTAGTCAATTTTATATGTTCAGTATCCTGTAGTCAATTTGAGTAGGTTTTAGTAGATTATAAATTAACCTACAAATTGACAGAACTCATCAAATGAAAATATTACACTAGTATTTCAACTACTTTACCTAATTCATATTAAAATCGTTCAGAAATGGAAAGCACTCGAATCACGAATACAGCAGATGATTCTTACCTCAACACTCCATATTATAACATAAAAATATCCCCAAATTCACGTAATATTATGAAAGAAGTAATAACTCTAATTCTAGCAGTCAAACCAAATTGGACTGAAAAGAGACTTAAAACAAGGGTGACTATAGATGGGACTTGCATTTCGAATATACTAATTGCTTGCTACTATGGAGTGCATATGTCAACTGAAACTTCCGTTCTAGTTAGGATTAACGGGATAGGAACTGAGAAGATAATAGATCGAGATAATGAGATAAATACACTCAACACTGTGTCCTCTGTTGGGAGTATGAATAGTGCGAAACTGCTAGCCGTGTTTGCTAACGGGATATGCTACGAGTACACAGAGGGCGACACACTGGATGTACAAACTGTACGAGATCCCCATATTGCCAAATTGATAGCAGTTGAAATGGCACAAATGCATTTCCATTGCAAAACCATTCCAGCTCCCACGACTGCCACATACGGATCAGCTGTTGCGAAATTCATCACCAATATCCCGAAAAGTTTCGACGATTTAAATAAGCAGAAAGCGTTCGAACAATTACCGAAATTATCTGTGATAGAAGAAGAGATCCATTCAGTTGGCTCTGCTATCGAGAAACTGAATCTCCCATTAGTCCTGTGTCACAACGATCTCCTGCTGTCCAATATTCTCTACGAGAAGTCTACAGATAAGGTAACGCTCCTGGACTATGAGTATTCCGGTTATAACTTCAACTGCTACGACATTGGGAATCACTTCACAGCTTATGCCGGTCTAGTTGAGGCAGACTTTTCACGCTATCCGGATAAACCATACCAAATGCAATGGTTAAGAAATTACTTGGAAGAGATATACTCGTTGGAAGGAAAAGACCCGAGCACAATAAGTGAAGTGGAACTAAACAGACTGTACGTGGGAGTTAACCTATCTGCGCTGGCTTCTCACCTGAACTGGGCTCTGTGGGGAC
This sequence comes from Hexactinellida sp. DTS-2022, assembly GCA_028753945.1. NCBI lineage: Eukaryota > Metazoa > Porifera > Hexactinellida > Hexactinellida sp. DTS-2022. Next base: position 3,086,906 of record JAPNXP010000015.1, read on the forward strand.
TGTACCAAGCTTCTAATTCTAAAATAGCATTTGACTTCATTGGGTACAGTAAACAGCGAATTGACGAGTTTTTGGCTAGAAAGGAAGAGTTCTATGCTGGGATGAAGTCAGTTGATTAGATGTCTAAGCAATCTTGATCCCGGTCTCAATTATTGAATGATTTCAATAATTTATACATATTTTTACAATGTCTTTAGTTAGGACTTAGGAAGTGATAATACTAGTCATTTTGTTATTGAAAGGATGTACTATATGAAGATGATTAAAACTTTACAAAATTCATGGCAAAGAGCTAATTACAGTCAGGTTCTTTAATTATGAACATTCAAGGGACCAAAATTGTGTTCATGATAAAGAGATTTCATAATAAGCGAACTGAACTTAATACAAGTTACAACCCTATATTACTTGTTAAATTGGGGCCATAGGGCTTGTTCATAATAAAAATATTTTCATATTAAGCAGACGAAATCTTGTTTACAATAAGCAGACCTGATATTGTAATAAAATATTTGGAAGTGCACTAGAATTAGAATTTGTAAACGTTCTAATTACAAGTACAGTAGAACCTCGTTAATTCGAACACCAACGACGAGAAAATTTTGTTCGCTTTATCCGGAGTTCGTATTAACCGGATTAATACCCATTGAATATCCATTGTAGGGACCTGATTTTGTGGAACTGTTTGTTCGTCTTATCCAGAAATTTGTATGTATTGTATTCTTACCAAGGAGGTTCTACTGTACTTTTAATTAGAAAATGTATAATATAAAATGTTAAGAGGATTTAGTAATTAAATTAGAAGGTCATCAAATAATTCTAAGATTATTAATATTGAAATCATTCAATAATTGAGACCGGGATCAAGATTGCTTAGACATCTAATCAACTGACTTCATCCCAGCATAGAACTCTTCCTTTCTTGCCATAAACTCGTCAATTCGCTGTTTACTGTACCCAATGAAGTCAAATGCTATTTTAGAATTAGAAGCTTGGTACAGTCCCCACAGAGCCCAGTTCAGGTGAGAAGCCAGCGCAGACAGGTTAACTCCCACGTACAGTCTGTTTAGTTCCACTTCACTTATTGTGCTCGGGTCTTTTCCTTCCAACGAGTATATCTCTTCCAAGTAATTTCTTAACCATTGCATTTGGTATGGTTTATCCGGATAGCGTGAAAAGTCTACCTCAACTAGACCGGCATAAGCTGTGAAGTGATTCCCAATGTCGTAGCAGTTGAAGTTATAACCGGAATACTCATAGTCCAGGAGCGTTACCTTATCAGTAGACTTCTCGTAGAGAATATTGGACAGCAGGAGATCGTTGTGACACAAGACTAATGGGAGATTCAGTTTCTCGATAGCAGAGCCAACTGAATGGATCTCTTCTTCTATCACAGATAATTTCGGTAATTGTTCGAACGCTTTCTGCTTATTTAGATCGTCGAAACTTTTCGGGATATTGGTGATGAATTTTGCAACAGCTGATCCGTATGTGGCAGTCGTGGGAGCTGGAATGGTTTTGCAATGGAAATGCATCTGTGCCATTTCAACTGCTATCAACTTGGCAATATGGGGATCTCGTACAGTTTGTACATCCAGTGTGTCGCCCTCTGTGTACTCGTAGCATATCCCGTTAGCAAACACGGCTAGCAGTTTCGCACTATTCATACTCCCAACAGAGGACACAGTGTTGAGTGTATTTATCTCATTATCTCGATCTATTATCTACTCAGTTCCTATCCCGTTAATCCTAACTAGAATGGAAGTTTCAGTTGACATATTAGCTCCATAGTAGCAAGCAATTAGTATATTCGAAATGCAAGTCCCATAACTAGTCTGTACAGCTTTTAACATCTTACCATTCCAATTAGGTTTAACGGCTATAGTTAGGTTTATCACCTCCTTCATAACATTAGGTGAGTTAAGGGATATCATTATATTATGGTATGGTGTGTCGAGATAAATCTTCTCAATTGTAGCACTTGTTGAAGCTGAAGCCATTTAATCCAATGAAAATCAACCTAAATATACTTTTACATTTTATAAATAGGGTTTTCTGATAAAACCAATATTTTAGTACGCCTACAATGATTACTTGTATTACTTAATGGGAGTACGTATTTAAAATTTTTAGCTTAGCTATAATAATTCTTTTTGAATTGACTGTGTACATACTAATTTAGCTATTATAATCTGTTTTATAATTGTATTTTTTATGAGCAAAATATACAAATTTGGATATGGAATTAATTAAGAAATGTTATTCAATAAATAGTATGAAACAATTATTTTTTACAGATACTAAAAGCTGGCTTTGAAAGCCTCAAAAATTTCCGTTTGTCCTCTTGTCCAAGTTTGGTACCTTTGGTTTCGTAAGGAAGCAGAAAACTGAATAATGCCGATACAATCACAATCCCAACGTATACGAGAATAGTTGCAGAGAAACTGAACTTGAAAAGGACATTCGCGACATAAGGTGTTAGAAGAGCGCCGAATCGCGAGGCCATACTGCATAAGGAGAGCGATAAAGCGCGGATTCTAGTTGGATACACTTCTGTGGTGTAAATATAAGCTGACTGTATGATGCCTGAAACACAGCTACGAATACCGAATAAAATAACAGTTTTAACAATAAAATCGTTCTCGCCAGTACAAATCAACAACAACAAATATAATCCTCCACAAAGAAGGAAAACAGTTGTCATAGAAAGTTTTCTACCAATTGTCTCGAGAAGAATAAGTGTAAAAACGCTGCCTGGAATTTCAGCTAGAGAAGTTATCAGTAGCTGTAGATAATTAGAATTACTTAGCATGCTACATTGCATAGTGTTTGTTGCGTTACTAGCAATACTGCAGTAATTGTCGTATGTAATTAGTTGAGTTGAAAAGAGGATTGCCCCATAGTAACTGAAACCGCTACCAAACCAAATTATAAGCAGAAATATCGTAGTTATTATATGAGTACGGTTAAACAGTTCCAAAATTCTGTATTTTTTGAAGAGATTTGTATGTTGTGTTTGTGTAATCTCTAAATCAATGAATAGAATTCCTTCCTGCTCGACAGGTTGATGGTTTTCAGAAACTAATTCACCTGGAGGCATCTCTTTACAGTTATGTTTTGCAATTTGTACTAATACTTTATATGCTTCGTCCACTTTATTTTGTGCTAACAAATATCTCGGACTGACTGGGACGAGTGGAAAGAGGAAAAGTGCAATGAGAACGGGAACAGCGGTGAATCCAACTAAATATCTCCAACCGAGAGATCCCATCACAAGGTAGGCTAAAAGAGCTTCAAAACAAGTACCGAATGCAAAAGCAAATTTGAGCGAAATGCTGGAAATAGCACGAAATTGTATTGGCAAAAATTCCGATAAATATGTAGCTGTTTGTGCAGAACTAGTGATGAAAAATCCAACAAGGAATCTGAAAAAGAGCAGCCAAAAGTAGGAAGGAGCGAATGATGTCACAAATCCGAAATAAACAGTAAAAAGGGTACTGATGAATAGTGATCTCTTCCGTCCATACCTAAATAGTATAAATAGCATTAATAGTTTAGGGACAGTTGATCAGAAATGAAAATATTTGATCAAATTCTGTTAAATTATTGTCGAATATAAAGATTATTGTAACCATATAATTCAGTTGCTAAAGTTAAAATCTGTTTACTGACTTGTCATATCTAGATTATCTACTATCTAGTTAGCAAAAGCGTGCTATTAGCCTATTATAGTATGAGCGAAAGCTAAATACAGTGGACTCCGCTTAATAGAGTCACCGGTTAATTGGGTTAAATTAATTAAACTACCCTCGGATCAAAGTGATCTAATTAAGTGGAGTCGACCTATAACATATCTAGACTATGGATTCTATAAGCTACACTCCATAAACATCCTGATTCCTGAATTATTTTATGAAGAAACTTATGGGATAACTAACTCAGTAAGTGGTATGCTTGAAGAATGAAATGAACTTACAGAAAGGTAGTTTCCGTTCCGTATATTATGCATTGGGGCCCAGCTAAACAATAACTAACTAACTTATAAAATAATTACTATAATTCACCTGTCGCATAGAACCCCCCATACAGGGGAACCCAGCATCATCCCTACAAACACAACACTTGCTATCATTGCCTCTTCGTACGCTGATAGCGACCATATACACTGGACAGCTGGGCCTAATATAGCGAGTAGCATTATCTCCATAGCATCTGCTATTAGCAACAAGGCACAGAAGAAAATGAGTCGGATTTGGAAGAAACCAAATCCTATCTTTTCTATTGCCTCGTCAATGGTGAACTGCGGTATATCGTCTGATTCTGTTTCAGCTCCACTGTCTCTGTTCTCCATAGTTCTAATTTTATTTTAATTATTGTTTCCTTTATACTGTCAATAAATAGTAAATACAAGGAATTATCCAGGAGTGCGAGACGTTCATTTTGGAGCATGATTAACGAAAAATTTGAATTTAGGAGCGCGAAAATTTGGAATCTTCTCCAATACCGTAACATTAATTAATTTGTGATTTAGGCGTATGAAAATTGGATCAGACCAGGATTAGGGTCGTATTTACAAATGGCTGTACTGTACTATACACTGAATATCTATAAATAGCTAAATAGCATAAGTGAAGAACAAGAAATATATTTATTGATAATAACCGATTACAACCAAGGTTTTTGGCTTATTAGAAACGACTGCCTAAAATCTTCATCGCCTGAATTTTGTACATCAAAATTATGACTTGTAATATAAATGCTCGCTTACAAAGAAACAAATACAGAATTATATTTGCTACAGATCTCAGTGTGTATGAAACTTTAGTACCACCTCTAGGCATATAATATTACTTGAATTTACTAAATAGCCTCATTTGTTAAGTGCAGTTTCCGACGATGTACTTATAACCAGTGTAAGCGCGTTTTGGCGACCCCCGTTCCTAAAGCCCCAGCGTTTTAAGAACCACCGTCCCTATATCGCTAGTGTTTTAAAGCCCAGAGGGCCCAAGACGCTGGGGTCCCCAAAGCGCGCTTACACCGGTGTAAGCGCGTTTTGGGTATCCAGCGATTTAGGGATCCCCGTCCCTAAAACGCTAGCGTTTGGGGGCTTACTTATACCGGCCAACATACAACCCAACTTTTTCACAAGGTGATTTTTTGTTTATAATAAAATAATCTGCCAGTTAATTAAGTTTAGCTCGCTTTTTATGAAATCTCTCTATTATGAACACAATTTTTGGTCCCTTGAATGTTCATAATAAAAGAACCTGACTGTATTTCCTTTATTTTGGTTATTTTACTATTAGCAATTAGCAACATATCAATGGCTCAAGATTTTTCTTTCAACATGAGTCAGCCATTTACTCCAAACGCTACCATAGACCCCACTTCCACACCTGACGTTTCTATTTCATTTCTCAGCGCAACAAGTGGTGAGAATAAAACTGCTCAAGAAATATGCACCAGTCCCGACAGCTGTATGTTCTACACTCCTGAAGGTTCTTCTCACAATTCAGACGTATTTATAGTCCCTCCCTCCCCACTCACTAATGGAGATATCGAATGCTCCGATGTTGGATCAAACTACCAGCAAGAGAAACAGAATAATGACCCTCTATTTTCCACGAATAAAACCGAGTTTATTTGTAATTTGAACGCTCCAAATTCCAGGTCCAAAATAGGTGCTTCACCCACACAAATTCGGAAAGTTACTCCGTTATCAATTCCACACGCTCATATTTCGAAAGATAACAAAATAGCTTGCTTACCTATTTCTCCAATGATTCCTGCGAAATATAGAAAAAATTTGGCGCGTAATATTCCAACCCACCATCTACAAAATACCGCGAATAAACCAAATTCTTCTCTCCAGAAACAAGACACAATTTTACCTAGCAACAGCAATGGCACGGTGTTATGTAAATCTCCTCAGTTGGCAAAGAAAGAATTACTTCCTAATCAGAAATTTCTTAAACCAATACAGCCATCCCCATTCAGTAAGAAAAAAAAGTTTATATCTAGCCCCAGAATATCTCGCCCCAAAGTGTATAAATGCCAGCATTGTTCCAATACATATACACATACCATTCAATACGAAGCCCATTTATTGCGACATTCTAAGAATATGCTGTTATTACTCTGTAATATTTGCGGCTTAACTTTTAACACAAAACATTTTTATAAAATCCACTTTTATAAACATGGAGAATTGAATGCGACACGAAAAAGTACAAGAAAATCTGTACTTTCTGATGGGACTATGAATAATTTTCCTCAAACTTCTTCTAACTTCAATGACACCAAAAGAATTATACCTGATCATAATATACCACCAATTAATATAAACGTGACACCTGTTCATTCTTCCACAAATATTTCCATGAAACAAATCGCGGTTTCCTCACTGCGGAATTCACCTATCACTTCAACTCCCTTCTCAATTAAACTGAATACTAAGCCCAAGTCACAAGCGAAACAACGAAGTGAAAAAAATTCAAAAGATCATTTTTCAATCCAAGATTTACCTGAAATAGGATTTAAAGATGAACAAACCATTTCTCTTCCGAATAATACTAATTTAGCTGAACCCATTTTCCCCTGCGATCAGTGTACGAAGTCCTATCTTTCTTTGCGAGCACTAAGAATACATTTATGCGCACATAGGAAAGCAGGGCAATTTCATGATATAACTAAAAAGCCCCAAAGAAAACTACGTAATGTGTTTAATTAAGAAGAATTCTCCATTAAAGCTATGCGACTTTGATTGTAGCCTCCAAGTTAACTGTTGAACCCCAATGCGTTAATAATAACGGAATAATTAGCGATAACATTTTATCAAGACTAGAAATTAAGTTATGAAATTGAAACAGAGAACACTTATTTACCCATTTAGTATTCCGTGTTATCGATCCATTTAAACTTTATTTTCAATTCTTATATATTATAATATTCGTTTCTTGATCATAATTATTAATATTTAACGAGTTCTATTGAAATATTCAAAATGAAGAACAATACAATTCGCTGATTTTAATAATCTTATAAACCGTATTTTCTCAAATCTAACTGGGGTGATCATTTGAGTATTTATTAATTGTTAATATAGTAGGCTATGATTGGTATAAAATATAAATTATAGTCGAGGAAATAAGGGAATTAAATGGATTAAAATATTTATAAAATTCTTAATAAATAGGTATTTGGAGAAATACAGTAGACTCTCGTTAATACGAACACGGTTAAGGCGAATATCGGTTATGGCGAACAAGTTTACTTCACCTAACATATACAATGCATGCAAGTGACTCCAGTTATACGAATTCCGGATAATAAGAACAAATTTCACGGTCCCCTGGTGTTCGTATTAACGAGAGCCTACTGTAGTTTGAAAGGTTCAACTATAAATAATCATTTTAGCATACAATATTCAGGCATTATGAAATTTAAGCGTATTCAATTTCTCCTGGATGAAACCTTGGTCCCAATACTTTTAGTGGATTCCCTAATTAACTAGGAATGCTTTTGCTAATACGAACTCCTATCCTGATTTTAATAATGGATACCAATGCCTATTTGTTGTCTCCAGGTGATTGCAAACTGAAATGGGTTGACAAAGTTATTTGGAGTAACTCTACTGATTCTCGTAGCTCCCGTTGGCTTATAAATTCAGTTATTCTAAAGGAACTGATTCGTTATAGACAACTTTAGCTTTTGAAGTTAGTTATTCTATCAGGTAATATACTGCAATTCTACTTTCATTTAAATATTATTCGGTATACAGTAGAACCTTGTTAGTACGAACACGGTTAATTACTACGAATTTCCAGATAAGACGAACAAACAGTTCCACAAAATCAGGTCCCTACAATGGCTATTAAATGGGTAATACTCCGGTTAATACGAACTCCAGATAAAGCGAACATATTTTTACCATCCGTTGGTGTTCGTATTAACGAGGTTCTACTCTAATTAACTTCATATTAATTCCAGTATGTAATATGTTTGGGTTAAAGCGAGGGCTGTAAGTCCTGTACAAGATGTGAGTACCCCATAGCGCTGAACGAACAGCTGTTAACTGTCTAACGGACAATGCATGCAATTGATGTCTAGCTTTTATATTAGTCAAAACCAGGGTTGCCAATCCGATCCAATTGAGCCATTTTTGGACAATCGGCAATCCAAATTTTGTCAATCGATTATTCAGATGACAATCCAATCGATAAAAATTGAAGCAATCCAAATCGATGAAAAATGCAGCAATCGGCAATCGAGAATTTTCTCGATTGAATTGGCAACCCTGGGCAAAACTCATTACTTTTCGGCGTTATACTCACATTGCCCATGTTCCTAAGGTTATTATTCGAGATCTGAGTGTATTTACAAGGAGTTGTGTTTATGAAGTTATTCATTTCTGCTCTGTTCTATGTCCATTCAATATTAATTGTCAAGAATTTGATGACGGTCTTTTGAAAATAGATTAAATTTCACCATATTATATAATATGCTGATTACTGAAAGATAATTAGGTGTTTTATTTACATATCTAATTCGTAAAGGCGTTACCTAATAGAGTCAACTCCCGTTATAACCAAGCCGGATATAACGAAGTTACTGGTCCGGAAATCCTTCTATCTTATTACATTATTAAAACTTCGCTTACAACGAAATGGGTATAACGAAATTCCGCTTATAACGAAGTAATTTAAATCCCATATTAGCCTCTAAGGCTATTGATTTTACTCCGATTATAACAAACTCCGCTTATAACGAAATCAAACTACGGTCCGAGCACTTCGTTATAACGGGAGTTGACTGTATTTACAAATAATTACTTTATAACTACACACTCGTAGGCAGAACTCAATAGCATCCAATGGCACGGAGATGTCCCCTGCTAACACACAAGCTGGAAGGTCACACGGGTGACATTCTAGCTGCGCTCATAATCCCGAAAGAAGAAGGTGTCATAACCGCGGGTTCTGATAAAACAGTACGTGTCTGGCTAAAGCGCGAAAACAATCAGTTCTGGCCTAGCATTTGCCATTCCGCCAGTGCCGTATGCACTTCGTTAGCGTATTTCCACGAGCATAGACGTCTGTTTGTTGGCCTAGGCAATGGAGTTATTGTAGTATTCGAACTCTCCGAGGATCTCAATAGGATGGAGCGTAAAATGCTAACAGCTGCTCACCAGGCGCGAATCGATGACCTCACTTTCTGTCCGCAGAATGAGTGGATGATGAGTGTGTCCCGAGACAAGACATTCCAATGGCACTGTAGCCAAACTGGGAAGCGTCTAGGCACACTGCGTACGAGTGCGTGGTGCACTAAAGTAGTGTTTGATTGCGAATCTCAGCTTGCGTTTGTTGCCGAGTATTCCGGTCTGATATACGTGCTAAAGCTACAGGCTGGTGGAAAGCTGTCTGAGGTGAATACACTCAAGGCGCACTCGGGGAGCGTGCACGCTATGTGCTGGGATCACGAACGGAAACGACTTATATCCGGCGGGTACGATCAAACCATATTCATATGGGATATAGGAGGGGGCAAAGGACAGACATTTGAGTTGAATGGACACTTTTCAAAAATACATTCAGTTTACTATTCGCATGTGTCTAGGAAGCTAATTTCCGCGTGTGACGATAAACAGCTGGGAATTTGGGATTTGTCCGTTGACCGAACTGAGACCTGTAATTGGGAGGACAAGATGAACTGTCAGCTTTGTGAAAAACCGTTTATTCTCAACTTCAAGGAAATGTTTTCGCGAAAAGAAATAGGCAAGCGTCAACACCACTGCCGCAAATGTGGCAAAGCGGTTTGTGACACTTGTTCCGCGCATTCTTCGCGGTTACCTACAATGGGGTACGAAAAGTCGGTTCGCGTGTGTAACGATTGCATGCGAGATATCAGCCAGGAGGCAGATATGAAACCACAAGCTCTTTTCTTCGACATAGGAGTGTCTCTGAACAAAATCGACGTTGATGTCCAGACTGGCATTATGATAGGTGTCGCTAATGATAAAGTGTTGCGTATCTGGGATATAAAGGGGTTTGTGATGTGACTATAGTATGATGTTATTGTTATTGTAACTGAATTCAATACCATTCTATATCTCCTTTGTTTATTATGTTCAGTTGAGTGATGCTATTTATACTTACTATTCACAATGGTTATTATAAATGCGGCTTTTCTATTATACGAACGTCTAGACAATATAATCTAGACTCATTGAAATGACATTTAATTCTAAAGTGGTAGATTAATTTATACATAAATAGGCAAATTTGGCTTTTTACTTTTAGCTACGGCCATACCATGTTGGCAACACCAGTTCTCGTCCGATCACTGAAGTTAAGCAACATTGGGCCAGGATAGTACCACGATCGGAGACGGCGCGGGAACACCTGGTGCTGTAGCTTTTTGACAAATTTAGTGGATTTCCTATTCAAAGTTCCCTCATGGCAAAGTTATTACTTCTTTTGAATTTCCTTTTTATTAAATTTCTCAGTTTTTTAACTTTTAACTAACTTCTATTTTAACCAATTTTATGTTTATTCAATTCCTTTGAACAAATTCTTACACAGCAATAATTTAATTGAGGACCAATCGTCATGATTGTAATACATGGGGCTAGAATGTTATAAACATTTAACATTATTTATATTGGAATAACATAGCTATTACTTTTGCTGCCTGTACGACAAATATCATACATGTACTTCCCTTATGATATCACTAGTTGTATATACAGCCTGTATTATTCGCGTTGTACCATAATTCGCACTAATTAGACATGAGTGAGGCCGTAGTCTCCGAGATAGAAGACCTCCGTAACAAGATTACCCTGTACGAGGGTAACCACAAGGCCCACTATGAGGGAATGGAATGGACTATCAAGCACAACAAGGAGCTCCTTTCGAAAGTACGCACGGACAATAAGGAGCTACAGAAACAGCTCAGATTCAAAGCTGAGGAGGGAGATATGGTCTCGCAGGCTTTTGAGAATCTAGGCAAGAATCTGCCTCCAGACTACAGAAATGTATCCGTGCACCAGGTCTGTCCATGCGCTATGTGCACACATACATTTTGTTAGCCTTTATAAACTTGCAAATACAATAGAACTCGGTTATAACGTACCCCCTCGTGAATTGTAAATAGTACGTATATGCTTATGCATATATGTATAACTCGGTTTATGTATCCTGTGGAGTGGAAAAAGTACGTACTAACCCAGTTTACTCTATATACATAATACATACTGTTTTATGCACTTTTTTGTCCTCAAAACTTCGCAAATATTTAATTGAACCATAGTCGTTTTATTATTTTGTTTCGGACGCGAACGGCTTATCACATTGATAGTTTTGATTAGTCTTTATTCACTAATAATTTATTTATATTTATCCATGGTGTACTATACCCTAGGCTAAGGAGCGGTTTGACCAGGGTATCGCAGGCTTCCTGAAGAAGCACAACCTGCTTCTGCACCAAATAAAGAAGCGAGAGAACGAGCGAGATAGTCTGAGTTCTCAGGTTTCACAGCTGGGAGTACAGAGCAAGGACTTATCTACCATGGATTGTCCGGAGGCACGCGAACTGAGATCTCTAGAGAATCAGCTGGATAAGAATAGGATTAAACTGTTTGAGGCTCAGCACATACAGAAGATATACCAGGAAATTATACAGAAACTACAGGTGTGTAGCTGTGTGTGCCATTGGAATTTCTTAAATTATCTGGAACTCCCATAACCAAGGGATACAATGTCGCTCCAATAAGAGCATCTATTCTGCTCTTAGATCTCACAAATTGACTGTATTTACTATTTATACTTCTCGTGCTACTGTTGCAGGTGTTGCTATCTATAACACAGACAGAATAGCATATGTTTGTATGCAAATGGTGTCTACTATAGTATAGCAGTAGCAGGTGTTATTCTCTGTATAGTCTAGTATAGTTTCACTTATGTGAAGAACACCTGTGACATACTCAGAGTATATTTACAATTTTCAACAATGAATTAGTTTTTAGTTTTTACAATCTAAATTCCTTCTCGAATTTATTATGTATATTGTTTGCACTAGTATCAAGCCTGGTTATTGTTTTCTAACCTCAATCAATTGAAGTATCTCAATTGATCACACAGAGCAATTACTATTTAGTTACATGTCTCTATAATTGATACTATATTAACGTGTCTCTGCAATTAATACTATTTGTAGGAAGAGAGACTATGGTTCGACACCCTCCTAACAGACGTGGAGCAGAACATAAAGGTCAGACGGAAGGACTTCGACCAGCTATCAGAGGTTTACGCGGAAGCGGTCACCGCTAGCCACGTGTCCAGAGAGGACCTGGCTGTGGCAGACCTACACTTCGTGGAGGCGAGGAGGGAGAGAGAGAAGATACTAGAGGAGTTCAAGAAGAAGGTTTGTTTATTTGTATACAACAATTACAGTATACAGTAGACTCCCGTTATAACGAAGTCGGATATAACCGCTTATAACGAAATGGAGATTTTCCCCCAGAGCACTAAATGCATTAATTATTATCCGCTTATAAGAATATCCGGATATAACAATGGAATTTACAGGTCCTAAGCACTTCGTTAAAAAGAGAGTCACTGTACTATATACAGTAGATTCTCGTTAATATGAACACGGATAAGGAAAAATATTTGTTAAGACGAACAAGTTTTAATTCCCCTAGCCTATACAAATGTATGCGAATTACGGTTAATATGAAGTTCCAGATACTACGAACAAATTTCAAGTTCGTATTAACGAGAGACACTCTATGAATCAATGAAAATTGTATATACAGTAGCACCTCGTTAGTATGAACACCAGGGGACCGTCAAAACGCGTTCGTCTTACCCAATATCATTTGTATGGAAAAGGTTTTGAAGGGAGTGAACTGAAATAGTGATCATATTAAACATCAAATCAATAAAACTTTTTTCGGTGACTCTATCACTTTAACCGGAATTTCGTAATTACCATATCCAGTGTTTCATACAGTGCATACAAGGGGGCACTCTGGGATATGTATGTGGGGGGCATAAATTAAACTTCGTAGTGTAAATGGTTTTTCTAGGGGGAGCAGTGGAGGGCCAAATGCCCCCCCTACAATCCCCTGTATGAAACCCTCATATCCGTACTAACGAGGTTCTACTGTATGTGTATTTGCGTATATTATCGATCCCTATAAGCATGCAATTCTCTATCACGCGTATGCTCCTGAATAATTCAATACCTATAACGCGTTTATAGTTTATACTTTATAAAAATTCTCTACGCAGGTGGACCTGCAGAAGGAGCAGGCAGACCGCATTGAGAAGCGGCTGCAGAGATCCGCCACTGACCTCTCCGAGGAGATGGAGCCGCTGGCGGAGCAGACGGAGACGAAGGACATATCTGCTATCCAGCAGCAGAAGCTGCTCTCCTACGAAGAGGCCATGGAGGTCATAAAGGACGCCACCGGCGTATCGGGGGTGCAGGACGTGGTCACCAGGTTCCTGACACAAGGCAAGTTATGTGTATAGTCAGGGCTCCATACGCTTAGAGGCGTATAAACTTGGATGTTTGCGTTTAGGAAACTAACGAAAGTCTCCATAGAGTAATACAAAACTAACCTTTTAGGCGTACAAAACAGGTCTATAATTGAATAATTAGGATTATTCAATTCTAGTCCTGTATACCTAATTAAAACCCGCGGATGCCCTGGAGTTCAAGGTATAAATAGAGAAAAACCTTTTCATTTTCATTTAAATTGAAATTCAATTCACTTTCACTTTCACATTCCAGGGCATTGAGGGCAACCGCGATAATTAATTAACTTATTAATTAATAATAACTTGGTAGCTCCGAAATGTGAAAGTCAAACTGAAACTTAATTTATTAATTATCCCTATAACCCTGCAGGAGACACCCAGAGTCACCTGCTGCACCTGAAGGAGGAGAACACTGAGATTCTCTCCAACACGCGGGAGGCCCGAGACCAGCTGTCCCAGAAGTACGAGGACATGAAGTACTCAGGAGAGAGCAGCGTTTCCACTGGTGAGCGAGCCCTGGAGGAATTCAACAGCAAACTCCAGGATTCTATTCTCAAGAGCGATACTGCTAAGACAGAGGCTGACAGACATAACCGTATTCTAAACGAAACTAAATCCGGTGTGGAGCACTTAGCCGGTAAGCTGTCCCAGCTCAAAGCCCCGCGGCCCCCGGGCCCCAAGCCCCAGGGAGAAGTGAGTGAGGAGGAGCGCATTCTAGAGCTGTTGTATCAGTGCGAACAGAAGCTAGTCGCGCTAAGCGAGGAGCTGGCTGGGAAGGATCTGGACGAAATACAGAGAGAAATCGAGGATCAGCAGTTCCGTAACGCTATTGAAGGGAAGCTGCCTACAACGAATATTCGCGTTAAGCTCCCATCAGCCGCGACATCGGGAGTAGAAGATGATGAGCTAGGCGATGACGAGGCTATTTTTTCGCGAGATAACGCCAAGCGCGCAACCCGAGAACTTATAGATCTGCAGAGTAAGAAGAAAGTAGCCGCTTCTAGTGACGATAAGAAAACTCGGAAGCGATAAGTTATATTGCAATTGTATTCTCTAATAGGCATGCACACTATTTAACCTTACACGTATCTCCTGTAACCGATTATGACGTAGTACGTAGTATCTCTTAATTCGTCTCATTTAATACAATTGTTCGTATAACGCCTCAAATAATCACCAAATTTGGTAAATTTAGTTATTAAATATAATTTCCTCTCGCTAGGTTACGACTTACGAGTGTAATAACTATGGATAATTCAGTTTTAATCAACAGCTGTATTGAACTGTCAATAGCGAATAGTCTAATTTTAAGATTGTCCCTCTTTAAGCTCGCAAAATACAGTAGAACCTCGTTGGTACGAATCCAGGGGACCGTGAAATGTGTTCGCCTTATCCGGAATTTGTATTAACTGGTGTCATTAGTATTGAAAAGGCTTTGAAGGGGACTGAAATAGCGTTCGTATTCACCGGAATTACATATTAACCGTGTTTGTACTAACGAATTTCTACTGTATTTCGTAGCTAATTAGTACTTATTGAAGCACAATGAAGAGTAGTGTTAACAAAGAAAGAACTTTCTACTCACAAGAAGATTATAGTGAGTCTATAAGCAAACGTTCTAAACCAAATGAAAACTGTTACAAAGATGAAATACCTTTGCAGTATTTTGGTTGCCATATAGAACTAGACTCTACCAGGAGTGACAAGACACAAGAGCTTATTCTACACAGTCCAATAACGCCAACTGCTATTCCTTACCAGCCTTCTAGCTCGCTTATGGGATTCTTTGAACAAACAGACAGTATACAAGATAACAGTGTTTGTAATTGTTCTCCAGAGAGTAGCCCTAATAGCCCAACTTTCAAGGCTCGTCTCCAGGATTTAACTCCACTTATTTGCTGCAAACTAGAAAAGGGTCACTGTCTAACTAATACAGCGCTTGCAGAAAGTATGCTGAATGAGATTTACTCTATCAAAGACCATAACCTTACAATGTTACAGTCAAGTGTGCGACGTAGACTGTATGACTGTATTAACGTGCTTACGTCAATAGGACTAATCAATAAGAATGGTAGGAACCTAACTTGGGCACAAGATGGGTTCCAAATAGGTACACCCAATCCAGGAAATGGATTGAAACAACTAATTAATTCGACTATTGATGCGAAAAAAATGAATTTTCGCGAAAAAACTGAGCGTTTACGCGATATGACACATAAAATAATTCTCTATAAGAAACTAGCGTCTCGTAATAGACATTCAATATTCCGCTCGAAATCATTACTCACACTTCCTCTGCTTTTGATTCGCATTTCCAACAGTAATAGCATTGAGTGTCGCCTAAGCAGAGATCACCTTACCGCCCAATACACGTTTGATGGTCCGTTTACAATCCTACAGGATTCAGAGCTGCTACGCTCACTGGACTTATCATTCGATAATGTTGTACACTCACAAAATGTATTTTCTAGCTTTCACTACGCACCACCTGATACATTTCATAATGAACCACAGTGTGTGAATAGTTTGCCATTAATCCAAGGCATTGATACTCATATCCTACAAACCAATATGAAGAGTATTCCGTGATTAATCGCGCTACTATAGTATCCTTATTAGAAGAACCTCGAAATCACTTACGTAATTTAATTCGCAATTTCGCACTAGATATATTCCGTTTTATCATATAATCCACAAACTGGAGAATTCGAATATTGTTTTAAATCATTTCTTATTGTAGAATGTTATTCGATTATCGATCTGATATGTTTATTAGCAGCAGCAAGGATTTATATTTCCATTATTATATTATACGTAGATTATTATAGTAAACACGATAATTGTATATTATGGGGAATAGTATTGTTGAGTTAAACTATTACGGGAATCTTTAATTTAACACTTTACTTTATATGTAATGATTGATCCATGTAAAGCCTAAATATGGGTTCAATAACCAACAAATTGAGTTGTTAGATAATATTTTGGTGGCATATGAGCTATAGTAGATAGATATGATAATAACTTTGAATAGAGAGAAATCATAGTTTTGATAAGAACCAGCGTAGAAAATCCAAAATTACAGCTGTGCCAACAGCATTTTCTTTTTGGAGGCACTATAATTCGCCGGTTGATTAATAGTATTCTTCATGATAAAATGCTGTTTGCACAGCTGTAATTTTAGATTTTTTCTCCATGTTTGATTGTTATTTACTGTAACGAGCCCTTCAGTCTAGCGGTCTCAATTTCTTCATTAAGACTTACGTATTTATTTTGTATTTATTTATAATTAATTATCAGGAAATTAGTCGAATTTAAAAAAATCGTAACTCCAATTAGTTCTGAAATTAATTATTCAAAATAAGCTTTACTAGGTATTGCTTCTATTCCCTATGGGACAAAATATTCTTAAATATTGTCCAAAACGGAAAATAATAGTAATACGGTATATACGGTATCCTTAGCAGGCTTAGCTTATACAAATATCTGAACACAGAAATAATATACAAGTATCTGAATTGAAGTCGGAACTGCACAGTAAAGCTAATTTAATTAATTAATCGCTGAAATCTTATTTGTGTGTGTATTAATGGCGTCACGTGTGCCGTTAGCAGGAGAGCTGCTGGGGGCTGATAGGTTGGAGATACCTTTCAGTTCAGAGGAGTATTCTCTGAAACTGAGTCCTGTCTGGTCCCGTGAAGGGACAGGGCCTGGTGAGATTAAATGGCCAATGCAAATAGCAATTGACTACGTAACACAGTATATATTTGTGGTTGATAATGAAGCTAGCAAAATTCAGGTATTCAATGAAGATGGTTACCACCTCTACAATATAGAATATACCAACAGCTAAATATCCTGTTGGCATAGCTCTAACCAATGAATATATTTTCGTAACTGCTAAAAACCAACTAGCGAAGATAAATAAATTGAACAATAAACTTGTAAAGTCAGTTGAAACAAAGAAGCCTGTCAGTGGAATTGACATCGATGGAAATAATAATATCTACGGATGTCAGATTAACAACAAATCAGTTATTGTCTTTAATAACGACCTCAAATGCCTGAAAAAAATCAAACTCAAAACTTCTCAAGTACTACCCTACATGGCTACATCACAGAAACTTGCAGCATCAAACTCCGTGAAGACAGAATGTATGTCATGTTTGGTACCTCTCCTCCATTCCATTTACAGATATTCTCTCTAGCAGGAAAGCTAGAGAGGTGTTTGATTCCAAGAACTGAGATTGGCTTCAGTTATTTCTTCTCAATTGACTTATTGGGAAATATTGTTGTAGCTGACCGTGAGAAGAATCAAATCAAGATATTCAACAAAGAAGGAGAGCTAATACACACTATCAACAGTGATATGCTACCTGGACTTCAGTTAATATGTTCTATTGGAGTAGCTATCAACAAGAACAATAGGATTATTGTAGCACTATCAAGCAGGGAATGCTGTCCTCTAGCGTTCTGAATATACGAATTTGTTAGTTTATATTTTATTT
This sequence comes from Hexactinellida sp. DTS-2022, assembly GCA_028753945.1. Lineage (NCBI taxonomy): Eukaryota > Metazoa > Porifera > Hexactinellida > Hexactinellida sp. DTS-2022. Next base: position 3,104,961 of record JAPNXP010000015.1, read on the forward strand.
TTTATAGTTATCCATTAGCTAACGTATAGATTGTATGCAATTTGGTCGAAACTAAATTGTTTACATAGATAAGTAAATAAATAGTGTGATTACAAATTTGTTAATAAACAATATTTAGACTCAGTTTCCAAATTAACAAAGGGTTCGGATTAATTATAATTTAACTTCGGTACCCCAATATTTTATTCAATGTTCAACAAAATACTCTACATGTACAAACAGTATTAAAAGTACTTTTTTTGCAATTTGTTAATTCGTTAAAACTCCACCCAGCAGGCCCTACGTGCCCCGGTACAATTATCCCGCCCCTATCCCCTCCCCCTCGAAGGAATTCATCATACTCTTAGAGAAGTTCCTACTCAACATTGGACTATATTACACCTGAGATTCCTTGTTCTAATGCACACAATCGACAGTGATATGCTACCTGGAGATCATCCTAGAATAGCCGTCAATGAGTAATGCTGTCTCCTAGCTTTCTGAATAATGGGTTACTACACACGTATTAACTTATAGCCAGAGTAACCGCGTACGGCGTACTGTACGGTACGGTACGGACTTAGTACGCAGATTATCCTTCCGTACCGTACTTACGCACTCCGTACGTACTTATTTAATGATAGTATAGAATCTTATCTTTCAGCACCTAGCCGTCCACCATAATTTGAGACTCCTTGATAAATTATCTTCCTATGAATATGAGGAAGAAACAATTACTTGGGAAACTGTTATTTGATCAGATTAGTAATATTAGTTTTATTTAGCAGATTTGTTTGATACCAAAGTAAAGTTTTTCGCGTGCGCGATCAGATTATTAGGTACCGAATTGTTTATTTGTAATCGCATAATTTCGAACTATAATAGATTAGAGCCTTGTTTATTAATTAATTTTCGAATTATAGAAATAATTGTATATATTGTTAATTGTTCACAACGTATTATTGCGTACCGTACGACGTACCGTACGAAATAATACGGTACGGAGACTCTCCGTACCGTACCGTACGAACGTACGCGGTTACTCTGCTTATAGCTGTATAGATTGTTTGCATAAGGGTGACTCTGATACCGGGAGTTCAGACCAAACTACTGAACAGATTGATTTGAAATTTTTTTTGTTTATTCGCACAGCAGAGGATAAGACAAAAGTGATAGAAAATTTAATCTAGCTACTCAGTAAATTAAAAAGAAAATCATTATGAGTATACTGTGAGTCTGTGACAGTGTTTAGCTAATAGTGCTTAAATGGCTCATTTGTCAGTCAATTGATCGAAAGAGTGTAAATAAAAATCCAAAATTGCAGCTGTACCGACGCATTTCCCTTTTCTTCTTGTGGATACTGGTTGGGTAATTGATAGTGCTCCAAGGAAAATGCTGTCGGCACAGCTGCAATTTTGGAAAATTTTTGCCATGTCATCATCACTATCAAGGTGTTAAATTATTTCAGAAAGGTTTTTCAAAAGGCAACGACTCTTAGTGAGTTGGAAGTTTCGTTTCAGCTCACTTCATTTCAGAGTTATTCAAGTTTCAGTCGAATAGAATAGGTGATGAGTCAGCATTTTATGTGCGTGTTGGGTACTCACCCTACCCATTCGGGTTAATTAATTCAAAAAATTGTAAAAACACATTTTTTTGACGATGTCATCATCACCTCAAGGTGTCAAGACCCACTTGTATAGTTGGTACGTGCCATAAGGACCAATTGATAAATTGAAAGTTTGTTTCTATCTTATATAATTCCTGAAATTAATGCTATTTAGCAAATTAGTATAAATAATTATTTAAATTATTAATACTTTAGCACCAATTTCAATGTCAACTCAAATTTATTAAGTTTAATTATTTGTCATAATTTGTAAATAAAATTAATTTGGCCTTCAAATTTCAATTCCGCCCGCTCGATACCCCCTAATATACAAATTGGAATCTTCTATACGTGTAAGTCAAATAAAGACTGAATTAATCAATATAATTATCGCAAGTTGAAACAATAGAGTAAGATTTAACAAGTCTAGTCACTATAATTATTACAAGTTGAAACAATGGAAATTGTTATAACAGTTTTACTGAATCTGAAGTGTGAGGACACACAGGATATTGGCAGCCCAATTATTGCACAAACCTAGGCCAAATTGAACATTTGTGATTTACCAAAAGGAATAGAATTTAATTCTCTATCCAAATATCTAAATTTTATCAAGCTCACTATTTATTATTTCATGTGATGAGCCATAATTAGATTAATTAAATAGCTAAACTTGTAGTCTGAGATTTTGAATCTAGTATTACTAGAGTAAGAATGAAGCAAGTGAGTATAGTAACAGCTCGCTCTCACAGAGAAGTGATTCGAAATACTCTCCAGTCTCTAGCTGGTGTTTCTTGTAGGTGTCCCCATCTGTCTTCCCATTCAGACTGCCCTGCCCCTGACTATGCATATGAGATAGCGTCCTGTAGTGTCCGTGTTGGCAGGGGTGTTACCAGGGAGGTGGGGAAGGATTTCGTGAACAGAGGTGTGAAACGAATCCTGTTACTCACGGATAATAATTTGATGAAACACCTGCCATTCTCTGCGGCAGTGGAATCTCTCACTGCAGAGAAAGTAGAGTTCGATGTGTTCAGTGAGGTCAGCTTGTAAAATGAATAGAATGTGTCATTTAATAGAACTCGGTTAATACGTACCCCCTCGGTAATTGTGTACTTGTAACCGAGTTTACCCTATAGAAAGTATTCACTATTTTATGCACCAAAATTACTAATCCAAGGCACATTCGAGATTTATACTGTGGTACAGTATCTAGTTGTACATATTGGTTATTATGTTTAGACATGTCTCTTGTAGACATGTCTCTTATAGATATGTTTGTAGTTTTTTGTTTATGTTACAATATTTACTCATACTTTCATTAGCTATTAATCAGATAGTTAGGTAGGAATATATATTTACGATCTCGAATCTATATGTTGCAGTAAATGTGCGTTTTCAGTCAAAACGCACTTTTACTGCAACATATACAAGAATCATGTTGTTGTCCAAAAGTACATATCTACGTTCATTTTGAATTTTTATTGTTGTTAATTACCTATTATTGTAATCAACAACAGTAAATATTCATATTATAAATTTATAATGTGAATACCTATAATAACAATTGGAAGTTAGTTTATATCTCAATCATGAATGCGGTTTCCATTCCCCCATCACTTTAATATAATCCGGACAAACAACAAACAAACAACAATCGAGTTTTAATATATAGATATATCCAGTTGATTCTGTATAACTGGCGTTACTCATACCTGCCAACCTATTTGAGTCATATCCCTGTACGGAGCTCCAATTTTCCCCTGTACTTTGGTAAAAATCCCTGTACTCCAGAATTTTTTTTGTCTCGCTCAATGTAGGGAAACACTATACGCTTGATTATGAATTGTTACTTTAACAAAATGCTACATTTTGAGAGTAAAGACATTTTTTAGGTATATTCATTAATTTTGTCCCGACTTAAAATCCCTGTACAAATGTAATAATTCCCTGTACAGAACAGCAAAATGGTTAAAATCCCTGTACGGTTGGCAGGTATGTCACTTACCTATCTTCTGTTGTAGGTCCGAATAGAGCCTTCAGAGAGTAGCCTTAGGGAAGCTATCCACATAACACAGGGTGGGGAGTACGGAGGGTTCCTAGCAGTGGGTGGCGGCTCTGTTATGGACACAGCTAAGATAGCTAGACTGTTTGATAGCTATCCAGATAGAGATTTCTTTGATTTTGTAAACAAACCAATCGGGAAAGGAGAGCCTATTCTGCGTCCGTTGAAACCTCTCATTTGTATTCCCACAACTTCTGGGACAGGCAGTGAAATGACAGGAGTTGCAATTTTTCTAATTAAGTCGATGAACACGAAAACTGCCTTCTTTAACCGAGCTCTTTGTCCCACGCTGGCTGTAATAGATCCACTTAATACCCTATCAATGCCTAAGAACGTAGCTATATACTCCGGTATAGACGTGTTGTGTAGTGCGCTTGAGTCGTATACCGCTATTCCGTACCACCAGAGGCGACCGCTACCCCTCAACCCCATGCTGAGACCGCCCAACCAGGGCAGTAATCCCATATCCGATATATGGGCAGTGGAAGCTATCAAGTGAGTGATAGCTGAGCTCGTATGATATACAGTACTTTTCATGCCACAATTGCATGCAACATTTATTGTTGCATATCATTTCGTTTAATTGTATACAGTGAGCTCCCGCTAAGTCGGATATAACGAAAATATCCGCTTATAACGAAATGGAGATTTCCCCCAGAGCACTAAATGCATTAATTATTATCCGCTTATAACGAATATCCGGATGTAACGAAGGAATTTACAGGTCCCAAGCACTTCGTTGTAACAAGAGTTGACTGTATGATGGAATTATTAATGCAACATGAGACTTGTTGCATGGGATTATCATGCAACATGTTGTACTAAAATATAACAATATATTGCATGTTGCACGGTATATTACCTAATTGCATCATCTTTTATTCAGTGAAATAGGATACTTACTTAATCATAACACTTCTCTTAGGTTGGTTAACAAGTATTTATTCAGAGCAGTAGACAGCATTGAGGACATAGAGGCATGCTCACAAATGAGTTTTGCCTCTATGTTAGGCGGCATTGGATTCAGTAACGCGGGCGTTCACTTGTGTCACGCTATTTCCTACGGGATTTCCGGATTAGTTAGAGACTTCTCTCCTGCTGGTTATCCTAGTGAGCATCCTATCATTCCACACGGCTTAGCCGTTGTCATGACAGCGCCTGCTGTATTTCGTGAAATAGGACTTGTTTATCCGGACAGATGCAAACTGCTAGCTACACTTATGGGTGATTATTTGTTTACATAATTTGTTAAAACAACATTAAATATTCATATTGGAAGTTGTGAATCATTGTAAATTTGCAAGTTAGTAACATATAAATTAACATACAAATTAACAAACAAACTAACAACTAACAAACAAACAAACAAACATACAAATAAACAAACAAATGAATAAACAAACAAATAAACAAACAAACGAACAAACAACAAACAAACAAACAAACATACAAATAAACAAACAAATGAATAAACAAACAAATAAACAAACAAACAACAAACAAACAAACAAACAAACAAATAAACACATAAACTTACAACCAGACAAACAAACAATACAATCCAGTTTAATTAATAATATACCTACAGGCTACATATTCCCCTCCTTTAGGCGCTAATGCGACTAACGTTAGAGCAGAGGACGCAGGTCGCTGTTTGTCGGATCAGCTGTGTGGGTACATGAGGCGTGTGGGGATTCCAAACGGTCTCTCAGCTCTCGGGTACTCCACAGAAGATATTCCTAGTTTGGTAGAAAAGACTTTGTTGCATAAAAGACAAACAGACCTGAGCCCTAGTAATGTAACTAGTTCTTTCTTAGAAAATATTTTGCTCAACTCAATGACAGTATATAATTGATTCTGTGTCAACAACATGACACATTCATTGCTACATTTCTCCGATTATTTTACTGGACTTGTTTAGGTAAAATACTTTTACATTATATTTTTATAATAGTTATTATTCCTATTTATTTAAGATTGAAAATACAAAAAACCTTCGAATCCCTACACCATTCAGTTCAGAATTTAGAGGAGTGTAGTAAATAGCATGTCATATAACAACATAATTTTTCCCAATCTTCCATCTTACACGAATGCTAATTTATTTGTTGGCCGCTATTAGTTTGTGAGTTGTAGTTTAATATAGTGGTTCCTTATCCTTAACATTGGACAAAATTATGAATAATTAGTTTGTTTAGTAGTTAATATATTGTTTACATTTATTTGGTTATAATAATATGGCAATTATATAATCTAAGTTATGCATTTTTATTTTCATAGCAGAGTGGCGCAGGGGAAGCGTGCTGGGCCCATAACCCAGAGGTCGGTGGATCGAAACCACTCTCTGCTATAACTTTTTGCTGTTTCTTATTGAAACTATTTTTGCTATCATTAAGTAATTTATTAACTTCGCAAGTACTATTAGTGTTTAGCTCTCCGTGTATTACGTAGTTCAAGAGCCTAATTATCTAGTTTGGACCAGGAATATTCAATTGCAAATAAATTTTAAAATCACTTTTGTGTACAATTTACTTTTAATCCAATTCCCGTCATAAGCATGTCCCGAGGTCTAGACTGCTTCCACTCCAGCTACGTATACCGTGTGTTGAGACCCAATGAAGATCCGAATTCAGATCTCACTTGTTGTGCCCCTCGATCTGTCCGTACTATTAGCCAGCATGTGGCCACTGGTCTGAGAGACCCCTCGAGGTATATATCTACAACTTCCAGTCGGGACAAGGCTCTGAAATGGATCGAAACTGCTAATGAGAAGAGTTCATGGCGCTATGGGAATAAAAGGACTGTTATTGTTAAAATCGATGTTGAATATATAAAAACAAATTGTCCAAGAATTGCGGATTCTGCTTACGACCTCACGAATAATAGGAATAGAAATCGATTTTTAGAAACAGACAAAGAGAGAAAATTCTCTTGTGCTTACAACGAGGTTGTATTTAAGGATAGAATCCCTAGCGAGGCTGTGAGCATCGAATACATACATGGCAAAGGATTAGTTAGCAGAAACAAACCAGTATCATCTAGTATTCAACAACGCCACAAACAAGTTGCCTCTAATATTTATTCTGGATTCGATAGTCTTGATTATTCATCAGACACGGTAAGAACGAATGTTTCAAATTCTAATTTATTTTCTGCCCAGTCTACGAGTGTTCCCTCTAAGATTCCTGATACATATGCACAGGGTGCTATAAATGTATCTCGTACAATTCAAACTACTACTGCAACACCCTCAGTTATTACTCATTCGTTTGAATACAATGAATACATTGTTCCCCAAAGAGAAACTATTATTTATTCACAAGACACGGAAGTCAAGAGACATGTATTTTCTACCGATTCTACGAGTGTTGCTTCTAAGATTCCTGATACAGCTTATTCAAAACCGGCTATAAATGTCCCTCGTACGACTCAAACTACTGCAAAACCCTCAATTATCAGTCCTTCATTCGAATACAATGTTCCTCCTAGAGAAATAAATAAATCTATTGTAAAAGTAGAACCACCATCTGCATCTCCTCGCTATGCTAAGCCAACTGAAATGAATAAAGATCAAAATATTAGTCCCCCTGGCAGCATTTATACCAACTATCCTGGTAGGATAACCGAGAGAAAAACACTTGAAATAGACCAGGTAGAAACAGTTTTACCCCGTTCTTATCCTAATATCAGGAACAAGGAAAGTATTATAACTGCTTCCGATAATTACCAATCTGAATCTAGTTTGTCTGTATTTCGATTGTGTTGTTGTTTGTGGTGTTTTTGAGCTATTCTATAGCCTCACTTAGTGACGAATAGTTCCCTATACGGTAATCGATTATATAAAATTCTATTTTACGTCTTGTTGTACCTGACTACACTTTTTCCCTTATTTTTCTTATCACTTTTCTATTAAAAATATTATTTACATATCTCTTAATCTCTGTTGTTTACTAAATGTAGTACCCTGGCTAATTCGAATGGTTCGGCCAGATAATTAATTTCGAATTTTTCTAAAATAGTTTGTTATTTTATTTTATATTTTTTGTTTTGTTTTCTCAACTCTTAACTTGTGTATTGAATCCTATTATATTCCAAACAAATGTATTCTTCGATTTATATATTCAATTCTTCTTTAAAATCATAATAACTGTTCAATAACTACAGGAGGAATTCCATGTCAAATCATCCAGCCATTTCACCAACATCAATCGATTTCTCTGAAAGTCGGTTAGCTGAAAGCCCCAGTCTAACCATTAGATATGTGTAACTTTTAGATTGTTTGGTCAAGTTGTTGTTGAATTATGGCGGTTCAAATTTTCCAAATTTTGCCAAAAATAATTATTTTTAAAAAATATTAAATTTAACTCATCTGTAGAAACTCTTGTAAAAATGCCAGTTTATACGATATTGAGATTAAATTCACAAAAACGATAGTTTATAATATGCAGAATCCGTCAATCATATCAGCTATGTAATTTAAACACATTTTGTATCTCAAAATTGGAACTGAAACTATGACGTCAAGTGAAACAGGAACTATGACATAGCATTCGGGGATATTTTGGGAACCAAAATTATTTAATTTTTCTAAATTGGTATTAAGGATGTTGCAATATCTAGAAAGTTTGATTTGGTTCCCATGTATTCCCTTCAAGTTATTTTAAATTTACCTTAATTTTCCCCACTTCAAATTTTTTTGAAAACATAGAATTCTGCTAATTTTCTTCTTTATTCGCTTTTCGCTATTAGTTTAAGTGGAATGATGTTTCCCATGTTCTCAATCTTAGGCAAGGAAGTTGGTATTTCACTCTATTTAACTAGATTCACATATTTTAATCCTCAATTCATTCACTAATTATAAAATATTATATTTACATGTACTCGAGATTCAATATTCATTGAAATTAATTCTGCATCAAGTGAAGAAATTTTGTATTTCCGTGCACCTTTTGAAGGTTTTGGAGCTGTTATATTACACAGGATGTCTGTTTGAGGAATATAACAAATATTCTCTGTTGATGGCCAGAAGAAACAATTTTCTGGTCTTCCAGGCCCTTTTGGAAGCAGAAAACTTACCTTTACGTCACCCTCTTCCTCGCACACTTCTTCAACTAATCCAATAAACCAGTCACTATCATAAATGCAGGATATATAGGCACCACAATTGAGGTAAGGTATTCCAGGAAGTTTTTGAATATTCTTCCCGATTCTTCATGAAATTATATACAATACTGTTATCTCTTTGTTCGATTATTTTCTTGGCTGTAATTATAGTTTCGTTTAATGGAGTAAATTGGTGGAAGCTACGTGTTCCTGGAATAGTTTGTATATTAGTGAATCTATAGATAATTTAATGTTTATAATCGAACAATGAATCACATGTCATTTATGAAAAAAATTATCTTGTTTTCATTGCTTCCCGCAATTCGGATACTTGACTTTTTTGTATTAAAAAGAACTTAATAGTTGAAATACTAGGAGTTGACGAGCAAAAGTTAAACATTTGTAATGGTTTTATTATATGGTTGTCTTTCGTTCTTTGTAGACTGGCTCTTGCAGTAACTCTCTTCACTGTTCCACCAATTCCGTCACATGGTGATTTCCCGTGCGAGGTAGCGAAGTAGTTCCAAATACCATCAAATCCAAAGTTTTTCAGATGCTGGCGCAAATTATACTAATTCTTCCTATTTTTATATTGACCAGCACAACCATCACTGAAGTACTCAAGTTTTCGAATTTGTGGAAGCGTGATTCTTAATTGCTGAATGATCATTCGTTGGATTTAGTGCACCATAATGACATCATGCTCTGTTTCATCAAAAATGAAACAGAATGATTGGTAGCAGAGAATTTCTAAATGTAAGCGACTAATTAATTAGCTAGCTACTTTATATATATTTTGTTATACAATAATATTTAACTAAGCGTCTTGCCGGTAGTAGATGACGATCGGATGCACAGTTGCTTGAATATTATTCCAATGAAATCCCTGAACTTCATCCTGGATAACAAATGAGTAATTCTCAGCAAAGTCAAGCAAAACAATTGCAGATTGATTATCAAGCTGATCTTTTCGCTTTTAATAATAGGAAGTTTGAGTCAGTTTATTCATCGACGTGATTAATGCTTCGATATATTGGCTGAGCAGGGCCGTAGCCACTGGTCCGGTTGGCCAGGTTTCAACCTGACCACTTTTGGACCAATTGGTCATGTTGGACAGGTTAACCTGACCACTTGTCCTGTTGGTACTGTATCCAGCCCGGTCTAACCGGACCACTTTTAATTAGTGGCTTCGGCCCTGCTGAGGGTAGCTGAATGGGTCTCTAAACTCGTTTTATAAGTACTTGCCCTTATTACCTTTGTAACTTTTCTTTTCAATGTGATGTTCCAATGGATCACAGCAATAAGGATTTAATAAGTAAACTTGTCGATGTACTGCTTTTGACGATGGAGACAAATAGTTTTTAAACTATTCTTACGAATACCTGTTCTCCAGACTAATAATTATCTCGAAGTCATCCTTTGAGAGCTCTAAAGTCGGCAATATCCAGACTTTTCAATGGGTGTGTACTAAATTATGACACACAGATTCTTCAATTCGTCCGATTAAACAGGACTGTAGTGCCATTATTCAACAGCGAAGTATTACAGGATAGAGAAGTGTAGATTGTAATTTGAAATTGCAACCGAATTTGTATAGTATAGTACATATAAGAAAAATTCTATATATTACAAGTTTTTGTGAATCAAGGTATAACAACCATATATAATGAGGAATGCCTGAGGTTAAGTAATAGAAGCCAATATATATTTATATAAATTAATGCGTAAGGAGTCTAGAAATGTAGTTGAGTCATTGAATTAGCTACTACAGTGGAGTTGCTTTATTAGCACTCCCCTATTAAGAATATTGCTTTATTAGCAACCACTTTTCAGATCCCAAGGATGTTAACACTGTTAATTTCATTCCCCTATTAGTAACATTCACCTACCATATTAGCAACCAGATATAGTGCCAAACCCGAGTTGCTAATAAAACAACTCCACTGTTATTGATTTTTGCAATTCAACAGAATAAACAGCTACCAAAACTTGGGGAATTGGTTAAAAATGACGGAAATTTAAAATAACTTGAAGGGAATACATGGGAACCAAATCAAACTTTCTAGATATTGCAACATCCTTAATACCAATTTAGAAAAGTTAAATAATTTTGGTTCCCAAAATATCCCCGAATGCTATGTCATAGTTCCTGTTTCACTTGACGTCATAGTTTCAGTTCCAATTTTGAGATACAAAATGTGTTTAAATTACATAGCTGATATGATTGACGGATTCTGCATATTATAAACTATCGTTTTTGTGAATTTAATCTCAATATCGTATAAACTGGCATTTTTACAAGAGTTTCTACAGATGAGTTAAATTTAATATTTTTTAAAAATAATTATTTTTGGCAAAATTTGGAAAATTTGAACCGCCATAATTCAACAACAACTTGACCAAACAATCTAAAAGTTACACATATCTAATGGTTAGACTGGGGCTTTCAGCTAACCGACTTTCAGAGAAATCGATTGATGTTGGTGAAATGGCTGGATGATTTGACATGGAATTCCTCACAGACTCTTTCAATTATTTCTTAATCAATTATATTGATTATTTTATAATGTGTATGAAACAAGAGAGGATCAGAAAGAATGCTTGCGTAACGAATGGGCGCATTTTGCCTCTATCAGTAGAGATGTACCCTTTATCATTTCCTCTTTGAACCAAAATATAGAAGGATCATTTCTATATTTTGAGTTAACAATTCGTATCCACTTGTACTAACTATATGGGTATTTTCCAATACATACTAATCTCATTCCATTTTCAAAAATCTACTTTTTCCAACTTTTATTTTCGAATTTTGTTTTGTTTGGAAGCCAATCTTACAGAAAATGCTGACTCATCACGTCTTATATTCCACAGAATCTTGAATATCTCTGAAATAAAGTTGGCTAAATATAACTTCCATCACATAAGGGACGTTTCCTTCCGAAACACCTTTCTAAAATGGTTTAACACCTTTACAGTGACGATGACATTACAAAAATCTAAAATTACATCTGTGCCATCAGCATTTTCTTTTGGAGACACTATCAATCCACCAACCACCAAATAAATATAGTGCCTTCAAAGGAACATGCTGTCGGCACAGATGTAATTTTAGATTTTTTTATCAAATTCCTGTCTTCCTCCATAAGCATGTCCCGGGGCCTAGACTGCTTCCACTCCGGCTACGTATACCGCGTGTTGAGACCCGATGAAGATCCGAATTCAGATCTCACTTGCTGTGCCCCTCGATCTGTCCGTACTATTAGCCAGCATGTGGCCACTGGACTGAAAGACCCCTCGAGGTATATATCTACAACTTCCAGTCGGGACAAGGCTCTGAAATGGATCGAAACTGCTAATGAGAAGAGCTCGTTCCGCTATGGGAATAAAAGGACTGTTATTGTTAAAATCGATGTTGAATATATAAAATCAAATTGTCCAGAAATTGCGAATTCTGCATACGATCTCACCAATGATTTGAATCGAAATATTTTTTTGCAAACAGTTAAAGAGAGAAAATTCTCTTGTGCTTACAACGAGGTTGTATTTAAGGATAAAATCCCTAGTGAGGCTGTGAGCATCGAATACATACAAGGTAAAGGATTTGTTAATAACGCCGGAAATCTGTCTGCTACGAGAACTACCAATCCTATAAGATATAATACTCTTAGCGCCTCTACACCAAATTCGCTAAATCCATCCAATTCTGCATCAACCGACGATACATTGCAGGGAATGGTGGCACATCTAAAGAAACTTGGAATTGATTTATCTCACTTGTTAGATGTTCCGCATAGTCCTACTTCCTCTAAATCTGATTTGCCTGATACAGAAGAAATAGTTGTTACACCAAAGGCACAACTTGTTACCGAATCTACTACTGAGAAGTATCAACTGAAAAATACAATCTCTGAACATACAAAATACAAATCTACACTCCCTTCTGATAGCTTTTGTCAATATAGACCCAATCCTTTTGATATTAAAAAATCAGAAATTATTGCAGTCAATCCTGTAGACCAATCTATACTCAAGAAACCACCCATAACTAGATCGGTACCTATTAATCCTTTTGGTATTAAAAAATCAGAAATTATTGCAGTCAAATCTGTAGACCAATCTATACTCAAGAAGACACCCATAATTAGATCGATACCTATTAACAGCTCAATTAAATCTCCAGAGAAGCATGTTAATTATAAGAACAGTTTTACAGGGGCAGACTTTGTTAATGAGAAAAATTCATTGAGAAGAACACTGCCTAATTACTCTATTAACTTATCCCCTGACAACAGTACTTTATTAGACAGTTGTGATGATGATGATGCAAAAAGGTCTTTTGTAGCTGAAATAATGCCGACTGCTACAAGAAAATACCAATTAGAATCAACGAAATTTAATCTTCCTGATTCCAATGATGTTAAGCGTACTGAGATTCGCTCGAATCTTCCTCAAAGAATAATAATAAAATCAGACAATAGTCCAGTAAAGAGAACAACAACACCTTTATACGAACCCATTCGGCCTTCCTATCCCAGATCTCTCTACTCTGATAACAAAGCAGAGAATAATATTGCTAAAGTACCAGAGGTGAAACGGGTTCATAAACCTATTTCAGAAATGTATTCAATAAATAGAAAAATAGCTGATTCTTCAAAACTTAAATCTATTCAGCGCCCAGCCATCCTTCCTTCTTACGATGATGAACAAACTTTTTCTGTTTCAAAAGCTAAAATTCCCGCTGATACAAATGTATACAAATCATTTGAAGAGAAACCAAAGTTGGCAAATACAACAACCACTTATTCTCCCTACCATTATCTTCCATCCCATATCAGTTCTTCTATAGCAGATCGATCCGATACTAAATCTGAGATTCCAGTAGCACCTGATGTAAATACTAGAGCTGCTAAATCAGATTATGATACATATTCATTTAGAGAAAGAATTATATCCGACGTTCCTAAATCGGGATTACTTCCCCCTAGGAGTATTTCCTCTCTCTATACTCGTTCTAGTAAAGCATCAGAAGTTACAAAAACGGTTGAACCTGGACTCAAAATGAACCAATTGCGAGCTACAATAGCAGGGAAATCTGAATGCCAGACAATTCAATCTCCCCTGTACCATCCTTACTCTATTGGCTACCCTTCTTACGGATTTAGTCAGAAAGAAAACAGTCAATAATATGCTACTATAGAATTTATCTCTTCCAGATAATTCTACAAATCTCTTTATAACGAAATTATTATCACTTCAAGTGATATGCTTTTTTTGTTTACCTATCTCGAATTTTTTATTTATTCTTTGTATTGTTTTCTCGACTCTAACTTTTGTATTAAATCTTATTATATTCAAAACAAATTTATTACGTATTCGTCCGATTTATATATTCAATTCTTCTATTCTAAACCATAATAACTGTTCAAACAAAATCTATTTAAATTATTTCCTAATTTGTGTGATTATTTTCTAACGTGTAATGAAACAAGAGAGGATCAGAAAGAATGCTTGCGTAACAAATGGGCGCATTTTGCCTCTATCAGTATAGAGATGTACCCTTCATCATTTCCTCTTTGAACCAAAATATGAAGGATCAGTTCTCTATTTGAGTTTAGCAATTCGTATCCACTGACTTGTACTAACTATATGGGTATTTTACAATACATACTAATCTCATTCCATTTGTTGCTATAAATACGTTCAAAATATACTTTTTCCAAGTTTTATTTTCAAATTTGTTCTGTTTGGAGAGCTAAGCGTAGGTGGCTTACGCTCCCAAAATTCTAGAATTCCGTTCCTTTTCATAAATCCATTGTAGACCAATGTTATTTGAATTTACTCCTCTTATTGCATTTGAATTTACTCCTCTTATTGCATTTGCATTCATGAATATATTTCCCCAAATGATCATTTATAATTGAGACTATTTACCATCTTTTGCCCTATTTTGCTATATTATTGTACAATAAACTCCCGTTATAAATAACGAACTCGAATATAACGAAATAGGAAGTCCGACAAGTTGTCGTGATGCCAGTTGTCGGTATCCGAACGAGATACCCGCTTATAACGAATTTATTGTATCATAGCATTCTATGATTATATATATTTATTATCCTTATGATAAAGTAATTGATTTTACCCCGTTTATAATAAAATAAATGAAGGAATTCATGTTGACTGTATATAAATATGAATAATAACTAGACCATTCCCCGATCAGCATGACAGAAGACACTGACTACTTCACCTCACTAACGAGAGCAGCTCTTGCAAACGATTTACAATCCATAAAAGGAGCTTTCACTAAGCCTCTGCCCGAGCAGCCTACCTCGCTACAGACCTCACACCTGTTAGTATTCGCATCACAGAAGGGCAGTACTGACTGCATACAATACCTAATAGGCTTACCCCATATTGACTTGGAATCTTCCTGTGACATTGTGTCTGAGTTCACAGAGAAGAAGATCACCGGCGCCACGCCCCTATGGGCCGCTTCGCTGGGCGGACACACGGAAGTGGTTAGAATTCTGATCGAGGGAGGAGCGAATGTGAATCATGGGACGACAACAAAGTCATCGCCTTTACGTGCAGCTTCGTTCCATAACAGAATCGAAGTTATAAAGTATTTGATCTCAAACGGAGCTGATTTAGACGCGCCTAATATCGCAGGACAGAGTCCATTGATGATCGCGGCATTGCGAAATCACCGCGATTCAGTGGAACTCTTAGCCAAAAGGGGGGCCGATATAAACCTTGGGTCCACCAAGGGTTTAACCCCACTCCATGCTGTTTGTGTGAAGGGATACATAGACATAGTCAAGCTGCTCATATTTCTAGGCGCCAAACTAGAGTTCAGAGAGCCTACAGCTGATCTCCAGTACGCATTCAGTACTCCCTGTCCCATATTCCAGGCTGCGGCCTACGGTCAGTTGGAGGTGGTGCGCTACCTAAGATCTCTGCCTGAGTGTAGCTACAGCTGTGCTGTGGACGCCATGGTACTGTATGGAGCTTCTTCGTTCAATCTGAACAGGACAGTCGAATCCGCTCTCATTTTCTGGAGAGAAGCGATTAATCTCCGTGAAGAAGAGGATGTACATACGGAGTTTCTGCCCCCAACCCCTGCCTATGGGTATATGGAGGAAGTGCGGTCTATTGGCTCCATGTCGGCGACCTCTGACTGGGTTATATTCCAATCTATGATAATGCGGGAGAGAATCCTTGGTCCCTTCTACCATCTCACTTCCTACTATTCATTCGCGACTGCTCGCTATCTGTTGTCGCATAAACAGTTCGAGTCAGCTGAGAGGATATTCCGTAGATCTCTATGGATGGCGGCTAACTCTCCCATTTCGGATGTTGGATATGCTTTGGAGGATTTCAATGACAACATGCGTTACTTGAATCGATCCATTCTCAAGTTTATTCATTACAATTACTCTGTCGATATTGCCACTCTATTTGAGCTCACTTATCCACACCTGTGTAAGATTGTACAATGCGGTGATATAACTGAAGAAGTGGAGTTTTATGAGATAGCTCTCAAACGGAATTTAGAACTCATCGCTATTTGGCTATGCAGCCTCCCTGACGCTCCCAATGAGAACACGCGATTTCTATTGAAACAACGCGACTTTCTTGTCAAGGCATTCTGTAATGAATTCAGCTCTTCTCTCATTGGTAATACTATTTTCCATACTTTAGTATTACACTCCATACATACAGATGAGGGACATCCAAATCTCCAGTCATTGCTACCGTATCTCTCTCGATTGATTGATTCTGACCTGTTAAACACTCTAAATTCAAGCGGAAAATCTCCCCTACATATAGCCGTAGAATGTGAAGAATCTTCAAACTTAGTTATTAGTTTAATTGATTGTGGCGCACATGTGGATATATCCGACACCAGTGGACACACTCCATTACAACACGCCACTTCTCCCACTATAAAAACACTCCTCACGCATAACTATTATCCATTACCGTTGTTATGTCTCTCCGCGCGAGTAATTCAAACCCATCGTCGAACCTACGTCACGACTCTACCTGCACAACTTCAACTTTTTGTAAATATCCACAACACATGCAAACCCTGATTACCCAATACAGTTATCAAACATTACTTTTTTTAAACTGCTTTTCGTTAATAAATGTATTGTTATTATTCTTATTATGTCTCGCATTCTGTGATTCCTCACTCTAAGTACACACGTAATGGCTGTATCTCTATTATATGTTTATATTAAAACTTAACTACTGTTTTAAAGAAATAATCGTTACTATTCTATTCTTTGGGGCTTACATTATTTACTAATCCCTGTACCTAGAAAATAAGTACTTATTATCCGTGTAGTAACCGAGTTTATTTTACATAGATACATACTGCTTTCTGGATAAGATTATCAATAGTTTTTATTTAATAATATCAATTTTCCTCTTAAGATTTCGATTGACAATGGCCTCTCTTAGAACAGAAGAAGGATACCACTATGACAAACAGACTCTCTTGAGAGAACACGAGTTATTACTCGCTAGAACTCGGTCTAATGATACAATTGGCATTACGTCTAAAACAACTGAGTTACAATCCAGTAAACTGATTGAGTTGAATAGCCTGAAAGCTATCAAAATAAGTGATCTAGCGCCAGGAAACAGCTATGCCAATAAGTTAATCTATTCCACACAGATAACTCCCGTGGCAGTGGCTGAGGCTGTCTACTTCGTTATTGAGGACGAATGCGGTAATGTGTGCAGGGTTAGTGTTTTACCCATTTTTAACACTTTTCCTCTCGTAAAAGGTGTAACTCTAGTGTTTTCTAATCCAATCTATAAGATGTCAAATTCTGGACGATATACTTTAATGGTTCATGATTCTTCTCATATATCTTTGTTACAAGTCAACTTACCTTCGAAATCAATTTCTAATTTATTCTCCTCCGATTTACCGACACCCAAATTGGGTCAATTGTACAAACCACCAGGAGTTACATCGCCTAGCCCACTATTTAAACCCAGTCTTTTTGATGAGAAATTTCAGCAAGCGTTTAATTTAACTCCGAATGCTAGACCTTCACTATTTGGCACACACACTGGAAGAATGAATTTGGCACAAAACCCGATTAGTTTTGGGCAGGTTGATTTTAATCAATTTTCTCCACAGTTATTTAATCAGGAATCTCTTAAGAATTCAATAAGTTTAACTCAAAAGTTCCAACCACAACAACTACAACCACAACAACCACAACAACCACAACAACCACAACAACCACAACAACCACAACCACAACAACAACAACCACAACAACAACAACCACAACAACAACAACAACAACAACAACCACAACAACAACAACCACAACCACAACAACCACAACAACCACAACAACAACAACCATCACCACATTCACAGGATCCATTTCAGATGTCTTCGATTAAAATTTCTGACGTATATAATTCAGTAACAGGTATTTTTGACTCGATACTGAAAGGAAATACTCTGTTTAAAGAGGGTCGATACCTACAAGCAATAGTACAATACACTTGTGCTATACAAGCGTATGACAAAGATCCTGCATTTTATCAAAAGAGGGCTTTTTGTTATTTTAAATTGTTTGAATTTGAGAGCGCACTTTTTGATTTTTTGAAGGCGAATTCACTGCAACCAGATGATGCGAAAACTCAATATCTCATTGCATTAACTTGGTCCAAACTGGGTAACCACAAGCTCTGTCTAGATCTACTGTCTAAGATCAAACCAAAAAACAATGTAGATTCCCGATCAATTGAAATTCAAGTTAGAAAAGAAGAATTGTTAATTGAGAATATAGAAGGTAAATTTGACTTCGACAAATTAAGACAGAATTACATAGACTCTAATCCGAATGATATCGGTGATTATATCGGTCCTATCAAAATACTTAATACTTCTAATCACGAAAGGGGAATTTTTACAACTCGTGACATTAAGAAAGGAGAAAATATTTGTATTGTTAAAGCTCTTGAGTTTGCGAATTCGAATATTAATTATTGCGAGTGTGATTTTTGCAGAAAAACCATTTTGAAATTTGTTTTGAAAGATCGTTCTCTACACAGTGAACTTATAGAAAAGGCTAGAAAATCCAGACTGACTACAGTAAGATTGGCATCATTATGTGATCGGTCGATTAAAAATGTTAATATCGAATTATATTCTGGGTGTGGTAATGAATTTGCTAAAAACTTTGATATTTCTCTCTACCCACTTGAGGAGCTACAGTCATTGATTAAAAAGAACCTCGTCCTACAATTTGATCACGGTGATATTGCCTATCAATATAATATTAAACCAAACACAATTTTCCCTCAACTTTTTTGGGGTATATGGTTGCTTCCATCCTTTATAAATCACTCTTGCATACCAAACGTTCTTATTATTTACATAGGAGATATTTGTATTGTTCGTGCTATAACAGGTATTCCTGAAGGAGAGGAGGTATTTACAAGCTATTTACCTGTCCCATATTTCCCCAAAGTCCAAAAGCGAAGTGATTACCTTGGATTTAAATGTAACTGTCAACTGTGTGAATTTGAAAGAAATCAAAATGTGTTAGATTTTATTTCAGAGTTAATCACCTTAGATAATTATCTCCGTAAGTTTGTTGACCCTTCCATTTGTAGGGTACACCTATCAATTCGGAAGGAGCAACAGATAATCACAGAAAAACTTTCAAAAGAAAAGTGGTTGGATATTTCAAACAAAGTACTCAAGTATGTCAAACAGTTAAAATCAAAAGCAACACATGATTTCCTTTCGGTATCATTCCAGTCTTGCATCTTCCACTTATTACGAGTAAGCCATTCTCAAACCGATGTGTTTGACCTGGCACTGAAAGCCGAACCATATTTTTCTCACTTTGAACCAGGAACTTACTCTATATTTTGGGGCAGTCTTTACGGAAATGTAATCGAAAATGATAAATTGAAAAATCCTCGTTTTCAACATGTTGAGAAAAATTATATCGCAACTCGAAACCTCTTCACTTAATTCATATATTTATTGAATTTTATTTTCGATATTTGCCTTTTTATATGTTCAAAACAGATTATCTGTTAATTTAATTTAATTAATTGGTTTTTTCTTATCTTGCAAGTTGAGTACGTATATTTTGGTCAAGGGAATCAATTGATTTGTGATTATTGGTAAATTACCTATCCCACATCATTAAAATACAATCCATACGATAAACAAATCATAGTCGAGTTAAACATACAGATATGTAAGTAGTCTCATGGGTTTTAAGGTAGCCTTTTCTTTGAAATTTGATACCAAATTATAGGGATAATAAATTGACCTCTATGCGTTTGTAAGTTGAAATAGGAGTATCATGAAATGGTATATGGGTAAGTTTAGGTTATAAGTCTGGAACTTGTATAATAGTATACTGTATTTTGGAATACTCCATTAGTATATTAATACAATAAATATCCCATTGCAATGGCCTCTTATAATACAGATGAGTACCACTATGACAAACAGACTCTTCTGTCGGAACACGAGCTACTACTCGCTAGAACTCAGAATAATACGATTGACTCCTCTATGCAAACAACTGAGTTACAATCCAGTAAACTGATTGAGTTGAATAGCCTGAAAGCTATCAAAATAAGTGATCTAGCGCCAGGAAACAGCTATGACGATAAGTTAATATATTCCACACAGATAACTCCCGTGGCAGTGGCTGAGGCTGTCTGCTTCGTTATTGAGGACGAATGCGGTAATGTGTGCAGGGCGAGTGTCCCTTGTATTGTACGCACTGTGCATCTCGTTAGAGGAGCCAAGCTGGCATTCTCTAACCCTATTTATAGGATGGCGTTTGATGGACGCTACTCTCTCATCGTACACAATGCTTGTAACGTTTCTCTGTTGCAATTCGGTTCCCCAGCCAAACCTAGCGTCTCTGAACCGATCTTAATTCCTCCTCTTTTTAACCCCATTCAGTTTGCACCAAATCTTTTCAATGTGAATGTGAGGCAAAGTCTGAGAGATGTGCCTAATTTTGGGAGTTCTTTAGCTCCAACAAATCCTAAAGGAAATAGTGCAACAATTAATCAGGCTAAATTTGGTGAATTTAATATTTCTCCTATTTCTCCGGAAATTTTTGATAAAGAATTTCTTGCCAGTCCCAAACCACCAACTAAAACGAGTGAAAAACAACAGCCACATAATCCTTTTCAGATGTTCTCAATTGAAATTCCTGAGCTCTATAATTCAGATATTGGTCAGGACTTGATCCAGAAAGGAAATGCTCTATTTACACAAGGTCGCTACCTACAAGCAATAGTACAGTACACTTGTGCTATTAAAATTAATGACAAAGATGCTGGATTTTTTAAAAATAGAGCTTTTTGCTATTTAAAAATGAACGAATTAGAACACGCACTTTTTGATTTTTTGAAAGCGAATTTGTTGGAACCAGAAAATACGAAAATTCAATATCTCATTGCTTTAACTTGGTCCACACTGGGTAACCACAAGCTCTGTCTAGATCTACTTTCCAAGATCAAACCAAAAGACAATGTGGATTCTCAGTCAGTTGATAATCTAACGAAAGAAACGAAATTGTTTGTTGAAAATATAAATGGTAAGTTTGATTTTAATAAGATGAGACAGAATTTCATCGGAGGTATCCCGAATGAAATCAGTGATTATATCGGCCCAATAAAAATAGTCCATTCACTCACTGGCAAAAGAGGAGTCTTTACAACTCATAGGGTTAAAAAAGGAGAAAATTTATGTGTTGTAAATGCAATTGAGTTTTTGATTTGTGATGCTGTTGTCTGTGGTTGTGATTCCTGTTCAAAAAAGAGAATGAATTTTTCTTTACAAAATCGTATTTTGCATCCAATTCTTATCGAAAAGGCTAAAAAATCCAAACTGACAACTGTAAGATTGGCATCATTATGCGATAAGTCGATTAAAAATGTTAATATCCAATTATATTCTGGGTGTGGGTTTGAATTCGCTAAAAACTTTGATACTTCTCTTTATCCACTTGGAAAACTACAGTCATTGATTGAAAATAATCTACGTTTGGATATTGATCATCTTAATAGTTCCTCTCAACACTGTATTCAAGTGTCGTTCCCTGCATTTATTTTGGGAATTTGGTTGCTTCCATCTTTTATAAATCATTCTTGCATACCTAATGCTGTTAGGCTCTACATAGGACATATCTGTATTGTCCGTGCTATTACGGATATTGCTGCAGGAGAGGAGGTATTAGTTAGCCACTTTCCTATTCCATTGTACCCTAATGCTTCAGATAGAAGCAATATGCTTAGATATGCATGTATTTGCAAATTATGTAAATCTCAAATGAATTCTGATCTTACTGAAGTTCACATGGAATTAATGACCATTTATTATGGTCTTTATGCTTTTCTTTGTAACGAGTGTATATTTTTTGATGTTCTTGCGAAAACAACTTTTACATCTATACAAGAGATGGGTAAACCTTCAAGAGAAAAATGGTTGGAAGATAAGAACAAATTAATTAAAATTGCCTCAAAGTTGTTATTCAATGGAAAGGTAGAACACGTATCAATTTTCTTCAGATCTTCCATATTAATTTTATTTCGCTTCAGCCATTCCATGTCTGATACACTTGACCTGGCACTAGAAGTTGAATCATACTTTTCACATTTGGAACCACAAACCTACGTTGGATTCTGGAACACTTTCCATAAAAATGTTGTAGAAAGTAATAAGCTCAAAGATCCTCGCTTCAAGCATGTGCCGAAGTATTACATTGATTCTCAAAAACTATTTACCTAATTCATATTTATTTGGGTTAAATAATTTTAATTTTATTTTTTGTAAATGCAAATTTTGTACTTTGTATTTGATTTATATCATGTTTATTCTTTGAGTATACAGAGAAAAACACCTGCTACCGCTATACATTAGTAGACACCTGCATACAACATCTGCTATCTGTCTGTGATACAGATTGCAACACCTGCAACAGCACGTGAAGTATAAATACAGTCAAGTTGTGAGATCTAAGAGCAGAATAAAGCTCTTATTGGAGCGATATTGGCTCCTATAAGAGCATCGAATGCTCTTATTGACTGTTTCTAAGCTTGGATTAAACAAACTATAAAATCCCACATAAATTAAACGAATCCCACCTATCTATATTGGAACCATAGCAATGATAGCATGTATAGTTCCTTAAAGAGAGGTGCTAGTTCCATACAGGTTATACCCTACATGTATATAATAAAAAGTTAATAAAACACAATTAATCTGGTTTTGTTTGTTCGTTTGGATGTTTTCCCGTAATTGATTGAAAAGACCACACTATCTAGAGATGAAATTTTGTATGAACCCGGATTCTTTCCAGTCGGATGAAAATTCCAGTTGGATGGAAAATCTGTCAGAATTCAAATCCCTTTTCTGAAAATGTTTCAATTAAGTTTCCACCGAGATCAAATACCTTTATAGCATTGTCCCAAAAGTTATGTTAATTACCCAATCTCTTTCGACAGGATTTGTAATCAGGTTGAAGCGATAAGCTCCCACTATCTTACCTTCTGTAGGTATTGATTTAAAAGCACAAGTTTCAAGCTTAGGTGTAATGAAAATATTGTACATCAACAAGGAATATAAAAATAAAATAGTACAAAGACTAAACTTCTATTTACAAAAAATACAAAAATATAATTCTTGTTATATACGTGATCCAATTATCCAAATAAATATAATTATGTAAAAAGTTTTAGAGATTCATTGTAATACTTCTCTACATGCTTATAACGAGGGTCTTTGAGGTTATTACTTTCTACAACAAGCTTATAGAAAGTGTTCCAAAATAAAACGTAGGTTTGTGGTTCTAAATGTGAAAAGTAGGATTCTACTTCCAGTACCAGGTCAAGTTTATCAGATAAGAGTTGATTGACGCGAAGTAAAATAAAAATGGCCGATCTGAAGCAAATTGATAGGTGTTCCTTCTTTTCATCGAATAGCAACTTTGGGGCAATTTTAACTAATTTGTTCTTTATTTCAAGCGATTTTTCTCTTGAAAGCTTATCCTTCTCTTTTTGGGACTCATTTCGCATTTTTGTCAGAAAAACTAACATTAAACATTGGCTAGGATTCACAGAAAAATAAAGATAATTATAAGTAGATATTAATTCATGATAAGCTTCAGTAAATTTTGTATTTTTTTCAGATTCACACATTTTGCAAACACATGTATACCCAATCAAATTGCTTCTATCTGAAGCATTAACATACAATGGAATAGGAAAGTGGCTAATTAATACCTCCTCTCCTGGAGCAATATCTGTAACAGCTCGGACAATACAGATATCTCCTATGTAGATCTTAACAGCATTAGGTATGCAAGAATGATTTATAAAAGATGGAAGCAACCAAATTCCAAAAACAATTGCATGACGACCTAGTTTGGACGAAATATTAAGAAGAAAATCATAATCCAAACGTAGATTATTTTCAATCAAGGACTGTAGTTCTTCAAGTGGATAAAGAGAAGTATCAAAGTTTTTAGCGAATTCAAACCCACACCCAGAATATAATTCGATATTAACATTTTTAATCGATCGATCGCATAATGATGCCAATCTTACAGTTGTCAGTTTGGATTTTCTTGACTTTTCGATAAGTCTTGGATGCAGAGAACGATCTTGCAAAGAAAAATTCATCCTCTTTATTGAACAGGAATCGCAAATACATAAAACACCATCAGCATGCAAAAACTCAATTGCCTTTACAACACATAGGTTTTCTCATTTTTTAACCCTACGAGTTGTAAAGACTCCTCTTTTGCCAGTGAGTGAATGGACTATTTTTATTGGGCCGATATAATCACTAATTTCATTCGGGATACCTCCGATGAAATTCTGTCTCATCTTATTAAAATCAAACTTACCATTTATATTTTCAACAAATAATTTCGTTTCTTTCATTAGATTATCAACTGACTGAGAATCCACATTGTCTTTTGGTTTGATCTTGGAAAGTAGATCTAGACAGAGCTTGTGGTTACCCAGTTTGGACCAAGTTAAAGCAATGAGATATTGAATTTTCGTATTTTCTGGTTCCAACAAATTTGCCTTCAAAAAATCAAAGAGTGCGTGTTCTAATTCGGTCATTTTTTAAGAGCAAAAAGCTCTATTTTGAAAAAATGCGAAATCTTTGTTATTCATTTTAATAGCACAAGTGTATTGCAGTATTGCTTGTAGGTAGCGACCCTCTTTAAATAGAGTATTTCCTTTCTGAATTAAGTCCTGACCATCTGCATCTGAATTATAGAGCTCAGGAATTTCAATTGAGGACATTTGAAAAGGGTTATTTGGCTGTTGTGGCTGTTGTTGTTGTTGTTGTTGTTGTCTATTTTCACTCTTTTTAGTTGGTGGTTTGGGACTGGCAAGAAATTCTTTATCAAAAATTTTGGGAGAAATATTAAATTCATCAAATTTTGCCTTATTAATTACTGCATTGTTTCCTTTAGGATTTGTTGGAATTAATGAACTCCCAAAATTAGGCACGTCTCTCAGACTTTGCCTCACATTCACATTGAAAAGATTGGTGCAAACTGAATGGGGTTATAAAGAGGAGGATTTAGGATCGGTTCAGAGACGCTAGGTTTTGCTGGGGAACCGAATTGCAACAGAGAAACGTTACAAGCATTGTGTACGATGAGAGAGTAGCGTCCATCAAACGCCATCCTATAAATAGGATTAGAGAATGCCAGCTTGGCTCCTCTAACGAGATGCACAGTGCGAACAATGCAAGGGACACTCGCCCTGCACACATTACCGCATTCGTCCTCAATAACGAAGCAGACAGCCTCAGCCACTGCCACGGGAGTTATCTGTGTGGAATATATTAACTTATCGTCATAGCTGTTTCCTGGCGCTAGATCACTTATTTTGATAGCTTTCAGGCTATTCAACTCAATCAGTTTACTGGATTGTAACTCAGTTGTTTGCATAGAGGAGTCAATCGTATTATTCTGAGTTCTAGCGAGTAGTAGCTCGTGTTCCGACAGAAGAGTCTGTTTGTCATAGTGGTACTCATCTGTATTATTAGAGGCCATTGCAATGGGATATTTATTGTATAAATGCACTAATGCAGTATTCAAAAATATAATATTATACAAGTTTCAGACTTATAACCTAAACTTACTCGATATACCATTTCATGATACTCCTATTTCAACTCACAATTCATAGAGGTTAATTTATTATCCCTATAACTTTGTATCAAATTTCAAAGGAAAAAGCTACCTTCAGACCCCTGAGACTACTTACATATCTGTATGTTTGACAGATAATCTGTTTTGAATGTATAAAAAGATATATAGGAAATAAAGTTAATTTAAAATCAAATGAAAATCGATTAAAATTCTCAGTATGCTAAGTAGAGGGATAAAACGAATAATATCTTCATTATTAAAACTCGATTGTTGTTTGTTTGTCCGGATTATAGTAAAGTGATGGGGGAATAGAAAAAGCATTTATAATTGAGATAGCTTTTCCTTTGAAATTTGATACCAAATTCTAGGAATAATAAATTAACTCTATGAATTATAAGTTGAAATAGGAGTATCATGAATGGTATATCGGGTAAGTTTAGGTTATAAGTCTGAAACTTGTATAATATTATATTTTGGAATACTTCATTAGTATATTAATACAATAAATATCCCATTGCAATGGCCTCTAATAATACAGATGAGTACCACTATGACAAACAGACTCTTCTGTCGGAACACGAGCTACTACTCGCTAGAACTCAGAATAATACGATTGACTCCTCTATGCAAACAACTGAGTTACAATCCAGTAAACTGATTGAGTTGAATAGCCTGAAAGCTATCAGAATAAGTGATCTAGCGCCAGGAAACAGCTATGACGATAAGTTAATCTATTCCACACAGATAACTCCCGTGGCAGTGGCTGAGGCTGTCTGCTTCGTTATTGAGGACGAATGCGGTAATGTGTGCAGGGTGAGTGTCCCTTGTATTGTACGCACTGTGCATCTCGTTAGAGGAGCCAAGCTGGCATTCTCTAATCCTATTTATAGGATGGCGTTTGATGGACGCTACTCTCTCATCGTACACAATGCTTGTAACGTTTCTCTGTTGCAATTCGGTTCCCCAGCAAAACCTAGCGTCTCTGAACCGATCTTAATTCCTCCTCTTTTTAACCCCATTCAGTTTGCACCAAATCTTTTCAATGTGAATGTGAGGCAAAGTCTGAGAGATGTGCCTAATTTTGGGATTTCTTTAGCTCCAACAAATCCTAAAGAAAATAGTGCAACAATTAATCAGGCTAAATTTGGTGAATTTAATATTTCTCCTATTTCTCCGGAAATTTTTGATAAAGAATTTCTTCCTAGTCCCATAACACCAACTAAAAATAGTGAAAAACAACAACAGAAACAACAACAACAGCCACAACAGTCAAATAATCCTTTTCAGATGTCCTTAATTGAAATTCCTGAGCTCTATAATTCAGCTACAGATGGGCTGGACTTAATTCAGAAAGGAAATACTCTATTTAAAGAGGGTCGCCTCCTACAAGCAATTGTACAGTACACTAGTGCTATTCAAGCAAATGGCAAAGATACTGCGATTTTAAAAAATAGAGCTTTTTGCTATTTAAAAATGACAGAATTAGAACACGCACTTTTTGATTTTTTGAAAGCGAATTTGTTGGAACCAGAAAATGCGAAAATTCAATATCTCATTGCTTTAACTTGGTCCAAACTGGGTAACCACAAGCTGTGTCTAGATCTACTGTCCAAAATCAAACCAAAAGACAATGTGGATTCTCAGTCAGTTGATAATCTAATGAAAGAAACGAAATTGTTTGTTGAAAATATAAATGGTAAGTTTGATTTTAATAAGATGAGACAGAATTTCATCGGAGGTATCCCGAATGAAATCAGTGATTATATCGGCCCAATAAAAATAGTCCATTCACTCACTGGCAAAAGAGGAGTCTTTACAACTCGTAGGGTTAAAAAAGGAGAAAACCTAGGTGTTGTAAAGGCAATTGAGTTTTTGACTTCTAATGCTGTTGTCTGTATTTGTGATCCCTGTTCAATAAAGAGGATGAATTTTTCTTTACAAGATCTTTCTTTGCATCCATTACTTATTGAAAAGGCTAGAAAATCCAGGCTGACAACTGTTAGATTGGCATCATTATGCGATAAGTCGATTAAAAATGTTAATATCGAATTATATTCTGGGTGTGGGTTTGAATTCGCTAAAAACTTTGATATTTCTCTCTATCCACTTGAGGAACTACAGTCATTGATTAAAAATAATATATTTTTAGGTTTTGATCATCTTGATCTTTCCTTTCATTTTGGTATTAAATCACGTACATTGCTACCTGAAATTGTTTATGGAATTTGGTTGCTTCCAACTTTTATAAATCATTCTTGTATACCTAATGCAGTTAAGATTTACATAGGAGATATCTGTATTGTCCGTGCTATTACGGATATTGCTGCCGGAGAGGAGGTATTAGTTAGCTACTTTCTTCTTCCATTGTACGTTAATGCTTCAGATAGAAGCAAATTGATTGGATATACATGTGTTTGCAAAATGTGTGAATTTGAAAGAAATACAAAATTTACTGAACCTTATCGTGAATTAATATCCACTTATAATTATCTCTGTTCTTCTGTGAATCCGTTTTTGTGTATAATTTCTAGTTTTCTGACAAAAATGCGAAATGAGTCCCAAAAAGAGAAGGATAAGCTTTCAAGAGAAAAATGGCTTGAAATAAAGAATAAATTAGTTAAAATTGCCCAAAAGTTGCTATCAGATGAAAAGAAGGAATACCTATCAATTTGCTTCAGATCGGCCATTTTTATTTTATTTCCCGTAAATCACCTCATATCTGATAAACTTGACCTGGCACTAGAAGTTGAATCCTACTATTCACATTTAGAACCACAAACCTACGTTTTATTTTGGTACATTTTCTATAAGCTTGTTGTACAAAGTAATAACCTCAAAGAGCCTCGCTTCAAGCATGTAGAGAAGTATTACAATGAATCTCAAAAACTATTTACCTAATTATATTTATTTGGATAATTGGATCACGTATACTATAACAATAATTGTATTTTTTGTATTTTTGTAAATAGAAGTTTAGTACTTTGTATTTTACTTATATTCATTGTTGATGTACAATTTTTATTAGTTATAACCTTGAAACTTATGTCTTTAGGAAGTGAAATTATTTGTGACTTTTGTTAAACTACTACTATTCACAGCCTTTTAGGTAGCAGACTTGTGTACAATTAGTTATATAACTTATGGCTAACAAGGCTATCCATTCAAGTTTTATCTATCCATCTAATTAATTTATAGCACCTAATACAGTTGAAACCGGATATTTTTAACACATTCTTTACACGAAAATTTGTTAAAAATATCCGATTGTTAAAAATATCCGATTTTATAACAACAACAATAATTAATTATTTACAAGAAAATGTGTTAAAAATATCCGATTGTTAAAAATATCCGGTTTCAACTGTACGTTTAATATCGCTCTAAAAAATTCCCATTGCAATGGCCTCTTATAATACAGATGAGTACCACTATGACAAACAGACTCTTCTGTCGGAACACGAGCTACTACTCGCTAGAACTCAGAATAATACGATTGACTCCTCTATGCAAACAACTGAGTTACAATCCAGTAAACTGATTGAGTTGAATAGCCTGAAAGCTATCAAAATAAGTGATCTAGCGCCAGGAAACAGCTATGACGATAAGTTAATCTATTCCACACAGATAACTCCCGTGGCAGTGGCTGAGGCTGTCTGCTTCGTTATTGAGGACGAATGCGGTAATGTGTGCAGGGCGAGTGTCCCTTGTATTGTACGCACTGTGCATCTCGTTAGAGGAGCCAAGCTAGCGTTCTCTAATCCTATTTATAGGATGGCGTTTGATGGACGCTACTCTCTCATCGTACATAATGCTTGTAACATTTCTCTGTTGCCTCTAGTAGTAGTGCAACACAAATATGAGGAAACTTCTTCAGACAATCTAAATTCCTCTATGCATCGAATATCTACTACAAATTCGAATAATTCTGATAATATGAACCAAGAAGATTCTACAAATCTTGATATGAATACTGAAATAGAAACGAATCAACCTACTACTGTATTTCTCGGTCAATTATCCGATTCGGGCAACCAATTATCCGATTGGGTCAACCAATTATCCGATTCGGGCAACCAATTATCCGATTCGGGCAACCAATTATCCTATTGGGTCAACCAATTATCCGATCGGAATTACTTTTGATTTTCATTGGTTTATCTATTTAGGATACTGGGTTGATTAGTATAAAACAAAGTAATACGAAATAAATATATTCCTAATATTCAAATATTAATCATAAATTATGGCTTCGAGTTCATACGATGCAGGACAACACTCTGCCACATCATCTACAGTTGCTATTTCACGAGGTGGGAGAGCAATTTCAAATGATTCTATCCCTTCACACATCGAATTGAAACGCCTCCCTCCATACAGTTGCGAGTTGAATCCGATTGAGTTGTGCTTCCAAAGTCTAAAATCCTATATAAAACGAACTCTCAGCGCTCAAGGACCAATTATACCAATTGAGGGCCAAACTATGGTAAGTGCAAGGAGAGATAAACTATTGCAATTATGCCCAAATGATTTGGCTCAAATTACTCCAGCAACTTGCCTGAATTCGTTCTACCATGTATTGACAGCAACAGTTCCGAGAGCAATACGCCTTGAAAATCTCTAGTAGCTACATTATCCAATATATATATCCAATAAATCATTTATCCGATATTAATTAACTGTATTCATTATCACTATTATATCAAATATATCACTATAATTGTTGGTTGCCCGAATCGGATAATTGGTTGCCCGAATCGGATAATTGGTTGACCCAATCGGATAATTGGTTGACCCAATCGGATAATTGGTTGACCCAATCGGATAATTGGTTGCCCGAATCGGATAATTGACCGAGAAATACAGTAGTCTAATTCCCAAAGAGAATAATGAAATTAATCTTCCTTCATTGCAAATTAAACCTGTAGATTCTCTAAATCAACAATTGAATCAAGATCAACAAGAACAACAGGATCAAAAACTAGAGAGCAATACCGATATTGCTTCTATTTACATTGGTCAATCTACGAGAATAGTACCGACAAAAGTAGGTTTTGAAATAAGTCTAATTGCAAATAAACTTTTCAAAGAGGGTCGCTATCTACAAGCGATAATACAATACACGCGTGCCATTGAAGCCAATGCTAATGATGCAATGTTTTATAGCAACAGAGCTCTATCGTATTCTAAGATGGGTGAATATGATAATTCTCTCACCGACTTTCTACAGGCTAATATTTTAGATCCGGATTGTTTTAAATATCAGTATTTAGTTGCGTTAACTTGGTCAAGAATTGGTAACCATAAGCTCAGCATTGATCTACTTAGAAAATAAAAACGAAAGATTCCGTTAATTCTCAGTTCGTTGAAAAATTAATGAAAGAAGAGAAATTGTTTGTGAAAAACATCGAAGGTGAATTCGATTTTGATAAATTGAAACAAACTGTAGCCATGTCTGGGGAAAACAAGATTGGAGATTATATAGGTTCCATTCGAATTCTTGATACACCTAATCACGGAAGAGGTATATTTGCAAGTTTTAATATCATTAAAGGAGAAAACATATGTATTGTTAAAGCAGTTGAGTTTTTCAGTGCTAAAGCTGATACTTGTGAATGTAAAAACTGTAGAATGGATGTTTTGAGATCTAATAAACAAAATAAAACTCTGCACCCTAAAGTAATAGAGAGTGCGCGTAAATCTAAGCTTACAACAGTTAGACTAGTGTCATTATGTGATAGATCAATTAAAAACGTTAATATCGAATTATACTCTGGATGTGGTCATGAGTTTGCTAAGAACTTCAACTCTTCTAAATATCCTCTAGACAGAATTTTAAAATTAGTTAACAAGAACCTCAATATAGAATTAGTCCCCCTTGATCTATCCCAGCAGTTACGAAATGTAAATGAAAAAGCTTCTTTATCGATTCCACCCTCATTAAAGGGAATTTGGTTGCTTCCTTCTTTTATAAATCATTCTTGCATACCTAATGCTGTTAAGATCTTCATAGGAGATATCTGTATTGTCCGTGCTATTACAGATATTCCTGCAGGAGAGGAGGTATTAGTTAGCTATATTCCACTCAGATTATTCTCAAATGTTCACGAGCGAACTAACTTCCTAGGATTCAAGTGTGATTGCAATTTATGCGAATTTGAAAGAAAACCAGATGTACATAATATTATTCTAAAATTTATTAAACTGGAAGATTATCTCCGTCCTTATGTAGATGGTCATATTACATGGGTAGATCCCTATTCATATACGCTCCCAAAAAGTAAAGAGAAAAAGATTTCAAGAAAAAAATGGCTAGTGATAGAAAGTGAAGTATTTGAATTATTTGCCCAAATAAAATCACTTCAAAGTGTTGATTTATTCTCAATTTCTTTTCAGAATTGCATTTGTTCTTTGATTAATTTGAGTACAACTAATGAAGATACTATTGAGATTTTTCCAAAGGCTGAACTCTTTATTTCTCTCTTTGAACCAGAGACTTATTTGATGTTTTGGTTCCTCTTCTATTCAGTAATGTTTGTAAAAGAGAAATATACACCACACGATCCTCTCTTCGATCATGTTGAGAAGCAGTACTATGATTTACAAAATTTGCTTAAATAACTTCGCCTTTATGAATTGATTTTATTTTTTATTATCTCAAGTTATTTACTTCTTGATTTTCCTATATTTTTACTGTGCCGACTATACTATAGTATAGTGGCCCAGTATTGGTCTTAGTGCTTTGGTATATTATTAGTCCGTATTCTCTCCACAGAACAGAGTTTAATTAACTAAGAGCCCAAATTTTCAGGATATGTGTCTCATGGGTTACAGATGTGCACCTGGGGTCACGATATTTGATTAAATTCTTTTGGAACATTTTTGCAGCTGTTTAATGTTGGAAAAAGAACAATAAATGTTGCCCGAATATTCAATTTATATGCATTCGATAGAGAATTAAATTCTACACCTTTTCACAGTGCACGAATTTTAGATTAATTTTCGTTTGTGCCACAATTGAGTTGCAAATTCCCCTTGTTACTAACACTTCAGTTCAATTGAAAGTGTTAAATCTAATTCTATTGTTTCAACTTGGTTGATTTTCAATTTTCATTAAATTGTTTAGCTATTTTGAGTAAACAACAACAACAACAAATACTCATATTAGAATTTTATAAATGCGAAATTCGTGTTCAGCACACTTGTTACTTATAATACCCATTGAAAGCTAACTTCTAGGTTGATTTTTAATTTTCATTAATTTGTTTACCTATTTTGTATAAACAACAACAACAACAAATATTCATATTAGAAAATTTTAACCGCGAAAATCGTGTTCAGCACACTTGTTTACCTATAATACCCGTGAAAGGTAACTTCTAGGTTTATTTTGAATTTTCATTAACTTGTTACCTATTTTGTGTAAACAACAACAACAACAAATATTGATATGAGAAACTTATAAACGCGAAATTCGTGTTCAGCATACTTGTTAACCAATTATAACATTTGTTTACCTATTATAACATTTGAAAGTTAGTTTATATCCCAATATTAATTGCGGTTTCTATTTCCCCATCACTTTAATATAATCCGGACAAACACACACACAACAATCGAGATTTAATAATATAGATTTCCAAAAAGCGGAAGTTTTAAAAGTTTGGCGGGAGGTCGGGAGGATGGGAGAAAAAAAGGAAAAAAGCGGGAGACTCTCGCCAAAGCGGGAGGGTTGGCAACCCTGTTTTAGGTAGCAGAGCTGACTGTATTTTACATTTTGACATATACCTGGACCTGTGTACAATTAGTTATGGCTCACAATGTTATCCATTCAAATTTATCTATCCATCTAGTTAATTTATAGCACCTACGTTTAATATTACTCTAATAAATATCCCATTGCAATGGCCTCTAATAATACAGATGAGTACCACTATGACAAACAGACACTTTTGTCGGAACACGAGCTACTACTCGCTAGAACTCAGAATAATACGATTGACTCCTCTATGCAAACAACTGAGTTACAATCCAGTAAACTGATTGAGTTGAATAGCCTGAAAGCTATCAAAATAAGTGATCTAGCGCCAGGAAACAGCTATGACAATAAGTTAATCTATTCCACACAGATAACTCCCGTGGCAGTGGCTGAGGCTGTCTGCTTCGTTATTGAGGACGAATGCGGTAATGTGTGCAGGGCGAGTGTCCCTTGCATTGTTCGCACTGTGCATCTCGTTAGAGGAGCCAAGCTGGCATTCTCTAATCCTATTTATAGGATGGCGTTTGATGGACGCTACTCTCTCATCGTACACAATGCTTGTAACGTTTCTCTGTTGCCTCTAGTAGTAGTGCAACAAAAATATGAGGAAACTTATTCAGACAATCTAAATTCCTCTATGCATCGAATATCTACTACAAATTCGAATAATTCTGATAATACGAACCAAGAAGATTCTACAAATCTTGATATGAATACTGAAATTGAAACGAATCAGCCTACTAGTCTAATTCCCATTGAGAGTAATGAAATTAATCTTCCTTCATTGCAAATTAAACCTGTAGATTCTCTAAATCAACAAGATCAACTACGTGAGAGCAATAGCGATATTGCTTCTATTTACATTGGTCAATCTACGAGAATAGTACCTACAAAAGTAGGTTTTGAAATAAGTCTAATTGCAAATAAACTTTTCAAAGAGGGTCGCTATCTACAAGCGATAATACAATACACGCGTGCCATTGAAGCCAATGCTAATGATGCAATGTTTTATAGCAACAGAGCTCTATCGTATTCTAAGATGGGTGAATATGATAATTCTCTCACCGATTTTCTACAGGCTAATATTTTGGATCCGGATTGTTTTAAGTATCAGTATTTAGTTGCGTTAACTTGGTCAAGAATTGGTAACCATAAGCTCAGCATTGATCTACTTAGCAAAATAAAAACGAAAGATTCCGTTAATTCACAGTTCGTTGAAAAATTAATGAAAGAAGAGAAATTGTTTGTGAAAAACATCGAAGGTGAATTCGATTTTGATAAATTGAAACAAACTGTAGCCATGTCTGGGGAAAACAAGATTGGAGATTATATAGGTTCCATTCGAATACTTGATACTCCTAATCACGGAAGAGGTATATTTGCAAGTTTTAATATCATTAAAGGAGAAAACATATGTATTGTTAAAGCAGTTGAGTTTTTCAGTGGTAAAGCTGATACTTGTGAATGTAAAAACTGTAGAATGGCTGTTTTGAGATCTAATAAACAAAATAAAACTCTGCACCCTAAAATTATAGAGAGTGCGCGTAAATCTAAGCTTACAACAGTTAGACTAGTCTCATTATGTGATAGATCAATTAAAAACGTTAATATCGAATTATTCTCTGGATGTGGTCATGAGTTTGCTAAGAACTTCAACTCTTCTAATTATCCACTAGACAGAATTTTAAAATTAGTTAACAAGAACCTCAATATAGAATTAGTCCCTCTTGATCTAGCCCAGCAGTTACGAAATGTAAATGAAAAAGCTTCTTTATCGATTCCACCCTCATTAAAGGGAATTTGGTTGCTTCCATCTTTTATAAATCATTCTTGCATACCTAATGCTGTTAAGATCTTCATAGGAGATATCTGTATTGTCCGTGCTATTACGGATATTCCTGCAGGAGAGGAGGTATTAATTAGCTATATTCCACTCAGATTATTCCCAAATGTTCACGAGCGAACTAACTTCCTAGGATTCAAGTGTGATTGCAATTTATGCGAATTTGAAAGAAAACCAGATGTACGAATTATTATTTCAAAATTTATTAAACTGGAAGATTATCTACGTCCTTACGTAGATGGTCATATTACACTGGCAGATCCATATCCATATCCTGTGCAACAACTGCTCCCAATAAGTAAAGAGAAAAAGATTCCAAGAAAAAAATGGCTAGTGATAGAAAGTGATGTATTTGAATTATTTGCTCAAATAAAATCACTTCAAAGTGTTGATTTATTCTCAATTTCTTTTCAGAATTGCATTCGTTATTTGATAGCATTGAGTACAACTAATGAAGATACTATTCAGATGTTACCAAAAGCTGAACCCTTTATTTCTCTCTTTGAACCAGAGACTTATTTGATGTTTTGGTTCCTCTTCTATTCAGTGATGTTTGTAAAAGAGAAATTTGAACCACATGATCCTCTCTTCGATCATGTTGAGAAGCAGTACTATGATTTTCAGAATTTGCTTAAATAATTTCGCCTTTATGAATTGATTTTATTTTTTATTATCTAAATTATTTGCTTCTTGATTTTCCTATATTTTTGTAGTTGTTAGTAATTAATTTCCTTTAAAATTTCAGGTCGTATTTTGTAAATATTCTGAAATTTTAGTGATTCTATTTTTGGTTAACTTAACACATTAGTTAATACAGAGATTATATCTATAATAATATAGACTGAGGCGTAGCTAAGGGGGTGCACGCAGGGGTGGTAGGCAAATGCCACTTTAATTTAATTAAAAATTAACTAAGAATTAAAGTATAGAGAATTAGTAAAACTAGAAATATACGGTGATATAATAGGTAAATAGTATGAATTGTGCGTCGCTACCTTACCAGTTTTAGTACAATTTCTTGAACGGTGTGTGACCATTTAATTTTTCGCCGTTTCATTTTTCGAATGGATGTGGCTATCATATGTAAATATTTATAAATTAGTTTGTATGTTCCGAATAGATTAAAAGTCAAATTACGTTCTAATTTCTAAATGGCCTCTTCTGATACTTTTCATTGCGATAAACAAACTCTGTTAACAGAACATGATTTATTAATTTCCCGGACTCAAGTCAACACTAATACCTCTTTAATTGGAACTTGTTTATTTGAGTTGCAGACAAGGAAACTTTTCGAATTGAACGCTTTTCAAACTATGAAAATTTGTGATTTAGCTCCTGGGAATAATTACCAAAATAAATTGATTTACTCTACTCAAATATCTGATACCGCAGTAGCTGACTCAATATACTTTATTATTGAAGATGAATGCGGCAATGCATGTAGAGTTAGTGTGCCCAGTAGCTTGGCCAGTGTGCCTCTCGTTAAAGGAGTGAGACTAGCCTTCTTGAATCCTATTTTTAATATCGCAGTCGATGGGCGCTACTCGCTAACTGTTCAGAATCCTCCTGACATTTCCCTTGTTCAGTTTGAGCCTGCTATAATTACGTTTGAAAAAAATGCGAATCCAAAATTGGTTAAAAACTCCAGTACCCAAATGGATCAAATTCAACTGTATGACTATGGTACTAACTTTTCTCAAATTGGAAATAAACTTTTCAAAGAGGGTCGCTACCTACAAGCGATAATACAATACACGCGTGCCATTGAAGCCAATGCTAATGATGCAACGTTTTATAGCAACAGAGCTCTATCGTATTCTAAGATGGGTGAATATGATAATTCTCTCACCGACTTTCTACAGGCTAATATTATGGATCCGGAATGTTTTAAGTATCAGTATTTAGTTGCGTTAACTTGGTCAAGAATTGGTAATCATAAGCTCAGCATTGATCTACTTAGCAAAATTAAACCGAAAGGAAATTTCGACTCTCTTCAAGTTGAAAAATTACTCAACGAATTGAAGTTATATGTGAAAAACAGCCAGGGTGAATTTGACTTTGTTAAAATAAAAAAGAATTTTGTTGCTCATATACCAAACGATATCGGAGATTTTATAGGTCCAATTCAAATACTTTCCTGCCCAAAGCATGGAAGGGGAATATTCACAACTCTTAACGTTGAAAAAGGAGAAGATCTTTGTATTGTTAAAGCCACAGAATTCTTTGACACGAATCTAGGTAGTTGTATATGTGAAAAATGTAGAAGGAAAATGCTAACTTTTGTTACAATAGAGCAATCTCTACATCCTGAAATTGTTAAAAGCGCATTAAAATCTAAGCTCACATTAGTTAGAATTGCTTCATTACTTGATCCTACATCAAATCCCGTCGTTAATATAAATCTATATTCAGGTTGTAGTTATGAATTTGTTAAGAACTTTGATACTTTACAGTACCCTCTCGATGAGCTATTCTCAATGGTTACAAAAAAGCTCGTTGTTGATTCTTATCGATATTATCCTGAAACGCCTTTTGCGTTAATACCAAGCGGTGCAATTCCATTTGCATTCATTTTCAATGGAATTTGGTTGCTTCCATCTTTTATAAATCATTCTTGCATACCTAACGCTGTTAGGATTTACATAGGAGATATCTGTATTGTCCGTGCTATTACGAATATCGCTATAGGAGAGGAGGTATTAGTTAGCCATATTCCACTTGCGCTTTTCCCAAATGTTCAAGAGCGAAGAATATTTCTGGGATTTCAGTGTAACTGCGAATTATGCGAATTTGAAACTGAGAATTATGTTAAAGAGATTCTTTTGGAAATAATGCGTTTGCAGGTTTATCTTCGTTCTTTCATGAATACAAATTGTATTGCAACTCCAATAATTCCAGTAGATAAGGAAAAGATGACAATAGAGATCTGGCGTAAAGCTAAATGTAAGTTAATTACCTTTGCTGAACAGTTAAAAGCACATCGTTCAGAAAGTGTCATAATGTTTCCTGTGTGCTTACAAACTACTTTACTCGATCTATTAAAGTTATCCCTTACCGAAACTGATGCTCTTGATTTATTTCCGGAAGTTGAAGTTTACTTTTCCTACATTGAATCAGATACATATGTACATTTTTTGAGTTTTTGGGGAGGGCTTATGGATGATTATTGTTCGCTTGTGCCTCCAGAAAGATTACAGTATGTTGAGAAGATATTCAAAGAGACTCAAAATCTTTTCTCTTAATTAATTAATAATATTTGCACTGTTTATCACTTCATATATATCCCTACTTAATTTGTTGAACTTTTGATTATAAAATGATTTAATTATTAATTGTGGCACATACTATATATTCTTTCATTCATCAATATCATAATTATCACTGGGTGCACAGTTGTAATTTAATATTTCTCATATTAAAAATGGAAAAAAAATCAAAATTACAAACTTTCTAACAAACACACACTATCTAACAAATACATTATGACTCATAATTCAGCTGTCATATTCTTCACTATAGGAGAGTGTTCGTTTGGATCTCTTCCATTATCTGATAACATTTTCTGTCCTATTTTCCCTCTAACGCCTACCTTGAATTGAATCTCAAGGTAATGGAAATCTGGTATGAAAGTAGCGAACAATGCATACAATAAGGACACCAATAGCCATTGTGCAACAGGTGATATTATACTGAATGCATTCCTAGGCGTATCTACGGTTGTTGCGGTAGAATTCAATGGCACTCCGCTTGGCGTCATATACAATCCTAATAACACGAAGGAAATTAGAATCATTACAATTCGAATCACCAATAGAATCCACCTTATCTTTAACTTTGGATGAATGAATGGTCCAATTGGTGTTTGGAAAATAAAATAGAGAATCCCGAATATAATTGCGAAATCCGCGCCTAAAACATGACCTAGCGCACTGTCCATTGTCGTATAACTAGCCACTGTTAGCAAGCCAACTCCCGCGATAAATCCTATGCCTAACGAAATAAAATTGACAATATGTATTATTACCCACGCGCCTTTCTTCCTTGTGTTATCCCAAACCTGTTTGAATCGTATGAAAATATTGATTTGCATTAGGAACGCAGAACAGCAGAGTACAATCGTAAATATTCCATTTTCGGGACTGAATACTCCGGTGCTGCTAATGAAGGGTACAACTGCTATAGTGTGGTTGAGACCAACTGAAATTCCATAAGTCGTTAGTAGACCGAGGAAGGTAAAAGCTACCATAACGATAGGGAATAATTCTACTGGACAGTATAACTTCATGATTTACAATATAAAATGGTACTCTATCACCATATTTAAAGTAAATGATATGCTTATTTCGACCTATTCTCAAATTACTCTATAAGAAGGTATGTGATAATGATTTGTTTGCAATACGTATATACGTACGTATTAGAATATCATGTGAATTCTTGAAATATTAACAGTAATATTCTACCCCCCAATCTTTAATTGTTCTAAATTTATAATTGTCTTCGTTTCGAAAAAAATTTGTTGCACCAAAACTAATAATCTAGTAACGAACGATATTCGCCTATTAGCAATCAAATTTAGTGCAAAATGTGACTTGCTATTCACGCGAACACATGCACCAAGGGTATTTGGTAATTTAATACAAACAATTTGAAACAAACATACATCGAGTTTTAATAATAGGTACTATAGATAAACGTTTGGAAAAAGGACAATTTAAATTACATATATACAAGCGATATAAGACACATTTTTAACGCTATACTTGTACTCAGAAGTATTAAAATCATCCCCCCTTTATCTCTTCATTTTCCTGTTACAGAACATTCGGGATATGAATAACAACAGTTATTTATTATATAATATAACAAAGCAACAAAATAATTTATTTATTTATTTATATAAGAAAGCATTTACCAAATAATGAGCACTTAAGGAGCCTAGTTATTATATCATTTGAGTAGTTTTCATCTGTTGATATAGTTTCCCGTCATACCACACCCTCTCCATGCCTAATTCCACTTCTCTCATCCCAACTTGTAACTTTATATTCAGTTTTCGAAATTCTGGGACAAGAGTTAAGAAGTATGAATATACTACAGCTACCAGTACCCATTCTATGGAAGCAGTTATATTCTGGTTATTAAAACCTATTGTATAGGCTGATCCTAGGATAATAATCAAAATTATTATGCAAACACGAATTCCTAGCAGCAGCCATCTAATCTTAAGCTTTGGTTTTATAAACGGACTAATTGCTGTTTGTAATATGTAGTAGAACAGACTGGAAGAAATGCTTACATTTACAGCTGTGTCATGTATTGTATCGTCTTCATTCATTCTATAACTCCCAATAAACAGTGTTCCAATGGCAGAAATTACACCGAATACGGATGCAATACAATTCGTTATATTTATTATTAATTCCTTCGTACCTCTTTTGGCTGTGTTATCCCAAACTTGCTTGAATCTGATTAACATCGTTATCAGCAGTAAACTACTTGATCCGAACATTACTATTGTGAATATTCCATTTTCCGGAGTGTAAATTCCTGTCTGACTGATGTATGGCACGATTTTTCTATCGATATGCCGCAAACCATATGCAATGCAAAATGTAGTAACGATACCAACTAAAGTGTATACTACATTTAGTATTGGGAATATTTCCAATGGGATTTGTATTGGCATAGTTTTGATACAAATAATAACATGAGTATAGAAAATTATTATATGTATATATAGCCTTTTATATGCATATTATAAAATTTCCT
The DNA here is from genome assembly GCA_028753945.1 of Hexactinellida sp. DTS-2022. Taxonomy (NCBI): domain Eukaryota; kingdom Metazoa; phylum Porifera; class Hexactinellida; species Hexactinellida sp. DTS-2022. The sequence continues at coordinate 3,146,286 of JAPNXP010000015.1, forward strand.
GCATTACACAATTTAGATTATTGCTAATATTAATTAAGATTACCTTTTTGTCATCATTACTTTGATACAATTTATCCTTGCAATAAAAATTGTTTGTCCCAATCAGATTATCTAATATGCTTACACAAAAGTACTTACAAGGTTGTACAACCTAAGGGTTTAATTTCAAATTACGCTTGGCTTAACAGTTTATCCTTACAGAAGGATAATTTTGTTGCAATATTCTCACTAAATTGAATTACACATATATAAATTTGCATCGATTTACTATGACTTATTTATTTGTAATACACAATTTATCTAAATCCAATTCCAAATGTAATTGCAGTCTTCTGTTTGACTGACACGTTTAATACTGAGTTTCTCACTCGATTAACAGGAATACCAGTGTGTGATATATAGACTTTAATGCACTAATATGGCTAGTCAGTATTTGTTTAGAAATGTACTACATAGTATATTAAGATTAATAAGATCGATGAGGGGCCTCAAAAAAACAGGTTTTATGAAAAACACAGTCGTAAATTGAAAGAATAAGAAAAGGCAAAACACGCCTTCTATGCATACCAAAATCCCAAATATCCAACAGAATAAGCCATAAAAGATAAAAAGAGACATAATTAATGGAGATCATGGGACATATTTTCAGATTGATTGCATACTGATTGTACATACCATTATCTGTATGTGGTTGTATGTAATCTTCTCTACCATGTAAATTGAATTACATTTCCATTTATAAATATGAATTTCTCTCTATAACATCATTATTTAACTTCTGGTACCAAATTTAGATATTAATATTTTGCTTGTCGTAAAATTTTCTTATGTCAGTTTTACAATTTTTGAGGCCTGGTATAATATTAACTCCTTTATAACACACTGCATTAGCATAGAATGTACCTTCGCCTAACCCTGCTGTATGTATTGACACACCTTATTTGCACCGGAGCACAAATATACCTATTATTCAATGATGAGGTTGTAATAAGCGGTGCAGTAGCTATTTTCAGCTGTGAAGTACAGGGAAATACTGGGTATACAATTAGTAACGTTGTTATTTCCGACCCACAGAATAGGGAATTGGAACAGTTTAACATTGAGCATCTCTATGGCGCGAGGGTGGTTAACACAACCTACTCAGATAGAGGAGAGTACACGTGTACTGTTACACTCATTGATGACACACTGGGCACCGTAACTACAGTTAATAACACAGCTCTGTTAACTGTGTACGTACCTACTCGAGTGTTAGAAGGGCCACAGAATGGAGTGCATATTGTAGGCATGTCATTCTCAATTCATTGTCGATCGGAAGGATTTCCTATACCTCTAATAACCTGGTTGAGAGATGGAGTAGTATTATCCAATTCATCTCGTATATCTAACGTTACAAACACACCATTTATAAGCTCCTATCTGTATTTCTCGAATCCTATTGAGACCCAATCTGCTAACTACTCGTGTCGGGCTGATAACATGTTCACGTTAGATGACAACGATTTTGTTTTTTCTGACTCGTCAACTCTCGCGAGTATACAAATACTATATCCTATTCCCTTGGTTACACAACTTGAAGATAGGAATGTCACGTTATACGGTTCCGTTATAATAGTATGCATTGCTTCAGGAAAACTGCCACTCACCTTTTCATGGCTAAACTTGACGCTTGCAATGACAAGTTTGACAACTAGTTCAGAACTGACAATAGAAAACTTTGAAACTTCATCTCAACTCACTATACACAGCGCCTATACAGAAAACACAGGTTTTTATCAATGCACAGTTTCTAACAATGAAGGAAATAGTTCTGCACAAATGTTACTTTTGGTGCAAGAGAAACCATTCCCACCTGACAGCCTAACAACAGCTATAGCCGCTAGGTATGTGATCATTTCATGGAATATTTCTTTCAATGGCAACTCTCCTATTACACTGAATGTCATTGAGATTGAACAGGGTGGTACTTATATTCAGATAGGCACATCACCTGGATTTGCTACTGAACACAATGTAACAGGATTATCTCCATTCACACAGTACAGTATTCGTGTTAGAGCTCAAAATAGCTTCGGTATTAGCGAGCCGTCATCTCCAGTCCTGATTGAAACATCCCAGGATACACCTGATACCGCGCCTAGAAGCGTGTCACTTTCCGCGATAACAGTAGATAGTGTGATGATAAGCTGGCTCCCTCCACTAACACAAGGCTGGAATGGTCTCATTACGTCATTCAGAATACAACACACATTATTACTCACACCAGAAGAGGGCAATAACGTTATTACCTCAGTTCAAAGTACCCTAACGGACTCCCTAACTATTCAACAGGTAGATAGCGTATTCTCTTCACAAGTACAAGAGCTAGAAGCTTATCAGAACTATTCATTACGGGTATCAGCTTGTACTATGGCTGGCTGTGGCTTATTCAGCGCTGCAGTAGAAGCTTTAACACTGGAATCAGTGCCTATATTTGGTCCTACCATATTCAACACACTGTCTACAGCAATGAGCATATACCTACAGTGGAATGAAATACCACTGCGCTATACAAACGGTATTATCAGTTCCTATACAGTCCTATACTACTCACCTGATGCATCTAACCACACAGAACGCACTAACACGAATTCACGCGAATACACTATAACCGGATTATATCCCTACACACTGTACAGAGTGTCAATAGCCGCGGAAACCACAGGCATAGGGCCTTTCGGTTCGGTAACACAGGTGCTAACAAGCGAAGATATTCCTTCTGAGCCTAGGAGTGTCGCGGCTACATATCTAGCTTCATATTCAGAGCTATCGATTAGCTGGACACCCCCATTAACCCCCAATGGAGTAATTACACACCACACTCTATACTATACTCAGTATATTCCCAATGAAATAGCAGTGAATAGCTCAACTACAAACTCCCCATACACTATCGATGGTATTAAGGTCGGTTATACAGTATTCCTGTATATAACGGCACACACCTCGTCAGGAGAAGGCCCTGCTTCCCAACAGATAGAAATAGCACCAGCCATGTCTCCTTACGTTAATAACCCATCTACTCCATCTAATACACTGTATTATATAAACTACACAGATGTATACGTTGGTGCAACACTTATTCTGGCTTGCCAAATAGATGGCACCCCCACACCTGAATACAGATGGACATCTAACTACACAGCTTCTAGCTTCTTCGCCTTGCCACAAACGGAACAGCTGTTAGAGATAACTGACGTCACACCTGAGTATGACGGGGCGTTTCAGTGCACTGCTACTAATATATTCGGGTCTGAGACTATTGTGTTTATAGTTTCAGTCGTTGAATTGCCTTCAGTAACACTTTCGTATGGATTACCTGAATTCTGTATTAAGAGTGGTGACGTCATTCACTGTCAGCAAGGCAAATCGCTATCTCTATTTTGCTCTTACACACATGGGATTCCTACGCCTCTGCTTAACTTTACACGTGAGGGCAATGCCTTAAATTCCCTGCGTCGAAATATAATGGAGTTATCAGATGATAATTGCAGGCGATATGTTTGTGAGGGAATCAATAGAATTGGTAGCGATAGAAAAGAGGTGTTTATTAACCTAGTTGGGATATTCTCTATTGATGTAGATGTGCAGAGTGTTGTGAGTTGGAGTTTATCCAATTCCGGATATTTAGGTGGTTACTTTGTTATTCAATTCGGTATTGAAGATATAACAGATAATTCTATCAATATCTCCAGCTCTTCTCCATTCAGTCTTACAGAGCTTATAATAGTGCCAGGTACTTATCAATGGAGATTGAAATTCGTGACGGAATATGGTGACGCTGTTATTTCAATTAATTATCCGTTCTACTTAGCTGTTCCTCAAGAAAACACTATTTTGAGTTGGCTAATCGCTCTCCTAATATTCCTAGCTGTGGTGGTTATAATAGTGTTTATTCTCGTTATAGTTTGCCTAGCCTACACCATTAAGCAGCGGCGAAAGAGAAATGCTAGAGGGAGCTTACTTAGGGAACCGCGGCCGATTCCTAAGAGTATTCCGTTGGAGAGTTTCGGTAATGTAACTACATCTGGGTTCGGATCAGCAGAGCCTGTGACCAGGGATACTCGATTCGGGAAACCGCGTTCTCGCGACAAGAAGAATAGAGTTAGCTTAGACAGCTACAAACACACAAAGGAGTACACTAAAAACGATGCGTACCGAGGTCCCCTAGCTTTCCATAACCGCGGTTTAGACACGGAGAAAGGATACAAACAGAAACCATCTGCATTCCACCCTGCTTCGAACCTCAAATTCCTTGGACAAAAAGCGTCTCGTAGTAAAGAACCAGTCGGTTCTATTGGTTTCAAGCGAATAAGCACCCCCCCTGATTTCCCATTGCCCCCTCCACCAATCGGGCTTGGGTACGTAGCGTACCAAAGAGAACTCCATCGCGAAATTAATTTAACTCCTCCTCCGCCCCCTGTTCCCGATCCCACGTATAAACAAATGTGAATAATCCATTTTTATTTACACTATTTATCTCTGCCGAATTTTATATATTTTATGAAGTTTTATGTGGTATCTGTATTTCATATTAACCTTATACAGTGTATTTTAATATGGTATTATATCAAGTTATATTAAGTTTGTAATTTAATATTTTGAATATAATTAGTCTTTAGCTGTATTACTCTATTTTTAGATTGTGCATTCTATAAAACGGAAACGTGTTCTTTCAGGGTTTATAACTTTATATTGTGTATGCATTTGAATTGTGTATGTACAATCGAATCATTGGAATAGAGCAGTTAGTTGTTACACCACCCTTCTGTTATTTGGATTTGTAAATAATATTTAATAGTATTAGCGAGGCAATTTTATCAATCTAATTCTATTTCGTACTATTAATCTTTGGAAAATACTAATAAAAATAACGAAGTGTCCTGCAACATGCCCGTATGCAATATATAGCCTACACCAATATCCCAATCGAGACAAACTGCTGAATCAACGGACCTCAATTATTAGGGATAAATCAAGGCAGTCAATTGCCTTGTAAACGAAAATGTTATATTCCGAGTAAATTCCATTGTTTTAATATAATTTTATAATTGTATACCAATTGTCTGAATATTTACCTGTGAAATATGGCTATTATTTTACTAAATACGGAACTTTTAACTGATTTAATAAATCGAGACAATAACCGAATTACTAGTTAGAAAAAAACGATTATTAGCTAGTAAACCCGGTGTAAGAAAAAAACCGGTTTCGACTAAAAAACTACAATTTATAATTTCCGGTCATAGTTGTCATAGTTTGAAACACTATTACGCTGCCAGGATGACTCAGCTAATGCGTAAGCTAAAGCGCAACAAGAAGACAGCATACAAGTTCAGCATTAAACTCACCTACCACGCTATTTCTCTCACTCACGATCAGGACTACAGTCCTTCCGGTCTGGTAATCAGGTGGTCTCGCGGCCACAGACAAGTCGTATCCACCAAAGCCGTATGGACACCAGGCTCACAACCAAATGCAAACGGGCAGCTAAATGGTGATGCTACTTTCGAGCCACCTTGTACAGTAGAGCTGCTAGTGACTCTCTATAAAGATCCAAAAAGTGATCACTTCGAAGAGAAGGAATATAAGTTTGTATTAGAAGATGAGGGAAGTATTGAAGGGAGAAAAGCGCTTGGAGTCTTCTCTATAAATATCGGACAATTCGCAGACATGTTAGGCGCTTCTAATGAGGTTACTATGGAGATGAAGCCGCTCGTAAAGAAGGTAAAAGTATCTTCTATTAAAGTAATAATGTCGTTATAACAAGTTGTATTTGTACAAATAACTATATACACTGATAAGCGAAAACAATTACATAACATGTACAAGTTCTACAGTTGCTTAAACAATGGATAACGAAGCCAACTTCAATAAACATTTTCATACTAATAAAACACAATAATATACAAACAGTAAGTCAATCAATTTGTACTGGGAACCTAATACACTGCGTATCGTTCATCAAATCGTTCTTCGAACTGGAAATGTACAAACTGTATACAGTAAACTCTCGTTATACGAAGTGCTTGGGACCTGTAAATCGCTTCGTTATATCCGGATATTCGTCATAAGCGGATAATAATCATGCATTTAGTGCTCTCGGGGTTCCTATATTATTGAAACGGTTATTTCGTTATATCCGACTTGGTTATAACGGGAGTTCACTGTAGTAATAATTTCATTATAACAAGTTCGTACTGTTATATGTGTACAAAGTCATTCAGAAAATTTCATTAATATATCTAAGTATTCCTATGTGGAACTCCTCCCAGGTTGGAAACCACTGTATTAAGCATACGAAATCTTGTTCACAATAAGCAGACCTATAAACTATATATATTCTGTAGATTAGCGAGGCGCTGGTGGCTGTGACTATAAAGTCTGAGTTTCTGAAGACTGGTAAGGTGGCTGATGACGACATGATGTCCACCTGGAGTGCTATGACAGACCGAGCCGAGAACGAGTTGGATGACGAGCAGGCTGATCTGTCAGCTGATCTCTCGGCTAGCTCTCCACAGCAACTCTCTTCTTCCTCTGGTATGTGTGTAGTTTGTGTTATACAGGCATTTGTAAATACGCTCCTAATCCTGGTATGATCCAATTCTCATACGCCTAAATCACAAATTAATATTACTGTATAGGAGAGGATTCCAAATTTTCTCGCTCCTAAATTCAAATTTTCCCAAAATCATGCTCCAAAGGAGCGTCTCGCTCCTGGATAATTCCTTGGTGCGTAGTTTGTGAGCTCATAGTGATAGAGAACTTTTTTTTTCCTTGTTGTGTCTGTGAAACAATGGTTATATTACGTTTTTGAAAGTGATCTAAAGGACAGATATTAATTGATATTTATAATGTGTTATAGATTATGTAAAGTATATACAGTCGACTCCGCTTAATGGGGTCAAATTTCACAGGATTTATAGGACGGAATGACAGTTTGGCTTAAATATTCCGGTTAATAGATTTCTCCGCTTAATCGGGTCAAAGTAACCTGGTCCCGAGGTGACTCTATTAAGCGGATTCGACTGTATATTGTATAGTAGGTACCTCCTTTCATGACATTATAAACCAATCAGTACAATAGAATGTAACTAGATTAATGTATTGTATCTTTCAATAGACTTGGGAGCATCTCGTAATCTGAAAGAAAGTTTGTCGTTCTTCGAGTTGAAACCAACTGAGACTTTCTATGAGTTTATAATTCGTAACTCCAGAGATGACGTAGTAGACAGCCAGGGCAGTGCATTGTCAGTTGAACATTTGAAAGACGCGAAATTAATCGGGTTATTTTTCGCAGCAAATTCTTCTCCTCAGTGCAGATTATTTCTTACAGTTCTGGACAGTTTTTATAATTCTCTTAACGAAGTTAGACCCGGGGACTTACAGATTCTGTTTGTGTCCTGTGACTACAATGATTCTGAAATGCTAGACTTCATGCAGGATTCAGGTACGTGTCACTTATACAGTAGAATCTCACGAATTCCGGTTATTAAGTCGAAACCGGTTTTTCTAACCAATATTTGCATGGAAATAAAGTAAGAAAAATCCGATAGTTAGAATAAACCGATTGAAAATAAAACAAAATTGGAATTTCTTACACATTTAGAATTCTTATTATCTACATAAGTACTTTTCAACACTCTTTAGCTTACACTTATTATATATATTTATTCGTGTGATCGCAGGTGTCTCTTACCCCGGCATAAAGTCCAGCTCTCATCTGGCTGAGGCTCTAAAGGAGAAGTTTGAGATTTCCAACATTCCAGAGGTCATAGTTATCTCCACGCAGAGCGGCCTCTGTGTGGATAAACAGGGCAGACTCAAGATAGAGAGGTGCGGCGGAAATGAAGATTGTTTCGAAGTGTTGGATTATTGGCTCGTCGGGAAAGAAGCCCCTGTAAGGGCTGAACTGGATTTGAATAATAAGTTGATTTCCCAACTGAGCGAAGATGGGGAGCCTAAAGCTAAGATTGTATCCAAAGAGGAGAAGAGAAAACAGGAAAAGTTGGAAAAAGAACGAAAGAAAAAAGAAGAGGAGGAAAGAAGGAGGTTAGTTTATATATACTTTATACTGTGTTAAGTGTACGTATATTTAGGATACAATGGTGTTCGCGTAATAGCAATTGCTCTAATAACCATTATTGCTCTATTGACAAGTTATTTTCAGGCCCCAAGCAAGTATTTAATGTTAATTATGTTCTCTAATAGCAAGTTCGCCTATTAGCAAGGAAATGTAGGTTAATGGGTTTATTGTGAACGAAGTGAAGCCTAAATTAATTTCTTTTATTCTATGTTTAATACGTTAATGCATCTTATACGTAATATGTGGGGGGTAATTCAGGTATTATACAACTTAGTGACTCTAAAGGATTAATATAATGTTAGAAGTGTTCTTATATAATATGCTCTAGGGTATTTTGATAAAATACAAACTTATCAATGGACTCAACAATAGTATAGATACACATATAAATATTTTTTCTCAAAATTTGTTGATTTGAAAATGTATAAGGCAAATCCTCCTCAATTCAATATTATTATCGGTTACTTCTTTCATCTTAATTTTATTGTTGGAGTTGGATTTCTGGCCATTCCGTTCACCTTTTATTACGCGGGCCTTACACTTGGCATTATAACTGTAACATTGCTTGCAATTTCTTTTTGCATAAGTTCATTATGGATACTAGAAATTATGGCTAGAACAAATGCTTTGGATTTAATAAAAACTGGGAACGAAGAACTACAAACTAATTACAGTAGGAACAAATTTATTTATTATATTTCAGAAACACGCAAGTTTGAATATACAGAAATAACTGAAATACTATTCGGTGTCATTGGAAAGATATTTACCCTTATCACAATAACTTTATTCACTTTTATTGTTATGTGGAGTTTTGCATCAGTAGCTGCAACTTCATGGTCGATTAATATCCCAATTAATACAACAATTATATCTGAATGTAGTCAGACTGATTTCAGTTTAAAATATTTCCCTATAAACCAACGCTGTTTCAATTTGTACCGAATTTGTCTGTTTGTTTTCAGTATTATAGTTATGATACTGTCTTGTCTAGAATTAAATGAACAGAAATACATACAAGCTTCGTTTGCTATACTAAGATTCATTTTCTTCGGTTTAATAATCATATTCTCTATCTTTATAATTATTCACAACAATTACAAACGCCATAATCAAATTCCCCTTGAACTTAAAGATACGAATTCCACTGCAACACAAGTATTGTTAAGATTTGATATTCTCCAATGGTTCATTGCTCTACCTGTCATAGCATGTGCATTAAATTTATCAAATGGAATTCCATCCCTGACACACCATGTTGTCCCTAAGAAACGTTTGAAACCAATGTACATTGCCATCTACTTAACACTATGGTTCTTCTATACAACTTTAGGTGTTCTAGTATCACTCGCCTTTCTGAATTTAGTGAACGAAAATGCATCTTTGAATTGGAACTATTTCAAACAGTACAATATTATATCGAGAATCTTGTCCTATTACATTATCCTATTTCCCTCATTGGATGTTATATCTCTATACCCTTTGTACGTAACTACATTAGCGAATAATGTCTATCAAGTTGTGATGTGTAGGGATACATTACAGGGGGAATTCACTTGGAAAGAAAGAATCGGAAAACTTATGTTTAGATTATTTTTCGCGATTATGCCTTTAATAGGCGCAGTATTCATATCTAATTTGGTAACAATGTTTAAATTAGCTGGAATATTTAGTATTATACTCGCGTTTTTCATACCCATTGCTTGTCAATTGCAATCGAAGCGTTTATGCAGCAAACAAATTGAGAATATTCAGATTATTACGCCTCCAAATGAACTATCCCTACTACAAGATTCCAGTGTTGATGCAAACTGTAAATACGGAACAGAAACACCAGTTACCAATGGTACCCCCTTACTCTTACAGGAAGGAAAAGGAATCGTATCATCTATAAAATATTTTCTGTTCAATGTAGAAGCTAGAACCCCGTACTCTGGTTGGTATTCGAGTAATGCAGTTATTATTGTTGTGAGTGCTATGGGAGCTGTTTGCTTTTGCCTCACAATTGTTAGTGTAGTATAGCTAACAACATAGTTAAGTAACAAATATTTAAATATTCCTTATATCTCAAATCCCCATTTCTATTGTTTCTACATATTAAACTTATTTATTGCCATTATTATTTTCAAATCTAACTATAGAGAACTCTGAGATTATAAATTCAAAATTCTAACAACAAATAGGGAAATATTATTTAATATTATTTTGGACAACTCTTTTTAAGGTAAATATTTTATACAGTATACTATTAAATATAGACTACAGTGTACAGTAGAACCTCTTTAGTACGAATTTCAAACTTTAATTTTAAACTTGCGTTTTTCTGAAATATGGAGTACTGGATGGAGTACTCTAATTCTTCTTTTCCAGCTTTTATAAAATCCACAGCGTTTGTTCTTAGCAAGGATCCATAGTGAACAAAACGACATCACTGTTAGTGCCTAAAAATACCTGTGTAATAGAAAATGAATGGGAAGGCAAGAAATCCTGTCCAATTCCAAACTGTTATTAAAAATCGGCTGTTATTTGGCCTTTGCATATTTTGAGTTTTTTCCGCTTGCTGATAGTAATTTTTTTTAATTCCATACTTTAGAAATATAATTTTTTGTAGCAAACATATTTCTAGAAACCTAGAATTTCTAGACTAAAAAAAGCAATAGCTTTTTATCTGATTAATTATAAGGTATTTCTTTTTTAAAAGATTTTGTTGTCTTGAATGTTTTCATTATTAGAACTACACATTAGTAAAGGAGCACGTTTCAAAACTAATTAGAGAACAAAAAGTGGTGTGCTCCTTTTGTACAGTAGAAACTGTAACCAACAAAATTATTATTTTATAATTTGAAGTTTACCAACATACATTAATGGATTATTATTCATTATGTTACTCTGCTATAATTAAATTCACTTGTGACAAGGAATTTCGGAGTTTAATGCTCTGTGCTTGTACTAATGATTTACAGTACAACCTTGTTATCCGAACTCGTTGGGATAAGTCAAACAAGTTCGGATAGTTTAAGGCTTAACTAATTTATTCAACAAAGTTGGGGTTAACAGTAGTGTCGCATAATCGAAGAGTTCAGTTTATCGAAGTTCGGATAATCGAGGTTGAAATATGTACATTTTAGGAAAGAAAAGCTGGATAAAGAGGAGAAAAAGCGATTGGAGCGAGAAGAGAAAAAGAAACAGCGTGACAAGGACAAACAGGATAAGCGAGCTAGGAGATCATCCACGAATCAACACGTAGCTGCTGAAGGTGATGCACTGGACACAAATGATTTAGATAGTCCTGAACTAGCCATTCCAGACCCGCCGGAAATAACCGCAAGCAATGAAGAGGTAGATATTGAACCTGTGCCTAAACCTACCCTGTTCCAACTAGCAGCAGCTAGTAGCGATAAGAAGGAAACACAACCGGAGCAGGAAGCCGAAAAATCTGGAAAGAAAAAGGAAAAAGAAAAGGAGAAAGAAAAAGAAAAGGAGAAGGAAAAAGAAGAATCTACCTTTAAATCTAGTACTAAAGGCAGTGATAATCAATTGAGAGAGGCCAAAGCTAAGATTGTAGATTTAGAACAGAATAATAGGAATCTGAATGAGAGGAATCAAGTGCTGTATCAATCCAAGTGTCAGATTGAAAATGAGAAAGAAGACCTACAGGCTAGTTTAATTTAAAGGGGCTTACTAGGTTACTATATAACAACCAACACCTTTCAATATAAAACCAGGCTTGTAAAGGTGAATTTATGATGTTTAAAATTACCTTGTCAGTGCCTGAAATTTGCATTAAACATGGTGTAAGTAATACCAATTTGCACAATTATTCTGAAATTATCTAAAGCTTATATTATTCAAAATAACTATAGAAATCCTTGATACTTTATTTAAATTCGCATTTTAAACTCTACCTGTAAATAATATTACAAGCATATAGTAGGTTGGTGTTATAATTTAATTCATTTATAGGAGAAAGTAATAGAGTTGGGTCAGAACTGTGAGGATCTGTCCGAACAGGTGCGAGACCTGACAGAGACCAAGGATAATCTGAGTAAAGAGAATCAAGAGAAAAATCAGCTGATAGACAACCTACAGGACCAGACGCTAGGCCTCAAAGAAGATTTAAATGGGGCAAGAGGAGAACTGGATTCTACTAGGTAAGAATTCTATTATTTTATAATCAGTTCTTAATGTGATACAGTAGATGTATGATATAAGCACACCGGTTATAAGAACATATCGGATATAAGAATACTATGTTGGAAAACGGTTGCCATATACCCTATATAATTTATGTCGGTTATAAGCACATTAAGTGCAGTTCCAGACGATGTGCTTATAACCGGCATCCACTATATAGAATAAGGTTGAACACATTGTTTTGAAAAAGCACTGAGAAATCTTGTATATGAATGTATGATTGTATGAAGCAGTACTTACATGTTTATTACGCAATTTAGAATATTTGCCTAGGCCAGTCTATTCATTGTTTTATAAGTTCTTTGAAATTATCGAAATTCTATGAATTCCTGATTGAATTAATCTATTTAGAAAACCATATTTATAAAGTAACTTTATGTTCCTTTCTTGATTTACTATTTTAACTTTGAAATATGTTCTTCTTTATACTTTTCAAGTCCTTATTAGCCATTCAACACTCACGTTAATAATAAGGGACGAAATGATGCAAATTATTACTTAGGAATCTTATTTTATCTGTAAACAACAACAATATCAACAGCAACAACAACTATTAAAACAGTAAATTTATTTAAGTAAGGATATCAATGTTAGTAAATGAAAATTTCTCAAAAAGGTTTACGTATTCAGCTAATAAAAAGATAAATTTAGAACCAATTTTATACAAAGCGACATATTAGCATGTTATAAATAGAAATTATATTTTTGTACCTAGAAGATAATAGTACAACAATTTGCTATTTATTATGCAATGTAGTATATATTGTGGTGAATTTATATTTAGAATCTAACATAGACTTTGCTAATTTAAGACCTTTGTAGTCAATTTAATTGTCCTCAACTTCTTGTATACTTTATCTCCTTGTATGGGATTAACTTTTGAGAAAAATTTATATTTTATTCTTTGCATAAAGGGCCGTTCATTGCCTCAATTAATCTGAATCAAGGAATTATCTAGGAGCGCGAGACGCTCCTTTTGGAGCGTGATTTTTGGAAAATTTGAATTTAGGAGCGCGAAAATTTGGAATCTCCTATACCGTAACAATTAATTGTGATTTAGGTGCATGAAATTTTACCACACCAGGATTAGGAGCGTATTTACAAATGGCTAAATAATCACTGATCTGAATTGACTGTACTTATTACTAATTAATTAATAAAGCTATTTAGTCTTGTAGCCAATATACATTTATTGATCACAACTAAGAAATATTAAATGCACGGAAAATTTCCTTTGTGGTTTCTTGTTCAATAGAAATATTATTATTCATTAGCTTTGTAAAATCACCTTTAACCTGTACAGGGATTCCAAAGGTCATTATTATATAAAATTTACAATATCATCATTTCCCTCCACTTCAATTAAATTCGAAGTCTTATATAAACTTCCCAATAGTCAATAGGGATGGCTTTCAAACTTTGTACTAAACTTATTTGTGTTCTTACAAACATATGCATTTAACACTTGTAAAATTATGCTTATTAACTTCACAAATTATTACAACATATCCCAAGGTGATGAGGTACACTTTCTGCGCTATTTTTAGATTTACTATACTATGCTGTTTGCACAATCTATACTCTAGCCTGCTTGCCTATAAATAGGGAGCTATAAGAGCAAACTAACAAATAATAATACAAATGTCTTTCGATTTGGATTTGTCTTCATTGAATTGCAACTCAGTTGATATCAGCCATTCTGACATAACTGAGAAATACGAGATTAAATGGAATCAGGTATTAGGCTCTGGTTTGAATGGCGATGTGTATCGGTGCATTGAAAAGTCAACTGGAGAAGAGTTTGCACTCAAATTCTTAAACAATTCAGAGTCAAATCGCATGGAATTAGACTTACATGGAGAATGCCAATCGTCCAAATACGTTGTTGGGATCCGAGACCTGTACTACTGTCAACTGAACCCGCCAGTAACGAAGCAAATAACTGTGCAACATTATTTATGCGTAGTTATGGAGTTGATGAGAGGTGGAGATTTATATGACGTCATCTCGATGAAGAAGAAACTCAATGAAGAACAGTCAGCTTACTTCGCAAAGCAAATAGCTATGGGCCTATACGATATCCATGCTAGGGGAGTAGCGCATCGAGATCTCAAGCCGGAGAATATTCTATTCCAGCTCCCATTCCAAGAAGAGCCACGCTTGAATACAGTCAAAATAACAGACTTCGGATTTGCGAAAGAACAAGTAAAGGGACTCACTAGTCCGGTATACACTCTATACTACGTATCTCCTGAGCTCCTATTCGCAACTAACACTGATTTACAAAGCAAACATAACAAGAGTTACGATAATCGCTGTGATTTGTGGTCGCTCGGTGTGATAGTGTACATAATGCTAATGGGGTACCCCCCGTTCTACCCAGACCCAGGCTGTAATAACCAGAAACTCACTATAAACATGCGAGATCATATCTTGAATGGGAATATTATGTTCCACACATGTTCTGAATGGAATTCTTTATCAAAATCAGCTCAAGATGTGGTGAAGGGTCTGTTAACAGTAGATCCTAATAGGAGAATGTCATTAGACACTTTACTAGCTCACCCCTGGTTTAATTGATTTTTAATTAAGATTATTTTCAGATTTTGATTCATTAAAGGAATGTTCTACTTAACTCAATTAATTAATTAACTATTAACCCTATGGTTAGTTAACGTTAAATTAAGTCGACTTAAACTCCAGTCATTATTTATTAACGAATGGGAAACCAAGCCTAGTTAGTTAGGAATTCTTTCAAAGATAGGTAGTATATTGGATATTGAAAAGTCCATACAATATGCGTTCGTTTTACTGGGTTAAGATGATAGTATAATTGATCACAAATGAATCAGTACACTACCAAATAACCACAATTTAAAATGCTATGATAATTTAACAATTCCTCCTTCAAATTAGTTGTTGTTTATATTGTGGTAATTTTCTCCACAATTTATCTGTGGAGGTTGTGGTGAAATTGAATTGAACGAAATTTAATTAGATATCCACTTTTTATATATTCCACTTATCTCTAACCCAAGTTGCCAAGAAACCTCGTTAGTATTATCACCCCAAAATGCGTTCGCATTATCCGGAATTCGTATTAACCAATATAATTTGAATTGAAAGGCATTCAAGGGGACTGAAATAGTATTCGTATTAACCGTGTTCGTACTAACGAGGTTCTACTGTACAGTAGAACCTCGTTAATACGAATACCAACGGACGGTAAAAATGTATTCGCTTTATCCGGAGTAATACTCATGAATAGCCATTGTAGGGACCTGATTTTGTGGAACTGTTTGTTCGTCTTATCCGGAAATTCGTATTAACCGTGTTCGTACTGACGAGGTTCTACTGTATTTAGATTTTTCTATATTTTTGCGCTCATCATAGAGGAAATACAAAACAATGATTTGGCACTAAAATCAGACCAAAATATTTCCCCGTATTTAATCTACTCTGTTCCTCTTACGTTTCGAAAGCCCGAATAAACATCATATTGAAAATGGCTCACTTACTTTCTGGTGAATTCTAAAAAAATTTGATTATTCAATTCTAATTATTAAATTTGAATAGAAATATAGTCTGCTATAAATATACAGTGTAGTACGGTATATAATATTACTCTGAATTTTATGTACTTTCTATACAACTCAGTTTATTTCTCTATAGTAATACAAATCATTTCTAAATTTGCATTAGATTTGACTAATAATTGTAAATGTAGTCTTTGTTATTTAGGCACTTGATTACTCGTTGCATAACTGTTTGTGCCAGCAATTAACCACTAAGTTAATTTGGAAAATATTTGATTATTAGTCATGCTTTTGAACTACAAATTGTAGTTTAATTACTGTGATAATTAACCTAACTTGTTCTCCTAGCTTGTAGAACTTGAGAATAGTAGACGCAAATGCACATTTATATTGCGTAGTTCTACTATATGTGTCAATAGAATTTTATCTATGTAATTTTCTCATTGCTTTGATTTCAACATCCACACTAACTGATAACATTTGTTTATCGTGTAGCTTTTATAGCGTAGGCTGAGTAGTTATTTAAACTAACGTAGTAACATAGTAAGTCGTTACTAAGTAAATTCATGGTTAAACTACTTACGCCTGTTAGTAGCTGGTATATTTAATTAAACAATTTATATTGCATGCGAACAAGTAGTAAGTACACATTGAATTTAGCTTTTTGGTCTGGAGAGCTAATCTGATTCATATGTCTCATAATTTCTGGTCACAGTGATTTAACGTGCGACAATAAATATAAATGGCTTCTATTTAGCTTGTGTTATACAGTAAATCTTCAGAAAGTGAACACTCTGGGGACCAGAAAAAATGTTCACTTTGAGAGGTGTTCACTTTTCATGATTTATCATAACGTGTGTATAAAGCAATGGGGAAAATTTGGGACCGAGAAAAAGTGTTCATATTTTGGAGTTGTTCACTTTTGGAGGTTTTACTGTTCTAACATAAATATATAATCAGATACAATGGAGATAACAATACTTATTCTTTCCAGACAACAATACAACACATCTAAACTTAAGCTAATCGAATACGAATCCGACAAACAGGCCAAGGACAATGAGCGTCAGCAATTGCTAGCTACAACAGAGATTCAGGGCTGGTTGTATAAGCGGGGTGTCAGGGGGGTGACTGGTAAGAAATGGAGACGCAGGTACTTCCATATGGGACAAGGGTTTAAGCTGTACTATTATAAGTCCTCAACCATGCAATTCCCACAGGGGTACATCGATCTGGAGAAAGTAAGTTTAATTATATATACAGTACTCTCTTTGGGAAATACAGTCTACTCTCGTTATAATGAAGTGTTTGGGACCTGTAAATTCCTTCGTTATATCCGGATATTCGTTATAAGCGGATAATAGTTAATGCATTTAGTACTCTGTGGGGAAATCTCCATTTCGTTATATCCATACTTCGTTATAACGGGAGTTGAATGTATATTGGCTGATTGGAATTACTTATATACCTACCACCGATATTAGTCGGTATCTCATCTATTGAAGACTATTCAATAAATTATAACTTATTATTATTATCCACGGAACTACTTATGTATCGGACAACACCTTTTCCAATGTAATTTCAGGCACTGACAAGGTGTTTTTAACATTAAAATCCACCCAGGTTTATATATTGAAAATATATAAGTAATTTCGATGTGTATACTACTACTTCTATGGAAATATTTACACATGATTTTTCAAATTTAACTGTAAAATAACAGATTTACAGTTATGATTTTATTGTAGGTTAAGGGTGTGGAGCCGCAAGCACCAGACAAACAGGATAAGAACAACGCTTCTTTCAATATCTGCGTTGAAGGCCGCGTTTTCGAGCTACTCGCCCTAGATGTCCCAATGCGAGACCAGTGGATAAATGCTGTTAACTTCCTAGTAGAGTACCGTAGCAAGTATAAAGTGGACGTACGTACCCTGTCAGGGTCAAAGGTTAAAGACACACCCTCTGAAACAGCTGCTGACGAAATACAACCAGTAAACAATCAGTAATACGTCGCCAATTGAAATATATATTTATGAATTGTGACCATTTACAGGAACTAGTATATATATTGTTTATTTGTAGATTTTTAGGTTAGAATTTGGTAGTTGTTGTATCTGTATATAATCTATATATTTTTACCAATTGAATTATTCAATTTAATACACTGTAATATGGGGCTTTTTAGAAATGTTCATTGCAAGAAATTTGACCACATAAAGAAAATTACTTGTTTTGACCCCTTTATTTATTACAATCTCAAAAATATTTACATATTAAATATTAGCTATAGACTAGTGTTAAAATAATTAATTTTAATTGGTCTTGTATATTTACAGTATCAATATAATATTTGGGCATTACCTTGGATCTTGTGACATTGAAAAATCAAAATAAAATCCTGCCTATTAAAAAAAAAATGGGTGATTAGTGATTACAAGTAATTTATTTCACATGGCCTCAGGTGCAATGTTAAATAATAAATTCCTTTAGGTTTAAAGGTTATTTGAAACTTAGCTTTGTAAACTTACTCAACTCCACCCTAAAACAACAAACATGTTTTTGCGTGTTGCGCAACATTAGCATAACCTGACTGATTACAACTGCATACATAATATTGTTTATTGTCGCAACCATTTTATATAAGTTATATAGATCCCTAACCATATTGCTCAATAACTATGGTTAATCATTTGTAATTATAAATCAACGGAGGTTTGATAGGAATTTGTAGTCCATATTGTTGCGTAGGATGATTCTATTTCTATTCTAAAAACTTTGCAGTATCTATAAACAGTTCCTGATTTGTTGGAAAGACTAATATAAATTAAATTTATGCAATTGTCCGGACTTAATGATTAATTAAGACTGAATAGTTAAATATAAATCCAATTTTTTGGAAATGTATTATTGGATACATAGAAAATATCTTACATACGTACAAATGATCTTAGCAATTTTTAGCATTGAATATCATTATATACTTAACCATAGACTGACTACTGACTAAACACTTCTTAATGTCATTTGATTCCTGGCCAGGGCTAGTCACATCTCTTGGCATAGCATACGTTGTTGTTCGTAATTTCTTACGTTCTAACGAGTCCACTGCATTTGGTATTTAGAGCAAGGATAAAGCAGTTAAGCCTCTTACACAATGAAATGTAACTACATAATATTAAAAAATAACAATCCAACCAGGGGCTTTTCCCCTTCATGAAAATGATTATATTATTTTGATGTGATATAGTATTAGATTGAAGACCATTCTTATGAGGGTTAATTTTAAATTTATTTCAACCTATATTTCTCGCATTCTGCACAAGGAATCAATTGTATATGGCCAACATCTTTTCTAATACAATTTTCAGGGACTTGCAAAAAAGTTATTTTTTAGCATCAAAAAATTCACCTTTGGAATCCGAATTTTATATAAAGTATTTTGACCAATATACCATATATACTCTAATAGTAGCCCCTATTCGAATAATCGCCTACCTCTAATAATATCCCCCCCCCCCAAATAAGCGAATACAAATTTACTACCGGTACCCTGAGTAAATTTCTTTATCTAATATCAGTCGCAATACGAATATCAACCGACTATATACTAAATAAATTGTATAAACATGTGATATTCTCGAAAAGTCACATAAATTATTGGTCAGAAAATGGCCTAAAAAACAATAATCGCCTAGGCTACTATTTGAATAAATACTGTAAGCACCACATTTGCTGTTATAAGAATTGCTATCAGTTCCCTACTGTATAGACCATGGATAGCTACGGAAAGCTGGAGTTGGGCTGGCAATCAGTTCCTCTACCCACGCACAGTTCCCAGCTTAGCTATCTCAACAGAGACTATCTGCTATACAACGCAGGGGTTAGCATAAACCTACTGAACGTACACACCGGTGCTCTTGTCAGGTTCGGGTCAGATGCCGGTGCTATATCCTGTATAGCCGTGTGCAGGGGGAAGCGATGGGTAGCGAAGGCACAGCTGTCGATAGATCCTGACGTCACACTGCTGGACGAGCAGGGGGGAGTTGTGGGGAAGTTCGAGACAGGCGCACAGCTGGAGTATACGGCTCTGGCGTTCTCTTCGGACGGAAAGTATGCACAATGGATAGTAATAAGGGGATGTTCAAATAGTCGTATAACCAATGTGTGGACAGACCATCTTACATTTATTGCAAATGGATAAAAAGAGTGGCATAGGAAGGGGCTAATTTTCGGGAATTTCGCGTATCGTAACGTTTGAACGGCCCCGAATAAGAATAATAATAACTTTCATTTGTTTTCAATAAAAGAGAAATATACTTACTTACAACATGCATTATAATCTGTGTAACTAGTTTGGTTCCAATAGGTTTCTCGCTGGGTCTTCTGGGATTCCGGATTTCAAGCTGTTCCTATGGGAAGTAGACAGCTACAGACTGGTGTGTAGTGTGGAGCTAGGTCTAGACACTAGAGTTAGAGAAATAGGGTTTGACCCTCTTAACTCCGCCCGTGTATCGCTTGTAACAGAGACTGGAGAGCTGTTTCTGTATAGGGTAGAGAGGTGTGGACATCTCTTCTCAAAGCTAACAAGAATAGATATTGGTAAGTACACAATAACACTCTAAATAATAATATTCTCCAATCTCAAAAAGTAACAAAAATTGCATCATATAAGAATATATTTCCTCAATCCCTAGGTATTTCATTTAGCCGTGTATCCACTGTAGTAATTTTTTGCTAAATCTGGATTCTTAAAATGGTTATAACCTAAATTTTTTAGCCGCCAGAATTGAAGCCTAATTGTGATATATATACAGTCAAACCTCCAATAGTGAACACCTCTCATTAGTGAACGCCTCCAAATAGTGAACACTATATTCCGGTCCCAAATATTTCCCTATCAAATAATCTTAATAAGAACCTCTCTTTAATGAACACCTCTATATTGTGAATAGTGAACACCTTATGTGAACACTTCCTATGTATCTCAATTAGAATGAACCTCTAATTAGTGAACATGGGTCAGGTTTCTGAATACATAATAAATGGTGTTATATGAAAAGCGTGAATTATACATGTCATAGACTACTATATAATAAGTTATCAATGGGTATATTACGTACTACGTAGTTTTGAATTAGTCTATCAAGTCAAGTTAGTTTATTTATCTAGACTTAATGAAAATGCAGTTCAAAGGCAGTCAAAACTCACTGATTATTTAAATAAAATTAATTAATAGGTTATACACAGAGTTAACATTGCATACTTAAATCATCGGCTTAATAAATTTCATTTTATACTATTCCAATGTAACCTCTGATTAATGAACACCTCGCTATAGTGAACAAAAATTCCGGTCCCGAAGGTGTTCACTATGGAGAGGTTTGACTGTATATTCATTGCTATAGGGAGTGTTTTACATTTTTCAAGGCCTAGAGGTAAACATATTTAGATCTACTTAACTCATTAACTCACTATAATTATCTAATATCACTATAGCTATATAATATATCTAAGTACGTAGGTGTTTGTTTTTAAACAAAAGCTTTATTATCAAGCGCCTTTCACTGGTTATAACTACGTGTATTACCAATACTATAGTATTTTAACATTTCATCCAAACGGACACAAATTGAGATTTACTTTTTTTAGGAGTCATTCTAATTAGCCCAGATGAAGCCAATTTTGTTTATACAATAATCTCTTAATTCCTATAATAAGCAAGGAGTCTGAATACATTGTTTAGATTACTCCATTTACTCAAGTGGCTTCATATTAGGAAATAAATACATTTATTTACAGGCCATTGCTCCTCTTAGAAGAGTGATCTCACTTCTCTCGGATGACTTAATTACTGATAACATAAGATTAGCTATGGGCGTATCTGTATGGGAATTTCCTTTATTGAGGTTTCGCTAGCTAATTGTAGCTCTCGATCAAATATATATAATTTGTTCAATCGATTTGATCACTTATTTCAATGTATTTTCAAAGCTCACCAATTCAATTTATTTTTGAGAAGACGCTATACTATATTAGCTTTCCTACAATATTACTCGGTGTTCTACAGATTATATTTCTCGCCATTGCATTATCTATTGTTATAGAGTCACTGTCTGTATTTCGAAAGCTAAAAAGTAAATTCGTCTCATCTTATATTCTTCCGTGTGATGAGGTGTTTCGTATTTTCTTATTGAACGAATCCATAGTCCGCTACTGTATATATTTACTCCTTGTACTATTTGAGCTCGTATTCTTTTCATGCCAGACTATTAACAGTGTTATATATGCTGCATACCTACATAAACCTGATTCAATACAACCAAAAACAATACAGTATAACTGTACATTAGCACCTGGTACGTTATTAGCTCAGCTATTTGATCCCCAATTTGTGTCTATAACATACTCGTGTCTCGATTCATTATCTAGGTTCGCATTTGCTATAATGGCATGGCTATTCTTTGTAACTCTTATACACTTAAGTTTTGGTGCTAAGAATAAAATAAACCCCAGAATAATAATCTGTTTGATTCTATACGGAATTCTACAGGCACTTATTATTCTCCCATTTCTACTCTCAGAATACATATCCATATTCGCTATTATTGTGTTCTCGTTTGTTAATCAAATGACTGTCGTAACCTGTGTATTTGCAGCATATAATTTCTTCAATTTAATAAACCCAAAATCAGAGCCTTTATTTGTTATAAGAAGTGCGGGGTATCCACGGAGAAAACGTTTGAAGAATCAATTCAAATGTTTAATTATATTTCTGGTTATTCTATTTGAGTGTTACGCGATTAAAGATCTGCTATTCTACAATAGTTATGTGTTGTTGGAATCAGTTAGCCTTAATTCTTGCTGGTTCCATTCTACATTCAATTTCCGCAGAATTTCATTCTCGCTATACTCTATAACGACAATGAGTATAATGAGCTCATTTTGTTTGGTTATAACACGTTTTTTCGAACTGTTATTCTCATTTGGCGTTTTACTTGTAAACTCGTATTTCAGTTGGAAATATTTGTTCGGAAAATGCTGTCGAGCGAAGTACAGATTTCTCCCAGAAGATTTCCCTAACTATTCTATTTTTAGAAATAACAGGGATTAATGAATGAAGGGAACTGATGCAAATAATTGTATTTATTATATTGTAACATTTGTTTATTATTATATGTTCTGTTATATATTGTTAAGTTATTATATTATACATTACAGCAATCTTTAACTGCAAAACTTGTGTATTCGCAATATTATAGTATCTGGGAATACACCAAATTCGGCGAAAAAAATCAAGATTTATCGTTTCTGTGAATTAATTAAACCATGAAATTACAGTTAAGTCCGCTTATTATGAACAACTTTTCGTCTGCTTAATATGAATGACTTTATTATGAACAAGCCATATGGTCCAAAATTAACCACTTATATTAAAAGTTGAGTTCGCTTTATCGCTTACTATGAAGTCTCTATTATAAACAATATGTTTTGATAATGTTCATAATACAAGCAATGGAGTGTACCTTGACTATTTGTATTACGATTGTAACATTCCTTTCTCACTCTAGCGTTGCCAGACAGAGAGTGCCATACCGGGTACGAGAAGAATCCGGTTACCGATCAGCTGTCCCGACCGGATGTGCTGGCTACGCTGCACAACCCGCTGCTGGCAGAAATGGAGTTCTATCCGTACAAGGTGGACCCCTCCCTCCTAGAGGCATCCGGGAAGAGCTCTGTTATCGCACAGGCCTGGACAACTAACAGTCAGGTATAGGCATAGGCTTACTAACAGTCAGGTACAGTAGAACTCGGTTATAACGTACCCCCTCGGGAATGGAATAAGTACAGTTGAAACCGGTTTTTCTAACCAATTATTTGCATGGAAATAACGTAAGAAAAATCCGATAGTTAGAATAAACCAATTGAAATTAAACAATATTCGAATTTCTTTCATATTTAGAATAAATAATAGTTAGAAAAAAACGATTAGTAGGAAAATCAGGTGTTAGAAAAAAACTGTTTTGACTGCACGACGTGTCGTTAATACGCAAAATTTTGGTTAAGGAGTCAAGGTAGAATTTACCTAGCCTATACAAATTGACTATGTGTATATTTGACAGCTGTAAAGTTGAGTCGTATATGTATATTTGACAGCTGTACATTCTGACGTCAGAAGCTATATTCTGTGTGGAGGGAGAGAAAGGGAAACTGGTTATACTCCACCGCTTCTCAGACCCCTCCTCCATACCGCCCACCACCGCCCAGTCTACTTCCCACAGAGACACCGTGACGTCACACTCACAGGCCAGAGTAGCATTTCCGGACCAGGTACAGGGGACAGAGGAAGTTGATAGGATTGTATTAGAGGATACACTGCTGGCTAATCCATGGTGCATGGCTGTAACGAGTGAGGGGCTAGTGGTGGGGTATGCAGACGGTGTTGTTAGAGTGCTGGATGATAAGAACCAGTTTGTGGCTAAGGGGGAAGTTAAGCTGGGAGAGAGACCCGAGTGTTTTATATTTCCGTCTGATTTCTCAACTCTAACAGCTGTCACAGAGAGCGGTGGTTTGTTCTCTATCGATGTGACGTCACTGAGAGAGCCGCAAGCGCACAAACTCAATACCATTAACAGGTACAGTAGAACCTCGTTAATACGAACACAAACGGACGGTCCAAATTTGTTCGTCTTATCCGGAGTTCGTATTAATTAACCGGAGTAATATCAATTGAATTGCTATTGTAGGGACCTGATTTTATGTAAATATCTGTTCGTCTTATCCGGAAATTCGTATTAATCGTGTTCGTATTAACGAGGTTCTACTTAAGTTATAAATAGCTATTCACAGAGGGTAATTGGAATTTAATTGTCCACTTCTCTAATTTATCTGGCGTAATACAAATAGTCAAGGCACAGTCAGGTTGTTTTAGTATGAACATTCAAGGGACCAAAATTGTGTTCATAATACAGACTTTATAATGCGAACTCAACTTAATACAAACCCTATGTAAGTTGTTAAATTGGGACCATAGGGTTTGTTCATAATAAAGTGTTTCATAATAAGCAGACGAAAAATCTTCTACAATAAGCAGACCTGACTGTATTACATTGCGACATAACTCTGCAACTAACGCGTTGTCACGCTACTATCTCTATAGAGCTCCCTCGCTCTCTATGGTGTGTCTGCTCTCGCTATCAGCTGACAGAGAGCTGGTGGTGACAGCCAGCGCAGAGGGCGCTATTCTAGTCTGGGAGGGCAGGGACGGCCAGCTGGTGTCTAGTTTGCACACAGAGGAGCCCTGTACCGCACTGGTGGGGGCCAAGCATGCGCCTCTCATCGTTACAGGTAGATAGGGTACAAGGAATTATACAGGAGCGCGAGACGCTCCTTTTGGAGTATGATTTTAGGGAAAAATAATTAGGAGCCCGAAAAATGGGAATCTTCTCCTATACCGTAACATTAATTTGTGTTTTAGGCGTATTAAATTGGATCAGACCTGGATTAGGAGCGTATTTACAAATGGCTGTATAATAGAGTGATTGGGTATATACAGGGGGTAGCGTAATAGCAAGTCGCATTTGCTTGAGATTTGTTGCTAATAGGCGAACTTGCTATTAGAGGAATAGAATTAACATTAAATGCTCGCTTGGGGACTGATTATGACTTGCTATAGACAATACTGCTAATATAGCAGCTATTAGGCGAAACCAATTGTAGTTCTATTGAATAGCTAGAATAACGGAGTTGCATACATAGAATTTATTCATGTTGTGGTCACAATATTAATTATCCTAGCCTATATATTACTTCAAATCTTACTTCAAATACCTACTTATTACCACTCATTTAAAGTACATTTTTAATTTAATAATAACATACCAAGTTAGCAAAATAATTACTTAACAACCACTCATTTAAAGTGTCATAATTAATCCTAACATACCAATTACACCATTCAATCACCAGGTACCTCATCCGGGTATGTATGTGTGTTTGACTTAACACATCCCGAACAGCCTAAGTTAGTATTAACGAAGCGACTTCATAAGGAGCCTGTCACTGAGCTGGCAACTGACTTATACTCCCAAGTCATTATCTCAACCAGCAGTGATTGTAATCTGTTCATTTTGGATTCTCGTTTGAGTACAGATCTCGATGTACTCTGTTGTATAACTCTGCATTCGAAGGTTAGTTGGATACCCTACTGGGCATCTGGAATGTTTGGTGTATGCTATAGTTCATTACTATATCCTGCGTATTCATTACAAGCATGTAGCAGTCAGGTTTAAATGGTTAGGTTGAAACCTAACCGTAGCAATTTGCACTAAATTTAATCAAACCAAAGTTGGTCAGGTTCAAATGGATTACTGTACATTTTTCTACATCCTCACATTGCAACTATTCGAGCAATTTCATATTAAATAAACTGACCAAAGTATTTTAATAATTAGAATGTGGACACTCTCTAATGGTATAATTTAAAATGTTGATTATGGAATCAAATTCCCTCAATTTTAGATTTCTAATTAACTTACGGTTTAACAGTCCACCTGTTGTTTGTTGGGCTATTTTAAAGCAATTATATCATCCAATATGAATATATACGTGGTATATTTACAAGCCATAATAACATACTACACAAAATTACTCAAATTTTATATCAGAGATTAGTAGGTAATGAATTTATTTATATTTAAGGTTAAGAAAGTTGCTTTAAACAGGCCAGGTCATGGCCTGACTACTCTTACATCACTAGTTAGACCAGTCAATGTAATGGCCTGACCACTTTATAACTGCTTCCGCTGGCCCTGCTGTTTGTCATTAAATAATAGCAAAATTTGTCGTTTACATATCTATACTCACGTTTAATACTAAAATAACCGAAAATATTGCAAACCAAACTAAAATCCCGTTCCGTAAATCCTGTGGTTTATTCACTCAATAAAGTTGGGTGTTTACTGTACTTAAATGCACTTTACATTAATTATGGTGGATGAGACCATTGCATGAATTGTAGTCGTATGAAAGTCACTTTGTATCAAATTTCAGTAATACTCTATTACATAGCAGCACACTAGTATATATATTTCAGCACTGATTTGGGAACAAAATCGATTCTAGAATGGATTTAAATACAATTGAATGTCTTTTCTTTACTACGGGTTTACAAGTTATATATTTAATTTCTGACCTCTAATTCTACCTACGTAGGTTACTAATTACTAATTAGCCCTCACATTGCCAATAATAATGTCATGAGCCCTATTCATAGTGTATATAGCCATAACACATGTGACAGCATTCCTGGTGGGCTTAAGGTAACCACGGTATATTTCTCTTAATATATAAACAATCACATGTATAGTCAGTTCATTTATATGATATAAGCGTATGTTGTTGTCCAAATATTTAGTTTCAAGCTATGAATAATAATAAATCTAAGAAAAAATCAAATAAACTTTCGCGTTTGGAAACAGTAGAAGAAGGCGGCGTTTTTATTCCTGTTTTGAAAGACTCAAATCCAACCAAAGACTCCAATTCTGTGAGAGATAAAGTTAGTATTAGTTTACAGAAAGATGTCCACAAACATTCGTTATTCCCAATGACGGTAGAAGAGGCTGTTGCGCCCACAGTTGTCACTCAACTCTGGCGAGAAAAACTACAAAAATACCTACGAAGTCTTCGTTTCCATGCGTTAGTGACTATTCTAGTGTTGCTTGATGTGTTCCTGGTTTTATTAGATTTACTCCTAACAGGAAATATACTCCACGGGGGGTGCATTGTAGACGAAGACTGCAAAAGGTCACTCTGTTTAAACTCTACTGTATCATCTAGCAATATAACGCTTTGTAGACTCGTGGGGTTTAAAAGGGAGTGTGTGGATGCGGAAGATAGAACAGTACCGATTATACTGATTTTGAACGGAATATCTCTGTTTATTTTGTTCCTATTCATAATAGAAATCTCGCTTAAAGTAATCGCGTTTCGATTGAGATTTTTCAAGAAGTTTTTCGAAGTGTTCGATGCGGTTATTGTCATTACTTCTTTCGTAATGGAATTCGTAAAGTACGGGTTTACAATGGAACAAGCTATTAATCAACAAGAAATAAACTCGAATCAAATTGAAAAATTACAATTTTTCGATCTCCTTATAGCATTCCGTTTATGGCGAGTTGTACGTATAATCACAGGCGCATTAGCTAGCTATAATACCGCGAAAACACAGAGCTTCAAACACGAGGTACAGAAAATAGTTGCTACTGAAATAGAACGATACAACAAGCTATTCGTGGAATACCAATACACCAGTGATGAGATTCTAAGGCTCAGACAAGTGTTGCTGTCTATGAAAGCCAACCCATTCCCAGCTGGATATCAGCTGACATTATTTGAAGTGCAAGAACTCGGGATTGATTCTAGCACGTACGATTTGGTAGAAAAGCGTGATCTTGTGTATAATGAGACTACTATTTAATTTATTTACTGCGTTAATTGCCCTAATTGCATTCTACATATTTTGTGCGCAAGCTTTGTTATCATATTTCTACGTAGATTTTGAACGTTCATTATAGCCTTATCATAACATTATAATTGTTAATCTTGTATTATCTGCTCACATAGAGCTTCGTTGAATGCGTCGCTCAACCTAAGGACTTTCTATAGAAATGTTTGGAATAACAAAAAACATGTTTTAATCCATATAAAAACAAAGATTAGCCTAGCTAAGGCCATAAGGCCACGTTAGCATTTTGTGCCCCATTTAATTCTTAATTAAAAAGTGTACATACACTGTTCATTATGACAAAAGCTAAATTGATAACAGAGTTAATAGAAATATAATTTTGTAGGTCTCATGCATTTCCATCTACACACCGAGTTACAAGGAATCCCTATATATAGCATTGCTTGGCGAGGATAATGAAGTAATCACATTCCAATTCAACCCAACTTGGGCTGTTGGTAACCTGAGCAATCATTACAGCGACCCGAGCACTAGACTATTGAACCGAGATAATGCAAGTTATTTGGTTAGCAAATTGGAAGCAACACCATTATGTGGCCTCTGTATATCGGGCCCTAGTTTGCTGTACAGTGTGAGTAGAGATAGCGGGGAGTTAGTACGCATTGTATTAGCTGAGGTTGAAACAGAAGAAGGGGAGAAACAGAAACTATTCCAGATAGAGGGCCGTTACCCCGCGCATCTTCTAGCGGGTGCTAGAATTAGCGATGTAGAGAATAGCAGTGTTGTTGTGAGTCCCACGCATGAGTGGGTATGTACTGTGTATAGAGACGGCCGTGTGTTAATGCATAGAGTATTAGACCCGGAAGCAGGCTGCTTAGAATGCAGTGTAGCGCATTACTCTCGTGACAGCTTGTCAGCTGTTGTATTCTCAGAGAGTGTGCAGACTGTGTACTGTGTGTCTAGGTGGGGCGGGGGCCTGTCTTGTGTTAGAATAGACGGTAGCAACACTATGGTAGGGAGGCAAAAAGCGCAGGTCGCCCTTGGGAACAAAAAGATGAGAGAGAACGCAGTGAGGAGCACAAGGGATAAAGAAGTTAGCTATTTGGAAACTCTCTCGGGGATAGGGGAAATGAGCTATAGGGAGAAAGGAAGTGAGTTGTATTAGTAGTACGAATAATTTTAATTGATATTGTCATGTGAGTAGGAAGCGGTGAAATGTGGAAGTTATACAATTCACATATATTTAGTAGATACCACAATTATATACTTACTTGCTTTCAATTGTATTTTATTCTCCATAAGGTGAATTAAAACAATGCAGTTTACATAATTTTAAAATTAGAAATAGACCCTTATTAAACCCTAACAATAACGTTATTCGTTGCTGAGTTTCGCAAAAGATATCTTTTTATAATATTAAACCACTTTTGTTGCACCAGCGCTTTTCCTATACATTTGGAAATTGTATAGTATACCATTCTTGCTTATTACTACAATTATGTATTAAAGCCATTGGCGTAAATCCATATCAAAATTTGGGCCGATACACCATGCAACATGCGAAAAGTTGAGAATATATTTAAGTGCTCTGGGGAAAATTTCTATTTCGTTATATCCGACTTCGTTATAACGGGGGTTCACTGTATGTGATTTTAATACTACAGTGGATGCCGGTTATAAGCATAACGTCGGGAACTCACTTGATGTGCTTATAACCGGCATGTTCTTATATCCGACATAAATTATATAGGGTTATGGCAACCGTTTTCCAACATAGTGTTCTTATAACTGGTGTGCTTATATCCTACATCTATGTATTACATTCGCATTGACCTTACTATATCGATATTCACTAGAGCTGGTAGCTCCATACATTTCTCTGAGCGCAGTTCCGCTCGCTACGGACTCAGACACCTGGCTGGAGGTGTGCAACCTAGCGAGGCAAGAGAAAGAGAGGACTGCCTTCACGTCACAGCGGGAACAGCTGATGAATGGACTTAACGAGTTGAGAGAGAGTGTGCTACAGATGATAGACAAGAACTACGATCTGCCCGAGATAGAACAACTGGATAGAACAGACTTTGTATTGGACTTAGATCGACAGCGGGAATTGAAACAGAAACAGGATGAGACTATTCAGGCTAAAGAGAATACAATACACCTACAGAATCTAGCTAAGCTGTATCTCACGGAGCAATTGAAAGATACCTGCTGGGAAACAATGATTGTGAGGTTTTGTATTTTAAAAACCAGAATAAGGATTTTTTAAAGAAATAAACTATTATAAACTATCTGGAATTTTAACAGATAACTTACAAATCTATAATTATGATCAGGGTACGATATATTGTACTTACTCTATACAGTATAATTTCGTTAGTACGAACACCAGGGGACCGTCAAAATGTGTTCGCCTTATCCGGTACTCATATTAACCAATATCATTTGTATTGAAAAGGCTTTGAAGGGGACTGAAATAGTGTTCGTACTAACTGTGTTCGTACTACGAGGTTCTACTGTAGTGTATATTAGGTACCAGGCAAGAAGGTGTACTCATTCAATGGTAAGACGGATGTATGTAACTACCCTCTGAGCAAAGTGAGTGAGAAAGAACGCAAGAAGAGACAGGCAGCTATAGACAGACTTGAGATTATCAGGGAGTGTATTGATGCTAGAGATGACCTAGAGGGAGACATAGGGTCTGGGGTATACAAGAGTCAGGTAATCAGTGTAAATTAATATCATTTCTATCACCCTTTATTGAGTTACAGTCAACTCTCTACTTATAACAAAGTGCTTGGGACCTGTAAATTCCTAAGTTATATCCGACTTCGTTATAACGGTAGTTCACTATATTAAAATATCAAGTCAATTATAAACAGTAAATAATGATTTTAATGAAAAAATATACACAAAATAGGCAGAAATCAATTAAATTTAAGAATGGAAGGAAAGAAGGGATCAAAATATCTGTAGACAGTCCTTAGCCGATTGAGTGACTACAATTATTCTTCCTTCTCTGTCCACTGTAATACCTGTAGGATAGGTAGAGGTAGATATTGTATGAATCTTGTTAAATTGAGGGTTGAAAATATGAACAGAGTTCGAACTACGATCTGATATTATAATATTATCAGTTTGGTCAATGAAGAAGAAAAGAGAACAAACAAGATCCATTCCTTCGCCTCGAGATATAACACTTTTCTGTAGAATGTGATTATAGTTGTAGAGATGGAGACAAGGATTAGATTCATCAAGAACGTAAATGTATTGTTTAGAGAGTTTAACATCATGTGGTGATTTAAGGGTATCTTTACCAAACTGAGATTTGAAAGAGAAATCCTTTGACAATATTTTAATACGATTATTGTTAAAATCACTAATATATATTTCTCCATTTGATTCATCAATTGCTATACCATAAGGAAAGTTAAATTCCAATTCTCCTTTTCCAGCTCTCCCTATTCTAGAAACAAACATCCCATTGAGTTGATAATTGAGAATACAGTTGTTATATTGTGAAATAAGAATTATATTTCCACAAATAGCTATGCCTCTTGGGAAGAACATCTTTCCTTCACCTTCATTGTCTCCAAATTTGAACAAATACTTACCAGTATTATCGAATACTTTCACACAGTTATTACATTGGTCTGCTATGTAAATATTTCCTGTTTTATTATCAACTGTTACACCTAGTGGCCAATAAAGTTGTTCCATTCCCTCTCCTCTCTCACAAACACTCACGAGAGGTTGTTTCTTGCTTTTATAGTCAATTCCACTTCTCACTTTGTCTACCAAATAACCCAACTTGTTCATTTCAACTACGATTTTGGTGCTATCACACTCAAAACTAATCATTTTAGGTTCTATCGGAGTGTCAATTGATTCTAATTCTGTGTTTATTTCATTCAGTATTCTTTCGACGAAAGGTTTAACTGGTGAAGATATGAGTGTCTCTTGTTGTTGTTGTTTCATTACATTAAGACTTTCAACTTTGTTTCTCACATTCTCAAATTCGCTTCGATAAGAGAGATAAGAAGTTAGAATATTATCCAATTCTCTCAACAGCTCACTTTCTCTAGTTTTCAAGCAATCAATTAATTCAACAAACTTAGTTTTAATCTTTTCTTTCACTCGACTCAATTCTAACGCGTAATTATCTTCTCTCAATGGATTAACAACAGCCATTAATTTGTTCGTTAACTTATTATTCAAACAAAATAACAAGATATATATTACACTTAATTAATCAAATGACGATACTTTACCTATAGCTATTAGCTATTACCTAGGTAACCTGATCATAACTAGACACAAATTGTAATCTACGTTGATTAAAATGACATTAGTTGTATCCAAGGCATAATTAAACCAAGATTGAAAC
Source organism: Hexactinellida sp. DTS-2022 (assembly GCA_028753945.1). Lineage (NCBI taxonomy): Eukaryota > Metazoa > Porifera > Hexactinellida > Hexactinellida sp. DTS-2022. Next base: position 3,178,994 of record JAPNXP010000015.1, read on the forward strand.
CGTTTCAACCAAATATGTACTGATTGTTAAACTGAATAGTAATATTCGGTTGACCAAATATACAAATAAAGGAGATTCTAACATTAATGATATTTCAATATGTATGTAATACAGTAAAATCTACAATAATACAGAAATAAGAAAAATTAGAGAATATTTGGGGACCATATTTTGGATATGAAATACACAATCAAGTTTGCTGTTGTTGATTACAAGAGGAGAGGAAAACCATTTATCTTCATATTTTCGTGGTCTTATCGTATATAGAATTCTCCTTCGGAGAGAATACCTTGATGTTTCCATAGTCGTTATTAACAGTGTTATTACAGTGCCAGACAAAAGGATAACGATTCCCCTTCAAATCGCATTCCCATTTCTATTGTAACTAGGGAGCGGAGCTTCTTTCCCGAGAGAGTAAACACGTGTATGCAGGGATTGTTATAATGGCTAAACATAAATGTTTGAGTGTTTGTGAATTTAATATCATCAAGTGAAGTCATAGTTCTGTGTCGTAGCAAGCCTTGAAAGCTAATTTGTATATTGTTGTTTTTATATGTCACATAGAGGCGTTGATTTGGAGAGATGGCGAGTTGACTCGGATAATATAACTTTACATTTTCAGGTCCTTCCTTTCCTACTCGCTTTATCATAGTGAGATCTGGCAGCTTGAATAGGAATATAGTGTGTTGTTATGTGACATAAACACTTCCAGATGGATTAATATGCCCCAGGCTTTATCAAGTGTTGGTGTCTGAATTGGTTGAGATAGTTTCCTGTTTCTGAGAATATTTGTATTCTTCTGTTAGCTGTTATTTATATCTGCCACATAAACGTGAGTTGATTGAGACACCTGTTAAACACCCCCAAGAACTGATCCTTCTTTCCCAACAGCACAATGGGTTGGTGGAACGTAGCATAATTTGGCATTTCTGGCATAGGTGATATGGAAGCAATCTCGAGTTGTACAACCTTTCTCTAGCCTAGGTCCCGTGTGTCGCAGAGGTAGCTCGCTTTTAAGGTTGTGTTGTTACCACTTGCAACTCTGCCATTTTAGATTCCAATCCTGTCACCATTTTATCCTGGATGGATTGAAGCAAATCATGTGCCATTTGACCTCCAAAAATTCGCGGGTTTCTGCTATTTGTTGTTGCATTTGTTGACGCGCCACCCGATTGGCTCTGATTTCCTCTCGTCTGTCCGTTAAGTCGGACAATAGCTGGTGCCTTCTCTGCTCGAGAGAGAGTATTAACTTGTCTATCGATTGGTTGATTTGTATCGACACGGGGTCTACGATTGGCACTGGGATTAGTTCAGGTATTTGAGACGACATTTGTCAAGACGAATAGATTGTTTGCTCTCAGTGATTAATTGTTAATATTGAGTTGTTGTTACTTTGAATTTAAAGTAAAAGTGCACTGGTGTTCTACAAATAATTTGTTGAGAAGTATTATTAATCGTATACAGTGGATGCCGGTTATAAGAGCATCGTCGGGAATTGCATATAATGTTCTTATAACCGACATGTTCTTATAACCGGCATAAATAATATAGGGGTATATGGCAACCGTTTTCTAGTAGAGTGTTCTTATATCCGGCATGTTCTTATATCCAATATCTACCGTATTTCAAACTGTTCCAAAAGGCCTTCAGGACTCCAAGCCCATAAGCCCTACCAATTTGTAACCACCTACAAATTGGCTTACCAAACGCCATACAGAGTCTACGCCGCTGAATTAGTCATTTTCGACTCATTTTATCACAAAATGTTTACCAAACTAAACCAAGTGACATCCCGGCAAAAATTTCTGCGCGCCTAGATTAAGTTTGAGAGCGCTCAGAAGTGCCTAAATTACTCAATTTGTATTAAGTCTATGGGAGCATCTCTCGATTTTCGCGCGTCTAGAAAAGTTTTCTTTAAAAGTTACGTACGCTTGTACGCCTGGATGAAACCCTGCATGCAACAGAGTATGACATGTGACAGTAACAACGTGCTGCTGTGTAGATATGTCGCATCGAACAGAAGCCAGAGGAAGACGACGACACTGACGAGGTAGCCGGTGGCGGGGGGTCCAGAGAGGAGACTGTGGACCGAGAGTCGATAGAGGGGCGGAGAGCAGAGGAACACGGGGGGATCATGCTGCCCTCCCAGTTCTCCTCGCAGGGTCTCCTCTCGTACAGAGACATAGTGCTGATACTGCACCAGTCTGTATACAAGGTACTGTCTAGTGTTTCCCGGATTCTATTATGAAATTTGTGGAGTAAATATATATATATACAGCAGTAGACTCTTGTTAATACGAACATGGATAAGGCGAAATATCCAGGATTTTATCCAGGTAAATTTCTGTCTGCCTAGATTTAGTTTGAGCTCGCTCACTCACGCCTAAATTATTCATTTAGTATTAAGTCTTTTTTTCTCGAACCATGGAAATATCGGTTAGGGAGAACAAATTTCCCCTAGACTATACAAATGCATGTAAGTGACTCCGAGAAATACAAATTCCCGATAATACAAACATATTTTGACTGCCCCCTGATGTTCATATTAACGAGTCTACTGTATTAGAACTGTATTTATAATATAATCCCATATTTAGGTGAAGCAGTTCTTCAATCAGGAGTTCGACGAAGTTCTCAAAACTAAGCAGTCTGAAGTTTCGCGGATTAACGAGCGCTGCTATCGAATCAGACAAATAATGCAGGACTTAAAGTCCAAACACGGAATAGTCGTTAACACTAAGAGCGAGATGCTAAGTATGCATACTTATGAGGAGCCTGATAGACTATTGCAGGCAAGTGGTTAACTAATTAACTCTAATTAATATTGTAAACAGATTATTACCATGCTTTTGCGTGTGTATGTATTGTAAATGTACTTCTATTAGTAGATCATGGAGAGTATACAGTAGAACCTCGTTTGTACGAAACTCCGGATAATACGAAACTCCGATTAATACGAGCCTTTTCAATAGAATGGTACCGGTTAATACGAACTCCGGTTAAAGCGAACACATTTTTACCGTCGCTTGGTGTTCGTATTAACGAGGTTCTACTGTATTTACTATAAGGTCCACAGTTGAAAAGGTTGGGAATCGCTGACCTAAGGACTCATTTATGAATGCACCCAATACTAATACAGTTGAAACCGGATATTTTTAACACATTCTTTTAACGAAAATTTGTTAAAAATATCCGATTGTTAAAAATACCCGATTTTACAACAACAAAATAATTAATTATTTACAAGAAAATGTGTTAAATATATCCGATTGTTAAAAAATATCCGGTTTCAATTGTACCAGGATTAGGACTTTAGGAGCGTATTTACAAATGGCTGCATAACACCCTGCCATAGGTTAGCGACTCTGAGGTTCGCATCGAGAAGTACGAGACGGCTCTAGAGCAGCAGCAGAGACAGCAGCTGGCGCGGGTGGAGGAGGAGCGGATCCTAGCGGAGATGGGGGACCGGTGGCGGGAGCGGGGACTGGACATGATGATGGCAGGAAAGCTAGAGATAGACACCGAGGATGAGCTGTTCAGGGTAAGATACAGTATATCGTATAACGTAACTGGGTTAGTACAGTAGATGCCGGGTATAAGAATACCGGTTATAAGCAAGGACGGATCCAGGCTAGAATTAGTGGGGGGGTGCAAATTTAAAACATAGAGTAATTATCACTCTAATTTAGCTACCTGTGAAATGTGACAGTCTCTGAGTCCAATCTCATGAAGAGTTGGGGAGGTGCGCACCCCCCCGGTGGATCCGTGCCTGGTTATAAGAACATTCTACTGGAAAAGTTGGCATATACATATACCCCTATATAATTTATGCCGGTTAGAAGTACATTATATGTAGTTCCCGACGATGTTCTTATAAGTATAACCGGCATCCACTGTACGTAATTCGGCTTAGAGGAATAATTTTTGACGAACTTTCGACTTGGTTAGTACGTACGTACTTACTAACGAGGTCTACTGTACGCAGGGCCGGATTTACCATTAGGCTAAGTAGGCTATAGCCTTCGGGCCACTAGAGGACCAATGTACAGGACCACTACCGACTAATGTCGATCATGTTCGGGCCACTTGTGTGGTTCAGCCTTCAGGCCACTCAAGGGTAAATCCTGCCCTGACTGTACGTATATTAACAATTCGATTTCCAGGAATTGGTTGACCCCGAGTTTCTCGACAGCGCTGCCCTGTCCACAGACCCAGAGCTGCAGGCCAAGCGACAGGAGTGGCTGCTGCACGTGGCACAGGTCCGAGAGGAGAGAGACAAGCACAAGCGGGCCCTGGAGGCGGAGATGGGCAAGCTGGAGCAGGCTATTGTGGAGGTGTGTGTGCGTGTGGATGATAGGATCCTACAGCTGTATCGTAGCAAGATATCAGCTGACAAGGTCGTGTATCAAGAGGAGGTTAGGATACTCACGCTACTGGCAGCCGAAATGTTCACACAGGTAGCGTAATAGACAGAATGTATTTATGTATGCCACAGACATTGTATGGGAAATAGATTTGTTTAGATATTTAGCACAGGTAGGGTAATAGACAGTTCATACTATACGTATGTATGCCACAGACATTGTATGAGGGTATGGGAATATATTTGTTTAGATATTTGCAGTTAGGTAATTTATTATGAACATTCAAGGGACTAAATATTGTGTTCATAATAGAGAGACTTCATAGTAAGCGATCTCAGCTTAATAGTAAATACAAACCCTATGGAAGTTGTTAAATTGGACCATAAGGCAATAAGGCAGGCTAGTTCATAATAAAAAGTTTTTCATGTTAACCAGACGAAAAAATTGTTGTCAGTAACAAACCTAGCCAGGTTTAGACATTGAGGCAAAAAAAGTTACTTTTTTAAATTAAGTTTTTTGTTTAATTAAATTGACGTAATATTATTGACAAAGAAACTGCCCTATTCCGGGTATAATTTGCTTAATATAATAGGACATAGGATTACATTTGCACTAGTTTTATGTAGTTAATACATTCAATATCATTCTATAGGAACTTATCAAACAAGAAGAATTCCTATTGAAGGTCCTGGAGCAGAGCAGGGAATACAAACTGGTAGCTAACGAGCGAGTTAACGAGATTAAAGAGAGTCTGGATAAATCTACAGAGAACTATGCTACTAGTCAGATAGATGATAAAAACATAGACAGGTATTGATAGTAGACTCTCGTTAATAATATAATATTACTAATTAGCACGACTAAGTCGAAATATTGGTTAAGGAGTGGAAGGTTTTATTCCCCTGCCTATAAATGCATGCAGGTGACTCTAGTTAATACGAAAATTTATTTATATGCAGTTAATTTTCCCACCCTTAAAATTCGCTTTTTATCTACGTTTTTTATTTGAATACTAAGATAAAAACTCCATTAAGTAAACTCTTTAGAGTAATAATATTATTTTTATAAATCGTATAGGAATTTCAAAAAGGAGCACTCAGATTTGGAGCCACACCTAGATGCCCTCTACCGACTATTCAGGAAGAGACCCAGAGTGCAGAAACGAACTGTACCAGCTGTGGCCCCTGGAGGAGGAGCTCTAGATATATTCCCGCCCAGGCCACAGTCTACCACACAGGTAATAGTACTACCCGTGTCGGGTACTGTATAACCTGCGTAATCCTACCCATATAAACAGGAAGTCGACATAATCCGAACAAATTTCCTATACCAATGAGCGTTGTATAATGGAAATTTAACTCTATAAAGCCCTAATCGCACAAATTTCCTATCCAAATGGCAAATGAGCGTCGTATAATGGAAATTACACTATATAATCCGGAATTCTCCTTAATGCGACAGATTTTTCATGTCCCAACGAGTGTCGGATTAGGCAGGTTCTTCTGTATAACTAATCCAGGTCCTTTTGGGACATATCTATATTATTAACTTTAATTGTTCTTTGTTTGTCCGGATTATATTAAAAGTGATGGGTGGGGGAATTTAAACAGCATTTATAATTCAGATATAAAGTTAAAAATAACTTCCAAATGTTATTACAGTAGAACCTCGTTAGTACGAACACCAGGGGACCGTCAAAATGCGTTCCGCTTATCTGGAATTTGTATTAAGGAATCTCATTTATATTGAAAAGACTTTGAAGTCGACTGAAATAGTGTTCGTATTAACCGGATTTTGTATTAACAGTGTTCGTACTAACGAGGTTCTACTGTATCCCCTTACTTAATATACACCATGTGTATACGTACCGTGAATAAGTGTGTATGGCTAGGCAATGAGAGAGGCAATGGATGAGCTGAATGCGTATTCAAACGCGCCTGAGGGAGTAGAACAGGAGGCTTGGGAGCGGGTGGTGAGTGTGAGGAGAGATAAAATAGAGAGCGAACAGAGATTGAAGAAACTAGCGTTAGACCTAGCAGAAATACAGGCTTACTATCAGGAGCAAGTTAGAGAGGATGAACACGCTCAGGCTGAGACAGACGCTACTAACATAGAACTAGACCGACTCAGGAATGTTAAGAATAGGCTCTATTTCAATGTACAGGTGCAGCTGTTGGTGAAACAAGGACAGGTAGGTAACAACCTATTGGTGTAAAAGGAATTTATAAAGAGCTTATTTATATACGAGCCAACACCTTTTCAATATAAAAACCCGGCTTCGCAAGGTCAATTTCTGATGGTGGAAATTTCCTTGACAGTGCCTGAAAATGCCATTAGAAAAGGTGTTGGTATAATATAAATATATAAGTAATTCTTTTATAAATGCAGTTCCCTTTTTAATCCAATTGCCTCACTCGCTGAATCTAACAAAATAGAAAAATGATTTCAGATAAGTTGTCCACTTAATTAGTGAATTTCAATCTATACCAATGGTTGAGAAATGTTAACTGACTTAATTTCTCTCTAAATAGGTCGAGGTAGAGGAAACGGGTAACTTCCTAACTGGACACTCCGAGAGTATTCTTATCTTCAAACACATCGTTGACGAGCTGAACAAGCAGGTTAAGCTGCTGGGCAGAGAGAAGCTGGAGCGCATGCGACAGAACATGGATTTCAAGCGGGGAATCCATCTCCTCGAGTGGGAGCACCGGAAACTAAAGATGCAAGCTGAGGATCTGCAGAAGAAAGCTAAGGAAATACAGACCCTGAAGCTGACTAAAGAGATACAGATAAGAATGCAGGAGTCACAGAGTGCGGGGGGGAGTAGCAAAGCGGATATGGAGCTGCTGGAGAAAACTCTGGAGTATAAGAAGAAAGCGCATGATTCCAGGGTTAGTATATTAGAACTTTTAATGTAAAATATGCTTAAATTTGGGCAAAAACTAATACTTAGAGCAGGGGTTCTCAACCGGGGGGGAATTTGGAGGATTTGGGGCGAAAAATTTTAACAATTTGGTCATACCTTATAATATCTCTACAAAGTAAAATCACATAAATACTTACAAAGGTGACCAAAATATACAAGTAACCTATTTACTATACAACACGATAAGTTTACTACTGATTCTTATTCATATTCTCTCTTGTTTGGAATGAATAATATAATACAATTTACAGTTAACAATTATGGTGGGGGGGGAAATGTCTAGAAATTTCGAAAGGGGGGTAACATGATTGTTTCGGTTAAGAACCCCTGACTTAGAGTATATTAGAGAATTACTTATTTATCAGTCAACGCCTTTTCTAATATAATTCGGAAGTATGTAAGGTCATTTTTCAATACAAAATTTACTTTGTGAAACCGGTTTTTTATTTGAAGTGTAAATTTAGTTGAATTAAGAGAACCGAAATTACAGTAGAACTTCGTTAGTAACTTAGTACGAATATGGTCAATACGAAATTCCGGTTAATATTATTAATTAAACACTATTTCAGTCCCCTTCAAAGCCTTTTCAATACAAATGATATTCGTTAATATGAATTCCGGATAAGACGAACACATTTTGACAGTCCCCTGGTGTTCATACTAACGAGGTTCTACTATTGTAGTTTTTGAAAGATAGTTTTAATTTTAGGAAGGTAACAAGTATTGTTAATACCAGGCTTTCATCCAGGCAAAATTTTCTGCGAGCCTAGATTAAGTTTGAGTTCGCTCACACGCGCCTAAAATACACAATTTGTATTACGTCTATGGGAGCATCTCTCGATTTTCGCGCGCACAGAAAAGATTCCTTCAAAATTACACGCCTGGATGAAATACATATTATTAAATTACTATTTGTGTATGTAGATATCTACACTGGACGCTCAGCTGTCGGACCTGAACAGAGAGATCTCAAAGCGCGAGGAGAACAACGGGAACCTGGAGGGAGACCTGCAAGAAGCCGCAGTGGCGGAGGCAGAGCGGTCTCAGCTGGTCGAGAGGGAGAGACCAGACCCACAGGAACTCGCGAAAAAGCGCGTGAGAGGCGTGATGCTCCGCAGAAGAATGCTGGACATGGTTAAAGCGCAAGCGAGAGAGATAGCCGCACTACGCTCCGAATTAGAGCGTCTCAGACTCAAAACCTTTCCAGCTCTCTTGCAGCTAGACTGATACTATTTACGTCACTCTATTGTCTATTCTTATTATACTCTATATATCCAGTGTATCACTTAATATGTTACATTAAACGAAAGAGTAAATTTCTAACATTGAGCCATGAGAGTAACTACAGTATATACTCGATAATATAAACACGGATAAGCCGAACAAAGTTGAACTCCCCTAGCCTATAAGATGTATGCAAATGCGATTGACTTCGGTAAATACACTAGATGCCGGATATAAGACAACGGTTATAAGAACATTATATGCAGTTCCCGTCAACTCCCGACGATGTTCTTATATTATTGATTTTCTTTCGACGGTCCCCTGGTATTCGTATTAACGAGTCTACTGTATTCTAAAGAGGGGTGGGGTAAGGGAACAATTGCTTTATGACGTGGGAGCGTATAAGCCAAGGAGGCCGCCAGTTATAATGGTAAATTGGGCTATACGTATATTAGTAGCTAACCAAGTTCAAGGGTACCCAGGATATAAAATGCCTCGACTAATTATAAAATAACTAATACAGTGGATTTCGGTTATAAGAACATCGTCGGGAACTGCATATAATGTTCATTAAACCGGCATAAATTTTATAGGGTATATGGCAACCGTTTTCCAGTAGAATGTTCTTATATCCGGCATCTACTGTATTTCTATACAAAGCGTGTTCCCAATCTCCTACTTAATAAATAGTATTATATTAAATGCAGATATTCGTACAGCGACAATGGACATTATTAATTTTAATATACGTCCTAGTGATAATAGCTGTATAAATATTATCTTAAATTACTAAAATAGAACTCATTAGCATATTTGCATATATGTATAATTAATAGATACAGCCTAATTCATTGCGAAATTCCGATAAAGTAAAGTTAGTAGAGCATTGTTCACAAATCCAATGATCCGATAAATACACACAATCTTGATGAAGAAACCTGATACGAGTACTCACTATTAAAATAACAAATAACAGATTGGAACAGGCATACAAACACTCAGTCTCTTTATATATTAAACAACCTAGACAAGTTAAAAGGGTTGTAAATAACCTATTTCTCTTCTCTACATAACTTGACGGGTTAAGAGTTCTGATCCATGGTTGTAGCTTCTGGGAAAAGAATACCTGATTCTTTTCTGGGTGGCATTCGTTCGTTTCTTTTGTCTAAGTTTTTAGCATCATCGAATGTTTTGATTTCACAAACACCTTTTACTTTCAAATTTATTATAGCTAAATAGAAAAGTTTATATAAATAAAGAATTCGAATAAAACATAATGTCATTGTGAAACGAAATAAAACTGCGAAATATCATTGCAAAAAATATGGGATTATGAGAGAAATTCATATTCTCTATTCCACGATATTATTTTGAAATTTATTAGATTTGTCAAGGCACTGTTCGGAAAATTACAATTCTAAATAAAAATAAAATAGAGTTAAACCTGAGACCAGTCCCTCCTTCCCTTGCTGCAGGGTTCCATAGGGCAGTGTGCCCGTAGGAGTCAATCCCTTTAGTTGCACCACAGTCTCACTTTCCTCTCTGACAAAATATTAAACACATAATATGTTGGAATACAGTAGAACTCGGTTATAACGTACTAGTATAATAGTAACCAAGTTTATAAAGCAGTATGTATTTCTATGTCGGGTAAATTCGGTTAGTATGTATACTCAGATAATACGTACAGTGAACTCTGTTATAACGAAGTGCTTGGAACCTGTAAATTCCTTCGTTATATCCGGATATTCCTTATAAGCGGATAATAATTAACACATTTAGTGCTCTGGGGGAAATATCCATTTCGTTATAACGGGAGTTGACTGTACTTATTCTCATTCCCGAGGGGGTACGTTATAACCGAGTTCTACTGTACTTGTACAGAGTATTGGTAGCAGCAATCACACATACCTGAGAACTGAAAATACACGCTGTATCTTTCCTATTGCTCTTATTTTATTTTTTATAATTTCTTTCCTGTCAGGAGCTTCTGGCAGATGTACCTCTTCACCATCTAAGGAATTGTAAATTCAGGATTATCCGTTAGGCAGCTATCTCGATTATATCATTTATAGCTGTTCATTCCGCGCTATGGGCGTTTCATATCTGCACTATTTCTTACCAAACTCTCTTATACTTCAAATATTTGATATTCAGTAGAACCTCGTTAGTATCGAACACGGTTAATACGAACACTATTTATGTTCACTTCAAAGCATCTTCAATATAAATGACACCAGTTAATGCAAATTCCGGATAAGGCGAACACAATTTTACTGTCCCTTGCTGTTTGTATAAACATCGTACTACTGTATTAATTATATGTTGTTAGGTAGACGGAATAATGTGTTTATAGATCATCGTTTTTGGAGAAAATATTCAGGGACATACAAATTCCTTTACTCATACATTCAAGAAATTATTCAGGCTCCTTTTGGAGCATGATTTTTGGAAAATTTGAATTTAGGGAGCTCGAAAATTTGGAATCCTCTCCTATACCGTAACATTAATTTGTGATTTAGGCGTATGACAATTGGATCAGCCAGGATTAGGAGCGTATTTACCAAATGGCTGTATAACACACTGTATAATACCAGGATTTAAGAGCGTATTTATAAATGGTTGTATAATACACTGCATACATTGTAACCATGTAATCTACACTTGTGTATTAACTTACCATCATCGCTATCATCACTGCCATCATCATCTTCTGGACAAATCTTCAAAACGTTAACTAACATCTCCGTTACCTTTTCCCCAACAAAAGGGAGGGACCAGGTGAACACATCCATAAAGTTTGGGAGCCAGTAGGGGTGTGGGGAACATTGGAACTGTCTGATATTCATTACGTTATTCTCGTACTTCAATACAGCAGCTGTAGAACAATGATATATTAGTAGAAGTAATTATATACCAGTATAGTATAAAATAATTTTATATTTTTCTCTAACAAAATTATTTCATTGTTTTTGATGATTGATGGACATAATTTTCCTCATGGAAGGTATACAAAATAATCTAATAATACATAAACCCCATGTAATATCAAGTCGCATTATATGTACACGGAATTTGATTGCTAATAGGCGAACTTACTATTAGAGCAACAAAATTAACATTAAATACAGCAATGGTATCAAGTAATTATTGTACACAATCAGGTACAAATAACATTATTATAATATTGTACTGGTTAGATTAATAATGTCATAAACAAATACCTTTGTTATTGTAGACATCGAGATAATTCGGAGCCGAGAATATAGTAATGAGAGATGGAAACCCTTTCGACTTTTCATACATCTTATAACTAAATTGATTTGTATAATTTTAAACTATGTATAGACACATTTAAATTGCATAATATAATCCACGCATGTATTACTGCGGTTGACTGAATAGGATCGACTGGAATCTGATCGATCCATTGCCACGACTGGAATAAGATAAGCACTTTTAGTGTGTATTAAGGCTCATGATAAAACTCACGCTATTTTGGTGTGTATTATGGCTCAGGATAAAACTCAGGCTATTTTGGTGTGTATTATGGCTCAGGATAAAACTCGGGCTATTTTGGTGTGTATTATGGCTCAGGATAAAACTCAGGCTCTTTTGGTGTATATTATGGCTCAGGATAAAACTCAGGCTCTTTTGGTGTATATTATGGCTCAGGATAAAACTCAGGCTCTTTTGGTGTATATTATGGGAGATGTTGTCAATTGAGAGATGTTGTCGAATCGCCAACATCTCCCGCGGGAGATGTAGGCGATTTACCATTTATGGTTTCAGTTGTTTCTAATGATGGTTTCTATTATATAATACATATATGTATATTATTAGTTAGCAAACTTTTAATTTAGTTATCTAATTTATCATTTACGTAGATAATTAACCTGCAAAATACAATGGTTTATCTAGTAACAATTATTAATTAAATAAATAAAAATTATCGAATTGATTGAGGAACTGGTAAGAGCTACAGACTTGAAATTTTGCATGGGTGTTGGAAATACCCATCTATAAACAACCAAGAAAAGTATCAACGACTTTTGTTCATTTTGTTTTGACATACTGTATTTGTTCCGGCTGCAAATTGATTCCGGTCATAAATTGTTCATTTAACAAACTAGTTCCGGACAAATTTAGAGTGTAAATCATTTCTATGGCCATGGGTTTGTCTATCCATAGCAAATTCGTTCCGGCTTAATTTATAACAGTAATCACACTTACACGGTTTCTTATGCAACACATAAGTAGCACTTTTTCAAACCAAGTTTTCAAAATAGTAGTGAAAATACAAATATATTTTATGTAAATAGGGGTTAGAATCCCGGGACCAGATATATTTCAGGGAATTGAATCCCGGGATTTCTTTCTAAATCCCAAGGTCCAATACTCAATTGGTTAATAGTTTTTCCTTGTTAATTAATTGACTTAACAACAGTTATAACATTGAATAAGTATGCAAAATTTTAATTGACAATATCTCCCATAACATATATTATGGCTCATGATAAAACTCAGGCTCTTTTGGTGTATAATATGGCTCATGATAAAACTCAGGCTCTTTTTTGGTGTGTATTATGGCTCATGATAAAACTCAGACTATTTTTTGGTGTATATTATGGCTCATGATAAAACTAAGGCACTTTTTTGGTGTGTATTATGTGATAAAACCCAGGCTCTTTTGGTGTATATTATGGCTCATGATAAAACTCAGGCTCTTTTGGTGTATATTATGGCTCATGATAAAACTCAGGCTCTTTTGGTGTATATTATGGCTCATGATAAAACTCAGGCTCTTTTGGTGTATATTATGGCTCAGGATAAAACCCAGGCTCTTTTGGTCTTTTTGGTGCCTATCTTATTCTAGACGTGAAAATGGGTCGATCTTATTCCAGTCGATACTATACAGGTTCCCCGTATTACTGCACTAAGTTACTGGGATATGCTATATGGATATTTAATAGGAATCCTCAATTGTTATTACCCTGCGTCTTGTGCTTCGTGTGCTCTTATAACAGATAACAGCTGATTCTTAGTCAGGAAATCACACACAGCAGGATAACTAAATAGAAATAACAAAGGTTAACACAACTTTAACCGAATAGCAAATACTATTAATATTTGGGAAACAAACGAATATTGAACTATTCGGTTGCAACTTTGCATATACAGTAAAACATGTCATTTACAGCCGGCGTTCCCAAAAATTGGTCGTAAACAATTTTAATATATTAAACCTGCGATTCCAAACATTTTAAAACCGTGGCCCCTTTAGCAAATACCAAACAATCTGTGGACCCCCTCCCATTGACGTAATACAAGTTCTGAGATCTTGTGGACCCCAGGTTGGGAACTATAGAACTAATTTATCAGCCGGGGAATTTAATAATTTCGTTATAATTGGCTATTTCGTTTCGTTATAACGGGAATTTACTTTACTGCAATTTGTGATTATATAGATTAGAGATAACTAAATAATATTCTCATTTACATCATTACCCAGTAGGTAGATATTATTCGATTAAACAATACAGAAACGTATCATTTTCCAGTAGATAAGTGTGAGTGACATTACCTGTAGAAGTATGAACACCCTCTAACTGTGTTGTGACTGAAGAACTCGGAAGAAGAGTCTTCGCTTCCGTATTTCTCGAGAGGGTCTGACCAGAGCAAGTCGCACATTATCCCGCTGGGAGGGATCTCTTGATACCGATCGATCTAAGTAGCATAGTGCAACGGGTTAAATAGTAGTGGAATTAGCTGTATATCGGCCAATACCTTTTCTAATATATTCAGATACTATAAGGTCATTTTCTTAAACATAAAATTCACTTTTTCGAAGCTGGGTTTTATATTGAAAAGGTGTTGGCCGATAAACAGTAGAACCTCGTCAGTACGAACACCAGGGGACCGTTAAAATGCGTTCACCTTATCCGGAATTCGTATTAACCAATATAATTTGTATTGAAAAGGCTTTGAGGGGGACTGAAATAGTGTTCGTATTCACCGTGTTCGTACTAACGAGGTTCTACTGTATAACTAAGCCCTTAGTAGATTAGAACATAATATTGTTACACACCTGTTCGATATCCTTTAGGGAAGTAATTTCTGGAGAGAGGCCCCCGTGCACACAGAGGAACTGTTTGTTCATAATAGCCGCCAGGGGGAGACAGTCAAACGCGTCCATACACTCGTCATACAGAGCCTCTGAATACTTGATACTGCCTAATAGTACACAGTTACATAGTGATATTATAGCGAGATTGGTATTAGGTAGATCTGCTTAGAAGTACTTCGAATATCGCGGTTTTTGGTAATATTAAGCGCTTTAAAGGCCACTCATTTTATAGCAAAACATGTTATAAAAGATAATAAAATAACACTTTTTTAAATAATTATACTCGATTTTATGAATAATGATAACTTCCGCGTTTATTACACTCAATTCTTTATAAATACAAACCAAAGGCATTGAAGGGGGCCGAAATAACGTTCTATTTGTAACGATACACACTAGTTCGCAATAATAATCTCCATGGTCCGCTAATACTGATACTCTCAACAAAAGCAACCTACAGTGGTGTTTTCCTTAATTAATAGCAGGTGGCATTTGGTATGAAATCTTTTTATTATAGGCGAACTTGCTATTAACGAAATAAATCAACAGTAAATCTCGCTTGGGGACAAAAAATAACTTGCTAATAGAGCTATTTTGCTATTAGACGAACACCACTGTACACCAACATGATAATATTACGTACATTCCTGCTTGAATGTGAAGTACTCAGTGAGATGCCTGCACTCGTGGTTCCCGCGTAGCATGAATAGCGTGGTGGGATAGGCTATCTTTAGTGACCACAAATACAGCACACACTCAATGGAGAAATAGCCGCGATCCACGTAGTCCCCAAGGAATAGATAAGTTGTGGAATCGATAGGCCCTCCCACTTCAAATAGCTTCAGCAGGTCGAAGAACTGTCCGTGTACGTCTCCACACACTGTGACGGGACGGCTGCATTCTATTGTCAGAAGGTTGTCTTCCTTCCTCAGGAGCTCCTTTCCCTCTCGGATTATTCTGGGAGTAAATTGAGGATGTATAACGTTGTTCGATATATAAAAATGTAATACTTATATACGTGTATATGGGCCAACACCTCTTCTAATTAAATTTAAATTTTGGCATTGGCAAGATAATTTCCTTTCATTAGGAATTCACCTTTGTCAAGCCGGATATTTTAATGAGAAGTGTGACCGTTCAAATGTCACGTAACGCTTCCAAGGGGAGGTTAGCCTTATCTGTGACAAACCATCCTTTTAATTACAAATTGTCAAAAAACGGTGACATAGGGAGGGGGTCTAATTTGTAGGAATTTCGCCTTACGAAACTTCCGAACGGCCCTAAGTAAGCCTTTATAAATGTATAATAACGAAACAGGTGTATTACCTGAGAGCTACATCGTCCTCTACCCTCCCCTCTTGTCTCAAGTGCTCCTTCAACACCTCGTACAACACCTTGCCCTCCTCATCGAACACCTGTTCCATCTTCAGGAATTCTACAGCTGGGTGAGGGACATCTGCAGACACAATTCATAAATAAGAAATAACTTATATGTAGACGTTCTATTTGAGGATCGTCTATAAAAGCCCATACAAACTAAGCTAAAAATTTGTAGACCGTCTATAAATTTTATAGACCAAAAGCTCCTACCTCTATGGGTAGAAATAACTTATATGTAAGAAAACCTGGTCTAAGTTAGTTCTATGTAGACCGTCTATTTCTAGAACAGGTTATTTGACTAAAATACTATTACCCATAGACGGCAGGGGCTTTTGGTCTACATACTTTATAGACGGTCTACAATTTTTTGCATATTTTGTATGGGCTTTTATAGACAGTCTACATATAAGGTAGCTCATAAATTAATTACTCCATAAATATATTAGTTTGGATATAACATACCTGGTTTCATTCTACCCTTGGTCTGTGGAGCATCTTCCTTATTAGCCATTATAAATAATATAATTAGACACCTGTGCTAAGCAATTGATAATAAAACTGTGGAAATTAAAAAGTTTACTCTACAGTCTCTACTAAAAGAATATAAATATTGTAGCATAAAATTCAGTAACAATTGATGGGTAAATCGTATAAATAGAAAATGTATATTGTTTTCAGAATCGGTGTTTATATATTTCAGTTACAAATCCGTTGGTCTACGTATTAGAACTTCCACGGGGCGTGAAAGATGAGTTAATAATTAATTAACTAACTGGTAAACTGATGACTATAGTAAAGGAATGGAATCTAAACCACAAATTCAAAATAAACTGCTTCACTTATTGAATTAAATCAATGTGATACGATGCGTAATACAATAAGTAGTGTAAGTAATGTATACGTAATTACACTTATAGATCAATCTAATAATATCATAAGTAGTATGTTATTTCTTGGCTTCTCTCTCTTCTTGTCTCCGCTTGAGGATGGCCATTACCTTATCCCTTTCCTCGGCTAACTCCGGTTCTCGTCGCCTACGATTTTCCATTATTTCTTCTGCCGCAGCCTCGGCGTCGTAATTCTTATGGAAATTATTAATTCGGTCTCGTCGCGGTACTAAATACGCGTACCAGAATATCAGCCCACTTATAGTTGCTAGGACACTCCCGAATTGGACTTGACGGGAGAGATAGTTGGAACAGATATTCCGTAGCATTGGCTTAGGAATAGACATCGTTATAATATCTATCTACTGGGTAATGATGTAAATGAGAATAATATTAGTTCTCTCTAATCGATATTATCATAAATTGCAGTAAAGTAAACTCCGTTATAACGAATTCGGACAAAAGTAAATACCCACTTATAACAAAGGTCCCCCTAATGATAAATTAGTGTATTTACTCTGCTTATAGCCAAGTAAATGAGAGGCCCTACGACTTCGTTATAAGATACATACACACAGTGGAATGAATAGTAAATGCGACTATCCGATTGTTCATACCAAACGAATACATTTAGTTTGCAAACTTACTTTTAGTTGAAACTTGAAATACTATATTATTTAATGCAAGTGTTAAAATTTGACTTTTCAAATGAATAACAAATAATCGTATCAATCTATTCTGTAGCTAATTTTTCTCAGATTGCTCCTTCCGCTTTCCTCTCTCTCTATCTTTCTTAACATTATCCGCTCGCTTAATGCTAATGGCTATGTCTATGTAGTCTCCTATTTGGAACTTTTGGCTCGACAGAGTGTAGCTGTCATCTTGCCCACGCTTACCAGCTATCGTAACCCCGATTTCCTTTATTCTAAATATAGAATTACTCCTAACGCGACCGCCCGTGACGTATGGAAATACTGTAGCGAACGAGAATACAGTTCCTTTCTGCCGGGTGTCCGGATTAACCTCGTGGACCAGGGACATTAGCTCTTTCAGTGTACAGTCCATCCAAGTGTATATTTGCAGCTCGTCAGCTGGGACCTTCCCACTTGTGAAGTCCTGCGGTCTGTGATGTTTGCCGTTTGAGTTACAGAACACGCGTAGCAACAGGGGACACGTACGCTGTCTATCGATAGTGTTCGGGAGAAAACCAGGGAGGTTCCTCTCTCTGTCTCTGTCGCGAGGAGGCGCGTCTCTCAGGTTTACAGGGGAGCGGGAGCGGGACCGAGACCGACGTTTCGACGCCATACAAACAGATACACTATTCTATCTACAGACTACTTAGCATGTATAAACCAAGGAATTATTCAGGACTCGAGACGCTCCTTTTGGAGCATGATTTTTTGGTAATTTTTAATTAGGAGCGGGAAAATTTGGAATCTTCTCCCTATACCGTAACATTAATTTGTGATTTAGACGTATGAAAATTTGATCAGACCAGGATTAGGAGTGTATTTACGGGCTGTATAATACACTGGTATAAACTCCTCATTAACTTGTATTATTAGCGAATTACAGTAAGATCTGCTTGTTGTGATTTGTGGACAATTTTTTCGTCTGGTTAATATGAAACTTTTTATGATGAACAAGCCCTATGGTCCCAATTTAACAACTTACATAGAGGTTTTGTATGAACACTATTTTTGGTCCCTTGAATGTCACAATAAAATAACCTGACTGAATAAGGAATTATGGCTCTAGTAAGTAATATTAAAATGGACGTGAGGAATATAATTACAACCGGCCTCTAATTGAAAATATCGCTGAGAATAAATAACATAACAATTGATCTAAAAAGTAACTAGTGGTGAAATCAGTTTCGAAACTAATACCCTAATAGAACTGTACTAAAACGTACCTATATGTTATAATGCATTATAACTTGCTGCGTGACCCTATGTCTAGTCAGGAAGAGAGTTTCTTATGAATATTCTCACCCAGTTTGTCAATGAATTCGAATGTGTTCATATAATCTTCTCGCTGGACATTTGGTAAGCCTTTGATACAGGCAGCTAAATCCTTTGTCATGAATCCAGATTCAATCGTTTCTATACACACTTCTTCTAAGCTGTCTGCGAATTTCGCGAGGGCAGGATTGTTGTCTAGCTTTGCCCGGTGCTGGAGTCCTCTGGTCCAAGCGAAGATTGAAGCGATTGGATTAGTCGAAGTCTCTTTGCCTACCAGATTAATAGAATGTTATAATGTGCTGTTCGTTAATATGAACACTGGGGAACCGTCGAAATTTGTTCGTATTACATGAAAGTTTGTATTAACGAGAGTCACTTGCATACTATAGGCTATGGGAATCAAACCTTGTACGCCTTAACCAAGAATTCGCCT
Organism: Hexactinellida sp. DTS-2022; assembly: GCA_028753945.1. NCBI lineage: Eukaryota > Metazoa > Porifera > Hexactinellida > Hexactinellida sp. DTS-2022. Next base: position 3,198,299 of record JAPNXP010000015.1, read on the forward strand.
AATAGCAAGTTATTTTCAGTCCAAGCGAGCATTTAATTATGTTCCTCTAATAGCACTTCGCCTATTAGCAACCAAATTTCTTGCAGAATGCGGCTTGCTATCACTAACCCCCCTGGTATCACTGCCTATACACATTACCCTGCTGATGCTGCCTGTAGTGCCTGGTAACAGTCCCGTGTGCGGCCTCCGCCTCGACAGTCCTACCGTCCGGACACACGAGCACGCTGGTCATCATGCCCAGAGATCCGTAGCCCTGAGCCACCGTGTCCGACTGCACGTCTCCGTCGTAGTTCTTACACGCCCACACAAACCCGCCCTCAGACTTTATGCAGTAGGCAACCATGTCGTCTATAAGTCTGTGTTCGTACCAGATCCGTTTCGCGACGTACGCTGTTTGGTACTCCCTCTCGAATATTTCCTATTTTTAGTAGGGACACAATTAGAATAGTGTAATTCAACTATATTCCAACAACTATATTCAATTGTATTTGGTCACTGTACTGGTTAAAGGCGGTTTACTCATATAAAAATGATAAACGTTTACTTATCCCAAACAACGAAATATCTTCATATCAAATATCTAAATGTGGAAAATCCGTTTCGCAATGGTTCTAAAATGCATACTTTTAAAGGTACATAGCAAAATAATATATATTAATTATACCTGGAATATGTCTTTAAACCTCCCATCATACTTCTTAAGAATAGTATTTTTAGTGGAGAGATAGAGCGGCCATTCCTTCTGCAGCGCTACCTTAAAGCAAGCGTGTGCAAAGTCCTCAATGGACTTATCTGTGTTATACATAGCCATTGCCACGCCCCCTCCCTCATACTCGTACACCTGATAGCTCAGCTGTTCGCCCCCATCCCTAGGCGTATAGCTTATGGTAAGCGTGCCCGGGCCTGGCACTACAAAGTCAGTGGCTTTATATTGATCTGCGTGCGCGTGTCTGCCTATTACGATTGGCTTAATCCACCCAGGGACGAGACGAGGTATGTTCTTACAAATAATAGCTTCTCTGAATACAGTGCCACCCAGTATGTTACGAATTGTACCGTTAGGAGATTTCCACATTTTCTTTAGCTTGAATTCCTCCACGCGGTTTTCATCAGGCGTGATTGTAGCACACTTTATCCCAACGCTGTACTTCTTAATGGCTTCGGCACACTCAATTGTTACCTGTTAGGGAAACGTATTTATAATGTTGTCACAGATGAACTATTTAATCAACTCTAGAACGATTGTTTTTTCTTAATCCTTAAGATGATAAATTTATTGATAGAATTATACCCACTAATTCTCCCAATCAATTTCGCGACAATTAAAAGAGTTGCGAATTTCCTTATAAATAGCCGTTAAATTACAACTTCTGGGTATATGCCCAATTTGACAACTGTTATATAACACACATAACAATACCACACGATGCTATTTAGTAAATAAAGTATTCACAATTCCATGGTTTAATAAATTATGGACTGTTTCAATTACTAATGTGTGTATTTTTCAAACACTAGTAAGGTCATTTTAACATTAAAAACTCACCTTTGACAAACCAGGTTTATATTGAGGGTATTGGCCGGTATATAAGTAAGCCCTTAAATGAGTGCTATTTCTATAAGAATCGTTAAACAGTTGATATAAATACAAATCTCACCTTGTCATCTGTCTCATCCCTATGTTCGATTCCCAGATCGAAACTCTTGACATCTAGCTGCACAAAAGGATATATCAGCTTATCCTTGATGAGCTCCCAAATAACTCGTGTCATCTCGTCGCCCTTAACCTCAACCACTATTCCGCCTTGTATCTTGCTGCTGGCCATACTGCTGAGTGAACGTAACAACGTAAGTGGTGGAATGGAATGTAAAGAGCTAGTACTTAATTTGAGTCTGAGAGTAGAAACTTGGGAAATAATTCTTCGAACTAAAGCCAGAATGGAGGCTAAAGCAAGTTTTCAACTAAACAAAGTTCTGAAAAGTAAATGCGGAATGGTCACAGGGATGGAAACAACCAAGCTGTTAACAGCAAATGAAAATCGAAGCTGTTAACAGCTAGATGCTGACCAATGCAATAATTGAAATATTATTATATAATCATTTAGTTTCAAATTTCACTGTTATGTAAATACGATATACAATTCGAATTTAAACATTTTTGAGTATAACTTTCTTTGCTTGTCCATTTTCCTTAATTTTTACTGATACAATTATTGAATTTGAACAGCTCAAAATGGGCTGTTAACAGCTTAAATTGGCGTTGATTAACAACTTAAAGGCGACTTAAATGCAGTTAAGGTTGAATGCCAATTGGGGACGAATTCTTAGCTGTTAACAGCAAATAGTCAGCTGTTAACAGCAAATAGTTAGCTGTTAACAGCAAATAGTCAGCTGTTAACAGCAAATAGTCAGCTGTTAACAGCAAATAGTCAGCTGTTAACAGCAAACAGCCAAAATGGCTGCTAACAGCAGATTCACCACCCCTGTCCGAATGGACTATTCAAATGAATATAAATATATTCAGGAATGATTGATGGTAATTATATAATCAATTTGTAATCAATATATAATTTACAATTGTAGCGAAAATACACACATCCATAGTCAATACAGTAAAGTTTAGAAGGCTTTTCTAGGCTGTTCAAACGAACTATTTCCACATGTGTATTTATTCTCAATACTATAATTATTATATATAATGAGATATTGGAAAGTAGTTAAATTTGGAAATTGCTGTGAAGAGGTCTGAGGTATCGTATATTGAGGAGCTGTATGATACACTAGTATAAATCATGGATATGCTATTACAAATTTACTGTTAAGTCCATATCTATTTGAAATATTGCGAGTCTTCACACCTGACAGCTTTACAGTATATACATTTGTGTAGCAACAAATCACACCCTCTGAATCAAGAGTCTCCTCCACAGGATGATATCCCAGAGCTGAATATACTTGCAGGCTTCTGTAAGCACGCTACATGTATCTATATACCGTGTTATAGCCTTGCTTCTTTATCGCGGAGTTCTACCATAAAGAGGAGTTCTACCATAAAGAGGAGTTCTACCATAAAGACGGGAGAGGGGAGTTCTTCGTTTTGGAGAAAGAATGAGTCGTCGTAGCAACAGCTGCGTACCATAGGAATGTCAGAGGAACAGACCCTGTTGAGATACGCAAGTTGTATATCGTGTCTGAGTGCAGGAGAGAGTGCCTGGGAAATGAACTGATGAATATGCTGGAAACCGCGATAAAGAAGCAAGGCTAGTATAAACACGGTATATAGATACAGGTAGCGTGCTTACAGTAACCTGCAAGTATATTCAGCTCTGGGATATCGTCCTATGGAGGAGACTCTTGATTCAGAGAGATGTGATTTGTTGCTCACAAATGTATATACTGTAAAGCTGTCAGGTGTGAAGACTCCCAATATTTCAAATAGATATGGACTTAACAGTATAATTTGTAATAGCATATCCATGGTTTATACTAGTGTATCATACAGCGCCTCAATATACGATACAACAAGTCTGATTATTAATATATCCCACAAAGTTGTCTGAACAGACTACACAATGTCACTATTCCAGGGCCGTAGCCACTGGTCCGGTAGGTCAGGTTTCAACCTGACCACTTTTGGCACCACTTGGTCAGTTTGGACAGGTTAACCTGACCACTTGGTCCTGTTGGTACTGTACCCAGCCCGGTCAAACCGGACCACTTTTAATTGGTGGCTACGGCTCTGTATTCATATGTACTGTAACTCTATCCTATAGTGCAGATTAGTGCCAGATTAACTTACAACTCAATAATTAACTTGTCGAGTGGATAATAATTAATAACGCAAACTCAATTGAATATGACTAAGTTAATAAGTTGAGAATCTGTCGAGTATTGAATTTGTCATAATAATATCAAGCAAGTTACCAATGTAAAAGTGGTCGGGTAACAATCATTTGTCCAAAGAAGGAGCTAAAAAATGAGCCACATCCTCGAAAGCAAATCGGTCATTCAATAAACTAACTGTGACATCATCACCATCACCCGTATCAAGTTTAATATTACAATTGTTCGCTAATACGAGTGACGTTAAGAACTGACAAGCCACTTCGTTAGGCCGCATATCTTTAGTCAGCAGAGACCACACAATAGTGGAATTAGGCTGCGACTTCATTCGAGACACGAGACACAAGGAACTCTCTCGGATATCGAACACAGAGACCCGAGCTTCGGTTTCTAGAATCGGACTAACGTACCGTCTCCACTCCTCCACGCGAGAGGAGAGCGCAGAGCTCTGCGCGTGTGTGTGTGCGCTCTGACGTATGTCATGCAGGTACTTCTTAACCTTACGAGCGTAGCCCTGGGTGCCGGGGTTGGGAACGCTGTCTGCGAAGAGGGGAGACTCTGTGTGCAGCTGGAAGTTAGGGATGTGCTGGGGAGGCAGGTCCTGCTCCGGGTTGGGATCAGCTGGGAAGTCAGCTGGGCAGTCGGCCTCTTCGTCTGAGCCGCAATCCGCGTTAGGGAAATCTGGAGAATAATACTGTCAGGCTTGCAAAATTTCTCACCCATTTATATTAAGTCTATGGGAATATCTGTCGATTTTGCGCCTATAAGTTTCCCTTCAAATTTACGTGCCTGGATGAAAATTTGATTAAATTCAAAATTATTTTAAAATGTGACATAAGGAAGGGGAGTCTAATTATCGGGAATTTGCGTTACGTAGCGTTGAAACGCAAAAAAAGTATCGACCTTTTTAATATGTACAGGAACGGACCGTCAAATTAGTACTCCTTTAACCGGAATTCCGTATTAACCGGTGTCATTTGTATTGAATAGGCTTTGGCTGAAATAGTGTACGTATTACCCGTGTCCGTACTAACGAGGTTATCTCACCCTGTTGCGAATAGTACTTCACAATAGGGACACTGCTGTCTGCCCTAGATCTCTGCAGAGCCGCCAGCCTCTGCACTCGCTTGGCCAGCTCCCCTCTCCGCCTCTGTTCCAGCCAGAAGCCGGCCTCCAGCGGGAGGAAGGAGAGTCTCAGAATTAAACTCTTCGGGAAGTGCTTGCGCTCTGACCAGAGACAGCTGATCAGGTGCTCCACCAGCCCGCTCTCAGCTGGCTGCGGGTCTCGTCTCCTCTTCCCGGGAACAGCTGATGCGGTTAGCGCGGGCGGGAGCTTGTATGTCTTCCCGCGCTTGAACGGCTTGCTCTGCCCCCTGGGCTTATCGTAGGGATTTAGCACTGCTAGCATTGGGTGTCTGTGTATAGACAGCGAGCTGCTGGCGAGAACAGCTGACTGCATTAGAGCCAGCGCTGCAGTGGGCGCGGGGGACCTCTGGGGGGTCGCGGGGCTGCCAGCTGGGGGCGAGTCGTACGCGCTCCTATCGCACCCAGCTGTGCTATCAGGGGACGGGTAGGCAGGGGGGATAGTGGTGTCCGTAGAGCTGTGCTCTGTGAGGTAGCGGGCGAGACTCGGCTCCAGGAGGTGCGCTCCCGAGGAGTGGGGGGTCCCCGTGAGCAGGTTGAAGTCCTGGCGGTGTCCGCAGGCCTCTCCTGTCGAGGAGTAGAGCGGCGTGTTCTCTATGCAGGTGGGGGTGTCCAGCATAATGGCAGGTGTCTCTGTCATTAACTTCCGGTCTGTGATAGGCCCCTCCTCTCTCAGTATGGACACGCAGGTTGGTAGGTCATCAAGGGATAGCAAGTCTACGGTGTTGTTGTTGTTGTGTTTCCTAGCTGCTCTAGGGGAGGAGGGCTGCTCTGTTCTCTTTTGGTTGGTTAGGAGCTCTAGTGTCTGTACGACCAGTGTGTAGAGGTACTCTACCTTCTTGCTAAACACCTGTGTCGAGCCCTGTATTAGGAGAGCCGCCTCTACGAAGTCTATTCTGGTCTTGCCGTTATCGAATGTTATCTCCAGCTGTTCCACCTCCTCGAGGTACTCCTCCAGCTGAGTGGCCAGGTCTATGTTCCAGTTCTCTGCCAGGTCCCGTATGGGGGCCAGCAGCTGTTGGAAGCGCTGGTTCTCAGAGTTCTGTGTCATGCTGGTAATAATATTGCTGGATAGGGTAATGTTATACAGTGGATGCCGGTTATAAGCACATCGTCGGGAACTGCACTTAGTGTGCATAAATGCAGTCAGGTTCTTTTATTATAAACATTCAAGGGACCAAAAATTGTGTTCATAATAGAGAGACTTCAAATAAGCGAACTCAACTTAATACAAATTAAGTTGTCAAATTGGGACTATAGGACTTGTTCATAATTAAAATTTCATTTTAAATTAAATACACGTATTTGTAAATCGAAATAACAAATAAAAGGGAATATGAATCACAAAGCATACAGCTTTGCTTAGGGGACAGTTTACTCTCAAAAGCGTTAAAAATCGAATAAATAACGGTTATAAATACTTATCACTCGTCTTCCCATTGAGTCTATTGTATCGCTCATGAGCTGACTCGGTGGTGAACAGAATTCGGTGGTTTTCGAACTGTTTGGACTTCTTAAAGCGCGCATCAGTCCCTATGAGGCGATCTAGAATCTGGTAATTTCCGAAGTTACTGGTAAAGCTATAATGGTGAAAGTCATGAAATTCATTCGAATATACAAAGGGGAAATGGTACCCGGAATGGTCTACGATGTGAATAAAAAGAGTCAGCAAAGTCCACAAAATAATAACAAACATGTGTCCCCCTAGGAGGGTCGGACCTGAAATAGCAGACATTGAGTTCGATACTACATGCTCGATTGGATGCACGTAGAAACCGGTTATTGCACAGGGGGAAATCCACTCATGGTGGATCTTGTGAATGTGTTTGTATAAGAATGGAGTGTGGAGAAGTCGGTGCGAACAGTAGAACCAAACTTCCTGACAAATTATGTAGCCGATGAGGTAAATGGAAGATTCTAGAAAAGAGGGAAGCTCCGGGCTGGTGGAAATACCGCGCTGTGTAACTGTGCCAGAAAAGGTAATCGTTAGCAAGAAACCAATCACTACCTGATTCAGGAAAGTGAGAGCCGCAGCACGCTTCAATCGCCCGATATCAATCGGGACGTTAGGCTGAATCTTATACTTTATAAGGAACTTAGGTCTGCCAGTTATATCAACAAATGTTAAGAAACCAACTAGAGTCCAATAGAAGATATTCATAACAACCCATGGTAGGATGGAGCACACCTTAAAGTGGTCGTGGCTACAAAGGTCAAGTGCCCAAACCCAGAGACGAGTGGTGTAAGAAGGCACGGCAAAAGCTTGTGAGTCCATTCACTTCTATTGCAGGAACTTAAATGTAGGAAGTACACTCGAAAGGAACTTTAAATAAACTACTACCCTAAGCATAATGCAATAATATCTTGCTTATAGATATCAAGTGATTAACACCTAGGTAATGAAACATATCCTTGCAAATAATTTAATTATCAGTGTTTCAATAGTGCATTTATATTCTCGATATGTTGTTCATAACTTTTCCTACCAACAACTGAATGAGCTCATCTTCATCGAACAAAGTCAGATAATCAAAACCTGTCAGCACCCTCTGACGTCAGAAGATATGGACCTAATACTCTCCTCCAGCTCTTGGCAGTGGATGGAATTCTTTAGTGGGCGGGAAGGTGAGGGGACAGTTCTTATTTCCAAGGAAGTAAAATGTGAATAACAACTGAGTCCCAAAATTGCATTAGCTCAATTTTTGCCAGATATTATTTCGATATATTCGCCTTGCAATCAGCTGATTATAACTTGGGTTATTAAAGCTAGCATACTAGGGTCGTAAATTACATACACAAGTAATTTCCAGGAGCGAAAAACGCTTCTTTTGGTGTATGTAGCCTGTAGGACATGGGAAAATATATGTTTTTGAATCTTTGTTATACCATACATTAATTTGTGATTTAGGTGTATTAAAATTTGTCGGATCTGGTTTAGGGGCGTATTCCTAAATGGCTGTAGACACTGAGTACCAGAAAATTATGTCTTAATGCAAATTAACAACTGTGCTAGGATTAGTTAAACTATCAAATGTTATATTCTTATCATTTATAATTCAGTCCAGAAAGATGTGGCAATTAGAATAAACAAAGAAGAAATGCAAAAAATTGTAATATTAACTAGTATCTAAAATAATTTACTGAATTTACAAATGAATTAGGAAAAATAAATATAAATTATGCCATTACAAAGCCTAGTGAAAATTCAATATACTACGAAAATATTATAGATAGGACATCATATGTCTCGTTAGACGTTTAGTGGTTAATTGGTATGTGAATATTATTCGAGATTATGTGTTCTTGTTTGGCTAATACAGCCCATGCAGCAGCACACTGAGCTAGCTTTATTCCTTCAGGGAAATGAGACAAGAATCCAGTAGGAAGCTTCCACTCCTTCTCATCAGCGTATTCATTTATACTCTCTTTCAGTCTATGAGAGATAATGTTACAATCAGGTTCTTTTATATGAACATTTAAGGGATCAAAAATTGTGTTCATAATAGAGAGACTTCATAATAAGCGAACTCAACTTAATACAACCCCTATGTAAGTTGTGAATTTGAGACCATAGGGCTTGTTCATAATAATACAAGATTTTCATAGGTGTATTAAGCAGACAAAAACTGTTCACAATAAGAAGACCTGACTGTAGTTAAACATACATCATATTATTTAAGTTAGAATTAAGCCGTTGGTTCATGGCTACTTACCCATAACCCTTCTCTTCATCTCCTCTCTCTCGCAGAAAGAATAGGATGAACTCGTGGAGATACACCAGTACCTTCTCCACTGGAAAGTGATCACAGCTCTGTTCTATCTGTCTCCTCTCCTCCTCACTGACAGCTTCCCGAAACTCGTCTCTCAGAGATGAGAATGGGATCTGTAGAATATTAATTACATACCTATAGATGTAGGTAGGGTGACCATTGTCCAATTCTTAGCCTGGACAGTCCAGTTTTTTTACAATTATTGTGCGATGTCCAGTAAATTTCTAAATTGTCCAATTTTTTGCAGTAATTTTTATTATCATCCAATTGTCTCCGATTTGTTCATATTAAACTAATAATGTCCAGTTTTTTATAACCAGTGTCCAGGATTGGCCCGGATTTTGTCGAAATTTTGAGAAATGTCCAGGTTTGGCCCAAAATCCTCCGGTCACCCTAGATGTAGGGAATACAAGTACAAACCTGACCGAGGAGAGAGAGCTTACGAGCTTTCTCAACAGACAGGAAACTCCAGAAGCTGAGCACGTGTTTAAGTCTTAACACACCTTCTGCCTGTAGAACAACAGTTAACGACAAAATAATACAAATACAGTCGAAACCGGTTTATTCTAACTCGGGTTATTCTAACTTATCGGTATATTCTAACTATTAGCAATGCAATCCTTTGTAAGAAATTCCAACTATACTGTATTTTTCATCGGTTTTTTCTTACTATTTTTATCTGAAAAGAAATGGTTAGAAAAACCGATTTCAACTAATACAAAGCACGTACTCGTCTGCTCTGCAGAGGACCAGCTCCCTGGGTACCGTGAGGATACCTGAGAACGTCATGTAGATAGGAGGATACTCTCTGATCAGGGTCTCCTCCTGCTGAGGATAGGAACCCAATTACCACATCCAGCACTAGGAGAACGTCACTCACGGACTCAAGAGAGTCTAAGTCTTCTCGTATTGCTCTCCACAGCATTTCCTTCAACTCAGTCTGAGAGAGAGAAAGAGAGAGAGAAAGTTATTAAATGAATTAGACCAGCAATGCTATCTGAATAACACAAGTCACTCACCTGCTGTACCTTGTGTCGCACCTGTTCAAACACACCTAGGTTGTAGGCCTCACGAGTGTACTCGAAGCGGAGATGTTCTGCCAGAATCAGAGGTCTGTTCTGGAACAGCTGTTCCATCAGTTGCTTCTCCACTCCCTCAAAGTCGTAACTCACGAGGCTCCCTTGTCCGAGAGCTAGCGAGTAGTGAGCGTGTGACAGCAGCAGAGGCTGCAGCTGCTCCTCGTACTCAATCACGTGGCGACCTTTCAACTCACGGAGTGGAACCTTGTCGCAGCGGGACCTGATGCAATACAAACTAAACACACATCTGTCTACAGCACACATGTCAGCTGTCACAGATAGGAGCAAGGAATTATTTTCCATGATTTTTGGAAAATTTGAATTTAGGAGCGCGAAAATTTGGAATCCTCTCCTATACCGTAACATTAATTTGTGATTTATGCGTATGAAAATTGTATCAGACCAGGATTATGAGCGTATTTCAAATGGTTGTATAACACACTGTATAATACCAGGATTAGGAGCGTATTTACAAATGGCTGTATAATACATGTATAATACCAGGATTCTGAGCGTATTACAAATGGCTGTATAACACACTGGATAGGAGTATACCTACCCCTTCACTCTGTCTCTGTAGGCGTGTACAAACGAGTTGTGCACCAGCACTAGGTAGTCAGTGAGTGAGGTGATCAGAACTCCCTCTCCTGTTGAGGATGCCAGCAGGTAGGCTAGAGGGGTGGCAGGAGTTATCTGTTGTTCAAGAGCGTCTTCCATTCTGAGACGCCCATTCCTCTTCACCTCCTCTCCTATCAATCTCCATGCTGTAGACAGACTCTCCACCAGTCGAGCGAACTCTGCTGATTCTTCTTGATTTTCTATAATAAAGCAGAGTACGTATTTAATGCTTATCGGGAAGTAGTTTATTTGGTAGCTAATAGCTATATAACATTCACTACTTGCAACACAAGTCGTAACACTCCGACAAAGTTATTGAATTAGTGTATAGAAATTAAAAATTACTGGAGTGGATAAAAATCAAAGAGTTCTCGAATAAACGTTATAAATTCGGTGAAACTAAAGGGATCGTGAATCGATTCACAGAAACAGGAGTGGCCCAAGTTAATATTTTTGCTGGTAAACTAGACCAACTATTGACCAGTCAAGTTTATCCGATAACAATGATAAAGATCACGAAGATTTCATGTTGGCCGGACAAATCAAAAATTATTTCCGCTATGCCTGCTGACCGTTAACAACTTAAATATTATATAATTATGCGCAAATGAGGACAAAACAGCAAATGAAAACTACGTAATACAGAATGACCAACACTCAACAGGGCGTTTTAACATTGAAGTACGTACCACTCCTAATTTGTGCTAAGAACTGCTTAATGGTTGTGTTAGCAGCCTCTCTCCTGTCCAGTCTGTGTTGGAACCTATCTCCCACTCGTCTCTGCAGCTGCACAATATCTGGTAAGTAACGAGTCACAAACAATCGGGTTTCTTCTTTCAAAAACTTGGAGACTAGAGGACACTTCTCTTTCGTTGTGAGATTAGTTGTACTGAAGCTCTGAGAGAAATGCTCCAGACTCACAATAGTCCTGTAGCGCCATAGGTGAGGCAAGGGGTTATCTGCTTCAGGCTCTTCTCTCTCATACACGATTCTAAGTTGAGATACATTAAAGAGATAGTCACTAACCAGTTGTGTCTCTAACAGCAACGTATTAACCTGAGCAGTGGATTGTTAGCAATCCTCTTCTCACTGAGCACCTGTTGCATCTGTCTCTGTACATCTGTGTGTAGAGAGGTGAGTATTGGCTGAATGAATTTCTTGTCAAACTCCCTCTCCCACTGCTCTCTCTGCTCACGCTGTGTCAGCCCAGTAGGAATACCACCTGTAGCATAGCAGTTAATCACAGCAGCTAATACCTAGCACTTAGACTGCTATATAATGTGTATGGAGAGTATACTCACATGGCTCTCCTGCTGTCTGCATAAGAGACTTGATGACCAGATGAAGAAGGAATGTGGCTTCTTCAAAGTTCTTTCCTATCAGTCCAGCTAAATCCCTCATATCTCTCTCCAGGTGTTGGTAGAAGAAGGTAGACAGGTCTCTGGGGTTTTCTAATCCTCCTTTCACCAGAGAAGGTAGAGCTTGACTCCTGTCAGTGGGATGTTTGGAACAAGATGACCAAATGAAGGATATGTCCATTAGGATACGAATTAGAGATACGGATGCAGGAGAGAGAGATCTAGGTTTAAGTATTCATTGTTAATACAGTAGATGTAGGATATAAGCACACCGGTTATAAGTCATATCGGATATAAGAACACTATGTTGGAAATGGTTGCCATATAGTACCCTGTATAATTTATGTCGGTTATAAGAACATTAAGTGCAGTTCCCGACGATGTGCTTATAACCGGCATCCACTGTAGTGATTTTAGAACTGGTCCACTACATAGTAGTCGGCATAATAATAAAAACATCAGTAAATGAAAATATTTTCATTGTAATGCTTGAATAATTCTACCTTTCAGAACTTGGAATATTCTGTCTCTGATCCACCCTCCCCAGAACATAGCCGGGTTTAGTAGCATCAGCAGTGGTGTTGACTACAGTACCGACTTGTGTGACCCTGGGGTCCTCTCCTCCCACCCAGGAACCACAGTCTGGGCATATCTGAGCATGAGTAGGCTGGCCACACTATATAGGGTCCATTATTGAAACAGTTTAAGTCTCATTTAATCTTACTTTAACAGTTAAGAACAGTATATTACAGTAGTTACCTCTCCAACGAAGTAGGCGTGGCCCTTATTGCAGAGGTACCATTGTCCCCTCCCCTCTGTCTGCTGCACAACTTGTCTCACACTGTGTAACTGATCATCCATCATTGTAGGAAACAGCTTATTAACAAGGGCATTAGGATTCTGGTATAACAGAGAAATGGGGGAGAACAGCTGAGGGAAAGCACTAGTGGACAGCATTATGGCCATGTGGTATATTACTCGAGAGAGAGCCAATTGGTTGTGGTTGGATTGAGGAGAGAAATGCAGAGATTGGAGTATACCATCTCCCAAATTATTCGACAACATTTGAAGACCGATTTGTAGTAATTCATTTTGAATATTGCTTAGATTTGTATTGAAGAGTTCTCTCAAAGCCAGATACTTCTATTGAATAAATATATCATAAATAAGTTAACGGGCGAGTAGTATCGAATTATATGCACACGTATAAATATATTACATATACTGTACTTAGTATACTACATTATACCTCGGTTTGACTAACATCCCCTCTTGTTGCCGAATTAGATACAACTTGGAAGATCGAGTATAGATAATATTCGACGTTAGTATCCATTTCCTGTAAAACAAAGTATTAATTATCAATCAATAACAATAAGTAATTAGTTCTCTTCACTTAAACCTACGCACATACCTGAGGACCAACTACGTCACTATCAAAGTACTGCAGGAGGGATTCCTTGCTCTGACTGACATTAGCCTGCTCAGCAGAATACTTCAACTTCGCATAATTGTCTCCGTATATTATGAAATAGTCTGGTGATACGTACTGTGACTAAATGAAGAAAAGTAGATATTCAAACACTACTTAATTAGCTTAAACACATTGATACTATTTATAAACAGTAAAACCTCGTTAATACGAACACCAACGGACGGTAAAAATTTGTTCGCTTTTCCGGAGTTCGTGTTAACCGGAGTAATACCATTGAAAGCCATTGTAGGAACCTGATTTTGTGGAAATGTTTCTCCGTCTTAACCGGTAATTCGAATAACCGTGTTCGTACTAACGAGGTTATACTGACATCCAAATTGAATAAATATTATACCTCGACCATCCTATCCATAACTTGTTTTGGTATAACCCATGAGCAGGTACGGTTAGAAGTGATCAGAAGGAGCGTATCACTCCCTAACTGATGGTATACGTTCTTAAGTAGGAATACATGTAGATCCTCATACCCCTGCATCAAACAGATGTCTTTAAAGATAAATATTAACCTCTGTCTCTCTCTCATTATATGATCAGGTGTATCCGATCGTGTTCTTATAAGGCCATAGCACTCAATGATCCAGTGAGATATGTGGATACAGATAAATCTCAGACTAGCTATCTTCTCTAGTAACTCATAGGATAAATTGGAACGTTTAGAGGTTCCATGTATACCAGTGGATAATCTTTTTTCATTAATAAGTATCATTTCTAATATATTATGTTGTTCTTCAGAGTTTTGCTGTTTAAAATGCTGGTGATGTGAATCCTGTAATATATTTATATTAATTAAGCTTACAATGTCATCTGAATTCATAAGGGTAATAAGTTCATTCATACCTCTATTGATTGTATTATTATCATGTAGAGTTCCTGATTTGTTTCTAAGTTTTCTAAATCCTGGAGAGGTCTGGAGAGTTTGTGAGAAATGATTTCTGTGAATACATCTCTCCTAGAAAACATTCTGAATAAAATAGGAAATTGGTTATATGAAATAAAGTGCATGCCTATGTTTGATCATAATTTGCAGCAAAAATGTTTTGAATGAGAGAGAGGGGTTGAGTCCATTCTTCTTAAACATGGTGATAGAACTCCTCTCATTCCTTTCCAGCTCCTTCATATTATTCTTATCCAGCATTACAAGTCCCACCAGTAGCTCTATAAGGTCAGTATTGGAGTGGCCTTTTGGCAGACATCTGAATGTTAAGCTGGTAAGAATGTTAATGAAGAATCTAGTTGCGCATTCTCTCATCTTCTGTTTACGCGTAATTTCATTTCTATATAGTACAAAATTATTAATTAAGTATTTAATTATTTGTGCACACAAATAAATATGCCACTAGAGTCGCTCCGCTTAAATTGAGTTAATTTGGTTGGGGAAAGTTTGACCTAATTAAGCAGATCATCCAATTAACCGAAAATATTACAAGCCAAACTGTGATTCTATTCAGTAAATCGTATAAAATGCTGGTCCATCTAACCGTGGCTCAATTAAGCGGAGTCTTCTGTAATTAATAAGGAGCATATTTTGCTCAATGAACTAAAATGACGTGATTAATGAATCACTAAGTTAATTGTAAAAGTAGAAATCAGACGAACCTTTGACCTCCAGGTAAATTTTTCAAACAATTTGATAGGATATCAAGTATGTCTTGAATTGTCTGAACAGAAGTGAAGTCCGGTGTTTCAGTTAAAATCTAAGAAAATTATAAAGAATTAATATGAATCAGTTACTAATTATAATTGCAATATATTTTACCATAAATATTCTGTTGATACTACTCTCTGTACAACTTAATCCTATTGACAGGCTACAATGTGATACGAATAGCTGCACTGCGATTATTCTGTTCCATTTAGATCTATAATATATGTGCATACAGTAAAATAACGTATCTTGGAATAAGTAGTAAACGAAACAAACTAGCCTACGAGTGTACAATAAAACGTACTTAAGTTTATCGACAGTTGTCTTGTATTCATGGTCATTTCGTCTATTAAAATTCAATCCCTTCTCCACAATTGGTTGCCACTGTCTGATTTCAGTCACATATTTCTCAGCTAACTCCTCTCCAGCAGTACGCTCTTTCCTATGGTAACACAATGCTATTATCTCTTCTAACAGAACTAGTTCTAAACAAGTCAGCTTTTTGTCCTTTATCTTTCTCATTTCTGTGATAATTTTAAATATTTTATCCTCCAAAGTGCTCTCCAAAAAGAATGCCTCTTGCAAGAGATCTAACAACTGTTTCGATTCCTCATAAGCACAGTATATTTTAGGAATTGTAAGCTCTCGTTTTAAACAGTACTCGCTTCGTTCTCCACCATCAACTTCAAATGTTGGGAAGTGTTCGATACACAACAGAAGTACAGACTCGTATACCTAGCAGAGTATAGTAAAATTGTTGTAACAAAAATATATAGATGCATATAAAGTACATGTAATAATATAATTAGTAATTAAATATTATAAAATAACTACAATGATTTTGATGTGTAAATATAAAAAATTACTTTAGTTATAGATTTTTGACCAAACTGATCTATTAAGATCTTTATATGTCGGCTAGCCGACGCGACATTGTAGGCGGCTGACAAATAAGTAATTCCAAGAAAAAAAGGGTTAGAAATAATTGGCACATGCACATTACACTCTATATAATTTAAGGTAAATGTACATACAAACGATAAATGCAAATCTACACCAATTCCTACTTACATTGAATTGTAGTTGTCTTGAAGTAAGGATGTTCATTTGTATAAAATCCATCAGAAACTCAAGCAGACAATCAAAATAAGTATCATTGGACATAAAATTGCGGTTAATTAACTCTCCTAGCGGAGTTTGATTGAACAGGGATTCAAAATGGTACCAGACAGGTCCTGAAGTGTTTGCTAGAAATAAATAAAGCAATTACAGTAGTAAAACTAGTAATATACATACATATATACCGCATTATTGAAGACGGCATACCAAAATTTATTAACCAAATATTCATTATAACAAATTGTAAGCGCGGGTTATGGTCTCAGCCCAATTTTCAATAAGGACAATTTGAGAATTGGTAAAAATATATTGTCCCAATGAAAATTAACTTATACACTCATTATAGTATATACTAGGCCATGATATTATACGATTGTGTATTCACATACGTTTAATCGTAGCAAACTTCCGCCATAGCTCTTCCATTAATGTTCTGATGAGAAATGAGAACGGAAATCTAGACTCGAAGTATTTCCCACCAGCTCCATCACTCAACACAGGTACTCTCCTTCTAGGCAGCAGAGTGAGAGGAGATACTGTGTCTTTGTACTGCAGGACAAACAGACGGTCATCTCTGAATATATCTTGCCAGAGATTGTGTAGACACTCTGGCACTTCTTCATTACGGAGAGCTAGTTGTAGATTCCCATTTCTATCCAGACAAGCAATCAGCTCGGACAGGAGAGGAGTAATTGTATTGTTAATACGGAGATTAACAGCCTTGCGGAATGTACCACAAGATTGTATGTCTTCTCCACAGTTAGCTGTCTGTAGTAACCAGTCACAGCTGATGTCCATTGATTCATATTGGTCTTTCAATAGAACTGTCAATCTCTGACACAGTGTTTGGAAGAACACATCTATATACATATAAATAAATAAAAAGTAAATAAATCAAAAATGCAACAGAGGCTTACGGAGACAGACATAAAGAAAACAAGTACGGTATGTTGATTTCGTAAATTTCTATAATTACTATATTATTATTTAGGTTATTATTGAATTACTATATAATAGTTTGTAAAAGGCTAGGCTTTATCCAATAAATAAACTACTAATTATAATAATTAAAGCGAAAACCGGGTTGCAGTTGAGTGGTGCGCCGCGAAACGACCTAGGAGAACCATAATTAAGTAATCTTATATCAGTGTATAGATTTCAGGATGTATGACAGAGACACACTTACGATTATCGTTTTGCCCCTCAACTAGCTCAATAAAATCTTGCATTCTAACAAGAGTCCGCTTCTCACTTCCATCCTTATCAACAAGTCTTGAAACTGCAGACTGCATGCAATTTAGTAGTCTGGTCTTCTGACAAATAGTGGGCGGAATTAATTCTCCAGATTCCTAAGCAAAGAATAGACATAAATGTGTGTTCTGGTTAAATTGTAAAATGCTCTTTGAGAGAAGTTGTATTTATAAATAGAAATTAAAATCAAGCCGTGAGTATTTAAATATACATATTCCAAGGAATTCCTATAGGAAAATGGAAAGAAACATGGGAATTCCCATAGATATCCTGTGTGAATCTGGTTGCTGGAATAAAATATGGCATTGGCAGAACTACAGACTAACCTGTTCATAACCCCCGAATACTTGGTAGATCTTTAATCCAATCAGCTGTGATATAGGAGGCAGCTCTGTATAGTCCAGAGAACGTATATCATCGATATGCACTGTGTTCCAGTCTCCTCCACAGAAACTTATAAACTTACTCCCGTGTGCCTCTCTACTCAGTTGGACCAGGAACATTATAAACACATCACACTTAAACTCTCCGATCTGTTCCTCTCTCCAGTCCTTCAACTCATCCACTGTTTTGTGACGAGCACAAGCAATTAGCTTAGCATTCTCTGCTCCTCTCTCACACTGGACAAGTAGTACCTTTTTCTCTCTCATCTCGCTCTCAGAGTCTCCTCTCAAGAACTTATGAATCTCTCTGATGTACTGCTGTTCTGTCTGGAACTGCTGTAGAGACAGACTCCGCATTTGCACTGAATCTGTATCTCTAGACAGACGTTGTTGCAATTGATCTATGTCCCTCTCTGTGAGAAGTCGCGAGTGGGTTGTAGCGAGAGTGAGGTGTGCTACTGTATCATCTCCACAAATACCACTCAGTACTTGACTCAGATACTCCTCTAGACTGCCTAACTGTAGCTTGAAATACTCGGATATAATCTGTTCCGACTGGATAGCGAGAAGACTGTTCTTAACACGCAGTATTGCATCTGTAGTAGCCATTCTAAGCAACAGAGTCTGACTTTTCTCTAAAACTGTTATCCTATCTACGCTAGGATCTGCAGCATGTGGATACATCTCTTTCATTACGTGAAATACAATGGAAGAAGGAGTATCAGTGTTATAACCAATAAAACAATCTCCGATTGTAAACTCCCCTCTCCTTTGCAATCCAATAGACTTAGCCCTATCGAGAGTCGAGAAGTCCTGAGCCCACTCAGCCAGCTGTTTAGATACTATAATACCGTCTGCAGTTAGGACAGTGGACATGGTGAGGAAATGTTTCTCAAGTCGATTGATGAGAGGAGTAGGGAAGGTGGTGTACACTGTATCGGAATCTGCGATTACGATAAGCTTAAAACTGTCATGGACTCTGCATTTCATTCTGTGCGTACCTAAACCAAGGTCTACATACCTCTGGTTATATATCTTCATGTAATACTGGTTTAGAGCGTCATACAAACTCTCATACAAGTTCTCCAAGTTCAGAAGGATCACAGTTTTCCCAGACTCCATACAAACTTTAATTTTATTTATATTCCTACATACCATCGAGTATTCTTGATCTCTAGGGAAGTTTGAACCGAATATAACACGAATATCATCGAGCTTATATTCTGGCCACAAGTTGGTGGATTTAAGTAGAATGTTAAGAGCTGAGTAATTCTCCGTAAGAAGCAGCAGGTAACGAGTCTCCCCGTAAAAAGAGGTGGAGAAGCTCGCCAGGTTAGCTCGAATGAGCCCCAGGGGTGAGCTATCAGGGCCTACGGCACAATCTACTGGCAACTTAACTGTTTGTATGAACAGCTGTAATTCCTTGTTATTAGACGCTCCCCCAAAGTTCCTATACACACAGTGCTTCAGTATAGGTAGAGTTAGCGTTGTTTTATACTCATAGCATAGAAATACCAACATTTTGATTAGACTGTAGAAATCCCTCAAACCATAATACTCCCTGGATTTGTGCGTCTCGCGAATCAATTCAAGATACGCTTTGGACAAGTCAGGGATGCAGATTTCAATGCTGGCTACAATATCTGAGTCGACTGAGTTAGAACGACAGATCTCTCTGGCACTTGATAGCAACTCTTCTTCGCCAGGGTCTCCTCTCGATACCATAATCCCGCGGTTCATTTTAGCAGGGTCAAGAGACCAGTTGGAAATCCCAATAAACGCTACCTCTTCAGTATTCTCGTCCCTCTTCTCCTCAGATCCGTAACTACTGTCCTCTAATAGTGGGTGCAGTACCTTCAAGGGAAGGAGAGGAGAGTCTTCTGCCAGGCCCACCTCATCCAGGACTACACAACAAACGAAGTTACTGCTCTGGGTTTTCTTTTGCATTTTCTTGCAGTTATCGAACACTCCAATGATTCCTTCGGCAGTAGACAGCTGGCTGCACTGGTAAGACATTATATGAATTTCTTTGAAATTCCTGAGAATGGAGCCATCTTGGCATTTATTTCCTTGCATATTATTAGAAATTATTGTCTTAGCCAGGGACTTGGAACTTCCCGGCTTTCCGACTACGAAGAGTGGAATTTTCAGTTCTATGCTCACGAACATCATAAATACATTCTCTTTAAGAGCTGTGTTTTTCGCAATGTGTTCCCCTACAGACATCTGATCTAGGATATTCTGTTGACACCTGTCTATCTCGATGTCTATCACCTCATAATTAGTTATGGGAGTAAGCGGGTTCTTAAAATGTTTTGAAATTCTCCGATCGAAATTTCTCCGTTTTTGTAGCCGAGCTCGATAGCACACGGCAATGGCTAGAAGTAAACTGTAGCTTATTTTATCAATCCCTGAGATCCTGGGTACCCGTGGGATCTGTGGGGACGTTATAGGGAGTTCTAAGAGAGGAGCGACAGGTTGGGCAAGTGCTATTATTGGTGGCTTAACTCTAGAAGCTATTCTCAGAGGTGAAGTGGGGCTTGAGTGTGCGGAGGGAACTCTATATCTAGGAGGAGATGATGTTGGAGATTCTATTCTAGAACGAGAGTTTAACAACTCCATAAAAGGAGTATTTTTAACAGTTACATTAGAAGTGAGAGCTCCTTGTACAGTTAGGGTATCCTCAACTACAACCGGGTTATATGGCACTGCCTCTTCAAAATACTTTGGGACAATAAACTCAAGCTTAGCATAGAACCATAGCATCACCCTCATTGCTCTCTCCACATCTCTCAAACTAACAAAGCTACACTCATCCTTTGTCTCTCTCATGTAACTCTGTGCACCAGCCAGAACATCACTTATCACTTCTATAATGTCATCTCGTGCTTCTATCGGGCTGTTACGGTCCCGTAGATGTTTCGCTACAATCTCTCGAGTATATGTCTTCTCTATGCTGTTACTCAACTGACCGAAATCCCACACCAATGGTCGTAAACTAGCAGGAAGCTCCATCACTCGATAGACCAACTCACGGAGAGGAATGTCTCCCAATCTGTCTGTGGTTTCACTGGACTTGGTGAAGAACCCGAGACCAGCAGAACTCAGTTTGCTCAGCATCTCCTCTGTGTGTTTACGATAAGGATTACAGGCTGCTATGAACTGCAGTCCAATGTCAGTGCGGATGTGTCTACCGTACATTCTCCTGTCACACATTATCTCTTTGATCAGTCCAATGGCTGGGCTCGTGTTGGCTTCATCAAAAAACAATACAGTATCAACTTGGTGTTCGCTATTGCTATAATTCTTCTGTGCTAGCTCCTCAGCTTCCGCTACCTTTGACTTCACATCCGACTCTGTGGTTCCGCCATGTACCTTCAGTATTAGCATGTTAGTAGCTCCTGTCTGTAGAGCTTGTAGGGAACACATGAATTGAATGAGGCGTGTCTTGCCACAGCCTGTCTCGCCCATTATAACAACGGGAATGTTACAACGGAATCTCATCAGAATTGCTAGGATCTTCCTCATATTGTCAAGAGTTAATACATAACCTGGATCTGGATCTGATAGCCATTCAAGTTCCATCACATTGGCCAATTTTTCTATCTTTGTACGTTTGTCTAACTGTTGATAGTCCTCATTAAAGTTAACTTTATTGAGCTCCAATATATTAAGTAATTTCGGATGTAGAATGTTAGCTTCAATGACATTAGTAGGGTCTTCAGAATCGCATAGATGGCCTTGTTTGGATATATGGAAACCTATGAATGTCATACTGTGTCTATCCGGATTGAAGAATATGTAGGGATGTGAGGCGTTCTCCCATTTGCGTCTCTTAACAATTTCATAAACTTGTATCAGGTCTTTGGTCACAGTATCAATTTCTTCCCTCAGAGATGGTGTAGCGAAATCTCGAGACATGTGAATAAGAAACTTAACTACAAAGGATTTGAATCCAAGCCATTCCTCACCTATAGTACAAAAATCAGAGTTATCACAATCAGAAAGTTGTTTACTTAAGAAGGTACCAAAGTTATTAATTTCTAACCAGGAAGGCTGCTGGATACCACAGTACTTTAGCAATACCTGTAACATTTCAGGAGGACTCCTCCTATGGAAGGTTGTGCTGTCAAAAGTAAATTTATCAAGATTTTGACGTGCTTCCAACTGTTTCAAGTAAGCGAAAGTTCTTTGGAATTCTTCCTTGTTCAATTCATTGATATTAATAGTTTGCATTCCTCGCGATTCTGAAATATTTCGTGTGTTTAGTGCCTGAATTGGCTGTATGCATTGCAAAGATGGGAAAAGCTGACTGAATTTCACAAGTTGTTTAAATTTAGGGATAATGGTTGTTTCAATGACGTAATAGTCTTTACCATTTGTGTGCCATAGCTCACCTGATCTCTTACAAATCCCGCCTAATATGAGCAGTTTGAATATAACCGGTTCTATTCCTATCTGTACAGTAGATGCTATATCCACGTGGTACATGACTCCATGCTTAACACCACTAGTACTCCTCGTAAGCAGTTGTTCAGCTAGATGTTCCTCAGAAGCTTGTTTACCGTGAATAGCTACAGTCACAGCTGATTGCTCTCTCTCCTCCTCACTCACTATACCCTGACTCACCAGGTCTGATTTGAGATTATTAATATAGAGAGACTTACCTGCCCCTACGCTATCCGATACTACCAGTCTAACTCGCGATCTCTCTTTGTCTACCATCCAAGCTGATGCACAACTATTATAGGATATTCTCTGATAGAACTTTTGTTGCAAATACTCACTGATACTTTTAAATACGTTATCATTGGTGACATGACTGGGTCTCTTGTAGTTCTCGAGAGCAGCTGCCATATAGGACTGCTCCTCCCTCTCTTCAGAACAAATAATAACGAGTTTATAGCAAGATTTAGCTTCCAACTGCAAGTACCTCCTCAGAATGCTCACAGACTGCACTGCTACTTCGTACTGCAGGTTCTCTACGGCAACCAAACAGTACAAGTATAAGTGATTATTGTTCGACTTGAAAATGACTCTTCTCCAGAAGATATCGAGCTCTTCCACCGTTGTGAGATCAGAGCAGAGCAATACTTCACTGGAGTCGGGAAGCGGAAGTAGGGGGGACAGCTGGTAGAGAGAGAGGATCGATTCATAAATAAGATAATTCGGTATAAATATTAGATTTGGTTCTTGAGACTTAAAAATAGTACAGAATGCCCTGTCTTCTCGGATCTTACTGTTTCCGCTGTTGTATACTACTTCCAGGAAAGCTCCCAGCTTCAAGATATCAATATACTCTATCTCTGTTGTTACAATCTCTTCTGTTATTTGTACAGGAGTGTGAGTAGGAAGAGTGGTGCCATTCCTCTCCTCTGTATCATCCCAATCCATAGATTCATCTCCAGAGCTGCAATCTTTCTCGTCGTTTTTAGTATTATTCTGCATGCACCACCTCATAACTGATTGTTCAGTAACAACCTCTGTCTCTCTCTTTATTGCAGTGATGCCTTGGATACATAAAGAGAGAGAGAATCCGCAATGTGAACATAAATTCTCTACAATCTCCTTTTCACTATGAGAAAAGTTATCAGGAACTTGAACCTCTTTACTCCCTTGTACCTGCTTTAGAGGTTTTGCTGGCTTCTTAACGGTATCTGCACCAATAAATAAGTATTGACTGGTGCGTGCAGTTGAATGGAATCGAGTTTGTCTAGACCTAGAGGAAACAGCAGCAGTATGATGTGGATGAGAAAGTTGTGTAGAAGTCACAATGTTCGATTGCTTGAGAGCCAATTGTATCTCTTCTCTGGTTATATCGGCATTAAGAGAACTGAGCAAATGGTAGAGCTGTTCTTCGCTCTGTGGGTTTGAATTCTCAATGAAAGCTCGTACGCCTTTCTGGAGTAAAACTATTTGTTTAATTGTAAAGTAATTCAAGAAATAACAATTCGTCCTAGCTTCTTCTAGCCTTTGTTCGCACAGTTTCAGAGTATCTCGTGTTTTCTGTATTTCTGATTCTACTTTCGGTGCTTGTTGTAAGTCGCAAGAAAATGAATAGTTGAAGAATCGTATATTTCCTATCTCAGCTAAACTGCTTACGATGGTCGCGAGCTCTGAGATTAAGTCGAAGAGTTGATTGAATTTGCTGGCATTTTTCTTGCTATCACTCTTAGGTATAATGTCAGACTTTCCAACCACAAGGGTTAGTTTGCTCCTCAGATCTTTCAGTTGTTCCATAGTATAAGTCTTCGTAACGGTTCCTTTTTTCTCAGTTGACAGAGCAACCATCTCAGTCGCATTGAACGTACTGTGTGTTGAAATAGTGAAGGTACCAGAAGAGACAATCTTCTCAAGCTGCATGAGAGCTCCTTCTTCCAAAGAGCCTTGTGACTTCTTCAACTCCTCCCAGAATGAGACATTCTTGGAAACATACTCAAGCATTCCAATCAACTCTTTATTAGTGTTAAAGACAGAGAATACCTCTATACACCTCGCAATGAGATAGTCATAGGTTGTATTTGTGTTAATTGGGAATATAATAGGAGCTAGATTAGTGCATACAGAATGCAGAATCATAATGCGGTCTGTTTCGGCTCCGTCTCCACTGGAGGTAGTCAACGCTATTTCAACGAAAGTCTTCAAATCATTTAAATCACGCATATTATTCTTAACCCATTTCAAGAATTCAATCCTACTCAATATCCTCTCTAAAACCTCCAGATTCTCATATGTGAAATGTAGTAGGGAATCTGTAGTGTTTACTAACTCATTGTTAATGGCTGAAAGGGGCTTGTTTTGAAATTTTATTTTTACATTTTGAAGATTTTCAATGAGAGAGAAATCTCCCTCAATAGAAAAGGCATCTCTGAGCTTAATTAATTTTGAGGCAGCTTCCGAGTTTTTATAAATAGTAAAGTATAAAGCAATCTTCTCACTACATTCAGCGAGCTCAGGGTAATCTACAATTGGCTTAGATTGAGATTTCTGAAAACCGAAATAAAGAAATTTTAACTCATTGAAAATTGATCGATTATCCTGTATCTTACCGAAGTAATTTTGCACATCTGATAAGAGAATGGTCTGGTGAACAGTATTTTCAATAACTTTTGCAATAATGTTCAAAGTTGGGGTCCAAACTTTAGAATATAAGAATTCGAAATTCAACACTTTTTCATTGCAAATATCTGACTTTTCATACAGGTTAGAAAATGAATGGGTAAAAATTGCAGAATCTTTAAAGAAGTAAACAGACTCGGACATAGTTAAGAAATGAGGAAAATTAATAATATTGTTGATATTTGGAAGATTTTTAAACGAGAGCTTATCGTCACTGAAAACAATTTCGTTAAGACTAAGATACATAAAATTCATTGCAAGAAAATCTTCAATTGTCTTGAAGTTAACCATTGGAATTAAAGCAGAAAATTGTATTAATTCTTCAAATCTCGCACATTTGTCAGTTAGCCAGTTAGTAGCATCACTCCCGAATTTAATCGCAGATTCAACATCCTGCAATGTCGTTTTCTCTTTAGAATACTCAATTGCAAGTTGAGCAAGGGATAAGAACAAGTCTTGTTTTTGAGAAAATAATGATGCATCATAGAAATTCATTTGATGGGAACATAATGATTGAATTAGTAAATTAAACCTACTCAACGCAGATTCAAGCATAGTATGGGCTTCCTCACTTAAGTTTCGAAACAATTCAGGAATATTAACAAATTCAAAATAAGTTTCCCATGATGGCCATTGGAGTAAATGATGAATTTGGTCATTCACGAATGTATCTCGTTCATCCAGTAAGATGGAACTAAATATTGTACTAAGACATTTAGATTTACCATAGTGGGATGATTTTAACCTGTTAACTACCTCGTTTCTATCATGTGTATTTAAAAACTTGAGTTTAGCAATCATTTCTTTAAGAAATAATTCTTTCAAACAATCACTAAGTTTGTCATGAACGAAGATTAACAATTCAATAAACAAGGACACGGGTATTTCTTCTGTCTTCAACCGTTTCTCTAATAACTTTATGATCGAATCTGACCATTCAATAAAATGGGGAAATTTCAAATTTACTACTCTATCCCAAAATCGCATTTCTCTTTCAAGGTCAAATAGATTCTTTTTATTTGAATATATCTTATGTTTACACCACTTTTCAACAAACAAGAGTACCTCTTGGAAATTTTCAGAAGGAATTTTAGAAACTGCTGATGCACAAATTGTAGTACACTGATGGGCAATTAGTTGAAGTGTTATAAAAAACTCTTCTTCGCTAATTACAATTGACAGTTGACTAGGTAACTTAAGTGTCAATTTGAACAAATGTTCAATCTCGAGAGGAGGAATAGACGTGGAAAGATCTTCTTGTGAAAATTTCGAAATTAAGAACTCCATGATGGACATGAACAAATCTCTATCATGGTTATTTTTAGATTGTCGAATTAATATTAAACTTATGAACCCAGAAAGAGGTAGAACAGTGGGTTGAGAAAGATGAAGCTTGTAAAATAGGTGTGCGTTATAGTAACTGATAGAATTATGAATAATACTGTAAGATAGGATTGAATCATACTGCAATAAATCAAATGATTTCTGAATATCATCATTGGTAATATAACCGGTTTTATAGATTGTGAAATGAGCAGGAAATCCCCAGTATTCGTTGTCAGTGTAAGATAAACGATTCAAAGAATTAACATGAGTTTCATGGAAATTGAATAAACAGTGATAAAATGCCAAAAGTTGATAATATTTCGTATAAGATTTGGTAGGTAGTACATAAGTATAGATAAATGTACAAAATACTTCATGAAGTTTATCCATTTGTTGAATATATTCCAAAGCAAAATTTTTAATGAGCAGTGATTCATTAATGATACTCCCTATAGCATTAACCACCTTAAAAATAATATCTTCACCAGTCAATTTATAACTGCAAATTAAATAACAAGATAGGCATATGCGCATGAGCTTTTCCCTGAAACCCAATTGATCATTATTTAAATGGAGAGATAATGTAAATCTTTGAATCAAAGTTATTGGAGCCCTATCACGATAGAATTTCTGGTCATCCCATAGTCGTATATCTCCCGCAATATAGCAAGGAGAAATGTAAAGTTGCGTAAATTCCTTAACTAAATTAGTTAAGGTTAGAAAAAAATCATCCAATTTTGTGCATTCGAGAGAACAAGGAAAATATCCCATACCGAAAAACATTGGTAGAAAAGCCAGTAATGATAAAAACCTTCTATCATGAATATCTTTAAATGGAAGTTGATCGCTTCTAACCACAGAAAATAAAGAGTATAGAGTATTCATTGAAAATAATCCATCCTCCTTTTTAGGACATTCAGGTAGAATCATCATATCAAATATAGTGACATGTGAATGCATTAAATCAGTAGAAATCTCAGGAATATTTCGATTGAAATGACGATTGAAGTTTACATTTTGATAATGATGTAGATCTTCATATACCCCTTCAACGTTACTCATACAGAAGAAATATTTATAGGGAAATTTGAGCACCTTATTATGTATGAATTTAACCGGAACATTCAAACGTCCAGTAATTAGAACAAATTCAAACTCTTTGTTATTATTATTCAAATGTATAACTTTTAAGGGATGAAACTTACAATAGAGCCCTTTGAACTTGTCCATCCCTATTCGTAAGCACACAGCATCAGTTTTATCCCATACTTCCTTCAAGACAATCGTATTAAATTGCAAAGTAAGGGAATTGGGGCAATTGGGTTCAACTTCTGACAAAATAGGGAGATTTGAGACCTCGCAATCAAAATAGGACGAATCAGTATCAGACTTGGAAGCCTGTTGGTCAGTATCGGATTTGGAAGCCTGTTTCTTAGTATCAGACTTGGAAGCCTGTTGGTCAGTATCGGACTTGGAAGCTAGTTGGTCAGTATCGGACTTGGAAGCTAGTTGGTCATCAGACTTGTAAATTGGTTTCTTAGTATCAGAATTGGAAATTTGTTGGTCAGTATCAGACTTTGAAGCTTGTTGGTCAATATCAGACTTGGAAATTGGTTTCTTAGTATCAGACTTATTTTTAGAAGCCTGTTTCTTAGTGTCAGACATGGAAATTGGTTTCTTAGTATCAGACTTTGAAGCCTGTTGGTCAGTATTAGACTTGGAAGCCTGTTGGTCAGTATCGGACTTGGAAGCCTGTTGGTCAGTATCAGACTTGGAAATTGGTTTCTTAGTATCAGACTTTGAAGCCTGTTGGTCAGTATCAGACTTTGAAGCTTGTTGGTCAATATCAGACTTGGAAATTGGTTTCTTAGTATCAGACTTATTTTTAGAAGCCTGTTTCTTAGTGTCAGACATGGAAATTGGTTTCTTAGTATCAGACTTTGAAGCTTGTTGGTCAGTATTAGACTTGGAAATTGGTTTCTTAGTATCAGACTTTGAAGCTTGTTGGTCAGTATTAGACTTGGAAATTGGTTTCTTAGTATCAGACTTTGAAGCTTGTTGGTCAGTATTAGACTTGGAAATTGGTTTCTTAGTATCAGACTTATTTTTAGAAGCCTGTTTCTTAGTGTCAGAGTCAGACTTGGAAATTGGTTTCTTAGTAACAGACTTGGAAGCTTGTTGGTCAGTATCGGATTTGGAAGTTTGTTGGCCAGTATCAGACTTGGAAATTTGTTGGTCAGTATCAGACTTTGAAGCCTGTTGGTCATCAGACTTGGAAATTTGTTGGTCAGTATCAGACTTTGAAGCCTGTTGGTGAGTATCAGACTTGGAAGCCTGTTGGTGAGTATCGGACTTGGAAATTTGTTGGTCAGTATCAGACTTTGAAGCCTGTTGGTCATCAGACTTGGAAATTTGTTGGTCAGTATCAGACTTGGAAGCTTGTTGGTGAGTATCAGACTTGGAAGCCTGTTGGTGAGTATCGGACTTGGAAATTTGTTGGTCAGTATCAGACTTTGAAGCCTGTTGGTCATCAGACTTGGAAATTTGTTGGTCAGTATCAGACTTTGAAGCCTGTTGGTGAGTATCAGACTTGGAAGCCTGTTGGTGAGTATCGGACTTGGAAATTTGTTGGTCAGTATCAGACTTTGAAGCCTGTTGGTCAGTATCAGACTTGGAAATTTGTTGGTCATCAGACTTGGAAGCCTGTTGGTCAGTATCAGACTTGGAAATTTGTTGGTCAGTATCAGACTTTGAAGCCTGTTGGTCAGTATCAGACTTGGAAAGCGGTTGATCAGTATCGGACTTGGAAA
This sequence comes from Hexactinellida sp. DTS-2022, assembly GCA_028753945.1. Classification (NCBI taxonomy): domain Eukaryota; kingdom Metazoa; phylum Porifera; class Hexactinellida; species Hexactinellida sp. DTS-2022. The sequence continues at coordinate 3,227,258 of JAPNXP010000015.1, forward strand.
TTTGTTGGTCAGTATCAGACTTTGAAGCCTGTTGGTGAGTATCAGACTTGGAAGCTAGTTGGTAAGTGTCAGACTTTGAAGCCTGTTGGTCAGTATCAGACTTGGAAGCCTGTTGGTCAGTATCGGACTTGGAAATTTGTTGGTCATCAGACTTTGAAGCTAGTTGGTCAGTGTCAGACTTTGAAGCCTGTTGGTCAGTATCAGACTTGGAAGCCTGTTGGTGAGTATCGGACTTGGAAATTTGTTGGTGAGTATCGGACTTGGAAATTTGTTGGTCAGTATCAGACTTTGAAGCCTGTTGGTCAGTATCAGACTTGGAAGCTAGTTGGTCAGTGTCAGACTTTGAAGCCTGTTGGTCAGTATCAGACTTGGAAGCCTGTTGGTCAGTATCGGACTTGGAAATTTGTTGGTCATCAGACTTTGAAGCCTGTTGGTGAGTATCAGACTTTGAAGCCTGTTGGTCAGTATCAGACTTGGAAGCCTGTTGGTCAGTAGACTTGGAAGCTAGTTGGTCAGTATCAGACTTTGAAATTTGTTGGTAAGTATCAGACTTTAAAGCCTGTTGGTCATCAGACTTGGAAATTTGTTGGTCATCAGACTTGGAAATTTGTTGGTCAGTATCAGACTTTGAAGCCTGTTGGTCAGTATCAGACTTTGAAGCCTGTTGGTCAGTATCGGACTTGGAAATTTGTCGGTCAGTATCAGACTTTGAAGCCTGTTGGTCAGTATCAGACTTGGAAATTTGTTGGTCATCAGACTTGGAAGCCTGTTGGTCAGTATCAGACTTGGAAATTTGTTGGTCAGTATCAGACTTGGAAATTTGTTGGTCAGTATCAGACTTTGAAGCCTGTTGGTCAGTATCAGACTTGGAAAGCGGTTGATCAATATCAGACTTGGAAATTTGTTGGTCAGTATCAGACTTTGAAGCCTTTTGGTGAGTATCAGACTTTGAAGCCTGTTGGTCAATATCAGACTTGGAAATTTGTTGGTGAGTATCAGACTTTGAAGCCTGTTGGTGAGTATCAGACTTTGAAACCTGTAGGTCATCAGATTTGGAAGCCTGTTTCTTAGCATCAGACTTGGAAATTTGTTTCTTAGTATCAGACTTGGAAGCCTGTTGGTCATCAGATTTGGAAGGCTTGGGAGGTACAATCTCCTTGTTTTCAATCTCATCCAGTAGAATTTCGCTTTGTATATTTCTTGAAATTAAAGGACCATTACAGAACATACAATACACTGCTTTGTCTGGAAAAGGGGGCCAATTTAGAGATTCTTCACATTTATTTGCACAGAACTTTGACATGTCTAAAATCTTTAATTAAGAGCTCTAATATTATTCAAGAACAATAAACATCGATAGACTTAATTAATATATCAGTCAACACTTTTCAACATAAAAACCCACTTCACAAAGGTGAATTTTTGATGAAAAAAAGACATTGCCAGTGCCTGAAATTTACACTAGAAAGGTGTTGACCAACTTTTAGTCATCCATATATACGACCAATTATACTAATTACTAAATATAAATACCGACACCTGTATATAATTAAATTCGAAAGTCATAAAAAGTAATTTCACTAGGGATAACAAAATACTGAATAAATTTATGTAAAAACGCACTCACTCCTATCACAAATAGTGTTTAGTAAATAAATGGAATAAGGAACTTTCTGTCCTTAGGATAGTTCTTGAAGGAGCTCCTGTACCAACTGTGAGTGGTTATAGCAGAATAGCTCATAATTAACGAGGTATACATATTCATTAACCAAAGGAGCTGATATTCTCCTTGTGATATAATAAGGTAAGATAGGTATATTAGGATCTCTGCTACATAGTGTGGGCCTGAGATATATCTAAACCAGTCGCCATAAGGAATGGAGTATTTAGGGAAACGAGCGTGTAATTTCGGGTTTCTCAAATCAGCTAGAATCCTATGACAAATATACTGATGATAGGATGCATAGACAAACAACACAGTGCCAACTATAACGTATGGAGAATAAAAGAACTTTATAGGTATAACTTGTAATGATATATTACTTCCACTAGATATGATAGAGAGCGCGACAAAAGAATAGAATGTAAAACCGATACAAGCAAAACCAATATGCATCACTGCGAATTGAGATAACCAACTGACGAATAAACATTCATACAAACGACGGTAAGATTGTACGGTAGAAAGAAACAGTATATATAGAGTGGTGTGTGGGGAAATATATTCCCCCTTCAAATGTGGGTTCAAATGTATTGTATTCCCTGTTAATAGGTATATCCATATGCCAGTATTAACTAAGGAAGCTAAAATATAAAAGTATCGGAAAATGCGTTTGTGTATCATGTACCAGCCCTTATCTTCATTCGGGGGTATAGTTTTACCCCATCTGCTAATCTGGTTCCATATAGGTATCGGGGATATATTGAGATAGAAAGTTACTAGTAAAATAAATGCAACTAAAGCACCAACAATCCAGTACAAGGCAATGAGAGAATTTAGTAACATAGCAAATACGTTTGTTATACTTAGTAACATTTAACCTAGTTATATGGAGAAGTGTAGTAACCAAGTAGTACGACTATAGGAATTACATGAATTAAGTTGCATTATACACTATTTGGTAATTAAATCCTATTAATCAAATCAGTAATAAATTAAGGTTTAATTGTATAAGTGAACATGTATTTAGGGAATAGTAGAGAAAATACATCATTAACCTTTGAAATAAATTGTATATACAAACAAAAACAAAAACAAGAAAAATCCTTTAAGTGACACATTCACAAAGAACTGCCTTCACAGATATGTAGTGGGTCTAGCCATCGGATCTTGTAGCTCTGTGTATTGAAAAGGAACAAGCACAGTAGCACCGTTATGCTCCACAATTAAGTAACCTCTGTTCTGAGACACGCCTAACACGCTAACTTGAGTGCCCTCTAAGAGCTTACACTCCCCATGCTGTCCCTCGTAAGTAGCACGCATTCTCCGCATCTGTGGGAACCCCACTTTATACCCACCCACTATTGTGTATCTGCGCTGAGGCGGCACGGGCGGTGGCTTATCGCTGCCGTTTAACCCGCTACGCATGCTCTCTACATGCGATAGGGACGAGCTACGGTGTGTACGGTTAATGGGGGCTAGTCGCTTTTTCGCGGCGTAGCGTCTAAATGCGCGCTGTATGGCACCCGCGGCTGTTTGCTCCCGCTCGGAGCGCAGCTTCTCTAGAATGGCATGCGAATGCGCGTTAAGGAATAACCGCGTGCGACCGAAAGCGAACTGATCAGCTGCTGAGAGCGGAGTGGCAGCCATATAGCAAGAAGACAGGGAATAGAGTATCGTCTTACACACATCTGTATCTGTCTGTTCAGAGGTCTGCTTAATCAGAAACCCATACCTCTCTCTGAACTCATCGAAAGAAAAGCTGTATATCAAGCCTTCTGAGATTAGCTCTATCGTCTCCACAATAGACAGAGACTGTATTTGACGCCGTACAGTCAGTCTGTTGAAGCTATCGGGCTGTAGCTGGTCGTTTGTTTTAATGCAACGGACGAAATGAGGCTGCATCTCTTTAATTTGATCGAAAAAGTTAGCCAAACGAGTATGGAAATCGCCTAGGAATGTTTTGTATGATTTATCGGTTGAATTTTGCGACTGATTTGTGTCGATAAGTGGCGGTGTGATGCGACACAATTGTGACACGCCTTGATTGAGCTCAACACTAAAGAGACTCGTCGCGAAAGGAAAACTGCAAGAATCCTTATTAAAAACATTAACTAATTCACCTGGAATGGTGTCAAAATTCGCGATAATTAACTTCTTACAGTCATACACAACCTGTCCCGTATAGTGTAGAATCCCAAACAGCTCACTCCCCTCACCCAGATCTACAAACCTATTGTTAGCCCTATGAGAGCTACGCATCTGTCGCAACAGATTATAACTGTGTTTAGCGGCGAATACAACAGGTGTTGATTCTGATATTAGCGATATGATCCCGTTAATAGGATTAGATAGCAGGGATAGACAGTGGGATCCTGAGCAGAGGTCGAAGTTCATATCTGTATCGATACCATCGTCCCTTAGGAAGTCCGTTGTTACCTAGATACATAGAGTAGTATACGGTATCATATACCTTTATAGGATTGAAATTGGGGGATCCGTTTTGTCTAGAATTATTATCCAAGTTCAGTGCATATTCCAATGGATTTCAAAATGCATCCCAAAATTCAGATATTTTGTATTTCAGAAAATTCCAAAATTCAATCTATACACATAGTAGTATATATGGATTTAAAGGATTTTAAATCAATGGAAAGTCACTAATCACCCCTGACCCTCTTCTAATAACCATCTTATTATAAATAAATACTTCCAAATTTGAATAGGGTGTGGGAGAGCCAGCCCAGTAGATTAACACCTGGGTTTACCACTGCGTAAGAGAGTGGTACTATATTCCTAACTCACTTTAAAGACACACTCGTAGTAAGACTGCTGCATTAGCTCTGCAGTCCAGTTAGCACAGAACTGTTCCAGGCCGTTATTGGAGGTGTCAAACCCGAACATGTCGGCCACTATTATACTCAGCTGTTCCTCCTCCTCCTGACTGGGGGCAGTGCTGCTAGCAGAGGAGAAAGAGGGAAATCTAAAAGACCTCAATAGTAAGAACAGGTAGCAAGTGGTATAGGTATGTTATTATGAACATTCAAGGGACCAAATATTGTGTTAATAATAGAGAGACTTTATAATAAGCGAACTAACTTAATAAAAACCCTATGTAAATTGTTAATTTGGGATCATAGGACTTGTTCACGATAATAAGTTCCCTATATTAAGCAAACGGAAACTGTTCACAATAAGCAGGCCTGACTGTATTTGTATACTGGTAGTACAACCTGTGTAGCTGCTCGTTAATCCTCCTAAGCACTGCGCCTAACAGTCTGGTGTAAAGAGCCCTGCTGAGTGCTTTAAGTGTAATGTTAACCTGGCTAGAAGAGGCAGAGCTGACTCGAGTCTTCTTCCCATTCCCTGTACTCCCCCCCAGGAGGATCTCTCTGAGCATACGAGAGGACAGCCCCAGGAGAACAGCTGATGATACCAGCTCCTTCTCGCCGTACACACTCAAGCTCCCGTCAGAAGACTGCACAAACTCAACGTTACCTATTATAGAGCAAATAGCAATTGGATCACGGTTCAAACTAAGTAAATAACAAACAAACAAACAAGCAAATAAACAAGCAAACAAGCAAATAAACAAGCAAACAAGCAAACAAACAAACAAACAAACAAACAAACAAACAAACAAACAAACAAACACATGAATTAATAAAGACATAAACACACAGTAAGGGGCGCTTTTGTTAACGACACGGGGGAAAGTTTCTTAAAATACGAAAACTTCTAACTCTAAGAGCCCTAACTATAGCTGTATACACAGTACGTATAATATAACCTAGCAGGAGAATGGCTCCTAGTATCCGTAGCACGTCTACATGCGGTATCCTGAGGGCCCCCAGACATGTCTTCCAGGCGTCGTACTTCCTAACGAGAGTGTCGTGAGCTTCCAGCGGAGACTGGCACTCGGAGAGGATGTGGAAGTGTTTGTATGTGTACCCCTCTAGGCGCAGCTTGCTCCTGTCGTCAGGACGAACTCCTGCCAGCATCTAATCAATGCATAGGTAAATACTGTAGCTAGGGCTACTTGTATATCGGCCAACACTTTTCATATTAAGTTGGCTTCGTAAAGGTGAATTTTGATGTTAGTAATTACTTTGCCAGCCTGAAAATTACACTAGGAGTCCAATGTTGCCAAATATCAGTAATTCTTGCAATTAAATCTAGAAACAATATACTATCACTATAGATTTGTTGCTTATGCAGTTACTGTGTATTATCACATTGTAGCAGTGTTAACTTAGCTTAAACATACGGTACCTGATAGAATATGTTGTAATTCTGCTCGCGTGCGGGCGGGGAGGTTACCCGTGTCTGATCCAGGAAGTAGCACTTAATCCTGGCGCCCTGCAGACTCCTCCCGCGGTAGAACAGCTCGAACAGTCGCATCATCCGACTGGAGTCGGGACTGATGGCCGTCTTAGCGGAGCAGAGCGCTCTCAGCACGGTTATCCCCGCTAGCACGTTCTTAAACAGATCCGCCCCTGACCCAGTGCCCCTGCCCCCCGATAGGAGGAACAGCTCACGCAGGAACCGCTGCGATGAGAAGGTTTTCCCAGCGGAGGATTCTCCGGTAAAGAACACAGCCTGGGCTAGTCCGGATCCGGCTAGATTCTCGTGTGCCTGCGTCGCGAGCTTCTTCAGGTTCTCTTCTAGCCCAGGGGTGCCTAGATGTACCCCAGGGGTCTTTTCCGCGCCGGTACAGAATGGGTTTAGTATCAGCAACACAGGACCGCAGGTAGAGCATAGAGTGTTGCTGTTGAAGCAGTCTTCTAGCTTGCGGGACACCAGTTCGTGCGTGGCTGTACTGCCGCTCCACTGTATCAGGTCCAGGAGGTCTTCTGTCGTAGCGGGGGCAGCAGTCGGGACGCGGGAGTGAGGGGCAGACATATGCACTGAGAGGAGTGGGAATCGTAGCTAGATACACTGTATAATTAGGAAATATTCAGGGCGGTAAACCGGTAAATAATGTAATTTGCAAATACAGTCGACTCCGCTTAATAGAGTCACCTCGGGACCTGGTTACTTTGACCAGATTAAGCGGAGAAATCTATAAACCGAAAATATTTTAAGCCAAACTGTCATTCCGTCCAATAAAGGAGAAATCTATTAAGCGGAGTCTCGACTGTACTTAATAATGTCCTGAAAACTAACTATCAATTGATTAAAGGGCTTAGTCAAATATATCTGGTGATTTTTGATGTAAATTGACTTTCCCAATGCCTTAAATTAAGTTAGAAAAGGTGTTACAGCATGTTAGCCTAAATTAAGTACACATATTAATTTAATTTCGTAATTCGTAGTAGAAATGGATATAATGGATAGTAGAAATGTATAAGATTTGCCCCTGGCATAGTGAATCAATAGTGCAACAATTAAATCGAATTACTCTACCAACATACAGTATACTGATACAACATGTCACAATAATTGAAAGCTACCAAGCATAATAAGTACATTCATATAAAAGCGTGTGTGTAAATGGCTAATTTGATCAGATCATATAAACAAGGGAACTAACTTGCCACCTTTCCTTTCCCTTTTTTAGAATATTTCCCCTTTGCTACCTTAGACAATCTCTCTAACTCACTACAATCCGGCAGAACACCCCGTGTACGTTTGGCCCTTAAGCTTACATTATTAGCGACGGGGCATTCGCTTGAGCTAGCTGTAGAGTTGGTGGGACTGTTGCTGGCTGTAGGCAGGTCCTGTTCGCTCTGAGTCGTGCTACCAGAGCTGAATCTCCCGCCCTCCCCCCTAACGCGACGCAGAGCGTGGAGATGTCGAGACTCGTAGAGAAACTTCTGTCGCTGCTTCGGGATGCGGCCTTCCGCTTCTAATTTCGCGCGGGCCTCGCGTCTTTTAAGAATCCGGTTGTACTGTTTCGCGTTTACATAAAGCGGTTCTTCCTCCATGATATCTTCACCGAATGTGTTTATAAGAGTTTGTGTTAATAAAGCAAGTGTTTCCGGATTCTGTTGAAGAGACAGAGAATCGTTAAGCAATGCTAGGGCCGCTTGGCTCTGGTACAAACTCTGTAGAAGAATTACGAGGTCTTGTGTTGCTGTTAGTGCAATGTTATTGTTAGTGCTGGCGATTAATTCCTGTTGTATATAATCGCTGTCTTGTAAATCTTCCGAATTATGTCCATTTGACTGATCTGTTTTTTCGTGAATCATGTCTTGTTCGCTGCTATACAAACAGTCGAAGAAAGGTTGGCAATCATCATTAGCTTGTAATCCATATTCAGAATTGGGAATTGAATTCGACATACTAATAAACAAATTATCTCTGAAAATGTGCTTAAATAAACTACAAATTTGAGTGAATGAAATGATCAATTATATTCCTATCCTAGTAAATCGCGGTTAATTAATAATGATGGAGTATTAATAGCTACAATTAGCATATAAATTCAATACCGCGATAAACCTTGTGTTATTCAGTTGAAACTTGATCGACTTCTGTACTTGCAAGAGAAGTGTTAATTTCCGGTAAATCGATAATTTTCGGTCGCGATCCTTTAGCAATTCGGTCACAAACAAGGCTAATATGTTTTTTAAGCTTAGACGTGTCCCTTGGTAATTCTAATGCGGGAAAACTAACAGCGGCGTCTTTGGGGGAGCGCGAAAGCGAAGTTTTAAGCAAATAAGTTAAAGCAAGATCAGTTCTCTCCTCCCAACCGATATCTCCATTGGAATCCACATCTGCTGATAGGGATTGCGAAATAACGTTAGATTCCTCCTTTGAGAGAGAGTGTGATATTTCGAGCAGCTTGACTATAAGCTTTGTGAAGCAGGCTAGAATATTCGCAGATGTAGATTGCTTGAAAGCAGCCTGTTCTTCCGCGTTTCCAATCGCGAGAAGTTGCCGGTAGGTTCCGTCGAGGAGTATATCGAGATTGTTAAGAGGAGTGGGGGTTTTGTCTTTCAAACGTGTCAATATTCGCTTCTGAATGCAACGAAATTGTTTCGCGTAATCACTCAAAATCTCTCGTAACTGGAATTGATTAATTCGAGCCTCAAAGTGCGTATCAATAGCAATGAAATAATCCTGTAAGGGAAGTTCCTCATTGAAAGACAGCTGTAAAGAGGTGTTAGATTTCGCAGAAAAAGCTTCCAATCTCTCCTGCAGCACCTCAATGACTAACCACAAAGCCTCGTGGGAATCTGTTTGTATTCGGTATTTATTGCTGGACTTGGAAACTATAATAGTAACAGTAGGCTGCAGCAAAGTGTGCAGTGATAATCCCATCGCGTTAGGAGGGAGATTCTCATCTTTGTTAATGACGTCATCGAAGAGTTCCAATAGAGGAGTCTCAGAGATATTTGTCTCTAGGGTGAGTTTGTATTTGGCATCTTTGGAAGGTTTGCATGTCTCAAGGAATAGCGAGAGCGGTAGGGAATAGGACTGGGTTAAATGCTTAGGCGTATTGTTAGTAGAAGTGTAGGCAATCGATAGCGAAAAGTCGCGTGAAGTAGGTAGCATAAAATTATTAAGGATTAGTGATAAGTCACGCGTGGATTTTCCTTTAGCTTCCAACTCGTCGAGTTGAGTGAATGGAGGCTGCGCGAAAAGAGGCGGGGCTAGCATGATGGAAAGTGATATGTTTCGCAGAGGAGAGTTAATTAGGTTGCTGATTTCAACATGTACAGTGACAACACTTAGTGAGTTTGGAATTCCATCTTCTTCTGTCTGTTCTTTGACTTGTTCCTTTCGTATTTCAGAACCAAACTCTACACTCACTTCCATATCCACCACATTAACTTGTGCATGTGAATCACTATTCTCCACAGAAGATATTTCCTTCTGTAACGCACGCATTTCTTGCGAAATCGCTTCATAATTAACCGGTTTTTTCTCCACCTCCTGTACAGACAATCTAGGCGGCTCTGTGCCCAGATAGATACACGACAATTTCCCCACATCACTCAACCCCGCAATCACACCGCTTAACTGCTGTAGACTCACAACACTAAGCGCTATGGGATTATCATCCAGCTGTGCCGCCCATTGTAAAGTCCCGTCGAGGTATACGAACAGGAATCCGTCAAAAGATGAAACTAAGTAGCGGATCTTATCACCAACAGACCCGTAGATGTGCATACAAGACGGATTGTAGTCTAGTCTACGCATGAAGCGACACGCCCCAGTTCCTGTTATGCATACAATGGCTCTCTCACACAGCAACAGAATGGAGTGTGGACACGTTTCAAAAAGGACAGGGTTAATAGAAATGACATTATCTCCCAAGTTGAGCTCCCAGTCTGCTCTGAGTTTCTTCCCGCTCTGCACCTGGCTATCTCTCTGCTGCTCCGAAGCAGTAGCGAGCGTCTGATACCTTGTGTTATACAGTAAACTCACTTATCGGTAGAACTTGTATGTTATACAGTAAACCAAGGAATTATCCAGGAGCGAGACGCTCCTTTTTTGCAGCATGATTTAGGAAAATTTGAATTTAGTAGCGCGAAAATTTGGAATCCTCTTTTGTACCGTAACAATAATTTGTGATCTAGGCGTATGGAAATTGGATCAGACCAGGATTATGAGCGTATTTACAAATGGCTGTATAATACACTGCAGTAAACTGCCTTATCGGTAGAACCAGGCTACATACAGGAACATTTTATGGCGCCTAGATTTAGTTAGAGCTCGAGCCTAAAATACTCAATTTTAATTTGGTCTATGGGCCATGGGTGATTTTCGCGGGCCTGGAAAAGTTCCGTTTCAAATTAAGCGCCTGGATGAAACCCTGTGTATAACTTAACACCTTCTTATATCGAAGTTACATATTCCCCAGACGGGAAAAGTAATTGATTTTACGAAGTAATAGAAGGGTCCTTTGGACTTCGTTATAACGATGGCTCACTGTAATTCAATTGTATTGTATTATAATGTAAAATGTGCTGGTAATAACATACAATAAGGTAATCAAGTTACAAGTCAACTATGATACATCTAAGATACTAAATCAATGCAATTTGTAACAACTTCACAACAAATACCTCAGAAACAGTAAGTGAAATAATGAAGACCATTCCTGCTCAAATTAACAATAATTAGTGTACCAAATAAAGGTTTCATCAAAACTTAAAAGTGAGCACAGTTAAAAACCAGTCTGAATTTAGTAAATAATGATTCTATATAACAACTATGCGGAATTTAGTCTAAAAGAATTATTTAAATAATGTTGTACATGGGATGCTATAAGAACATTGTCGGGAAATGTTTTTATAAGGAGAAAAAATTATATAGGGGTATATGACAACCGTTTTCCTATATAATGTTATTAAATTACTCTGGATCTCGATATAAATACTTTGTAATATGTATGCCGTAATAAGTGAAATAAATATTTACACAACAACTCACTTGTAAGATTCCAAATACCCTCTAGAGGACCCAGTTATAAATGAGTCTGAATTAGAATAGTACTGAAGAGGGCCTGGCAATAGGAACCCAGGCAGGAAACGGGAAAAAGCTGAACTTTCTTGTTCAAAGAAAGAGAGCAATCCATCCATGGACTGGACACATATGAAATCGCGGTTTTTTACACCACCAAAAGTACCATATGTGAAATTAGCCGCGTTTCTCTGCAGATTATGTTCATACTGGAATGTTAGAGTGATCGGGTTGCGTGCTGTGCCCTGAGGGGTGTTAACAATCGCGATATTCTCTTCAGTTCTACTTATCGCGTATACGGATAGCTTCCGCGGATGTAGGATAGCCAGAAAGGACTGTTCTGTTCCAGCCACGAATCTCCCTGTTTCTATCTGAATAGAGATCGTATTGATAGTATAATTACGGGCTTACTTATATATTATATAGGCCAACATCTCTTCAATATAAAGGTGAATTTTTATATATAAAAATGATAGGACCTGAAAATTACATTAGTTAAGGAGTTGACCGAAAATATAGTTACAGCATTTAATCAGTAGAACCCGCATAATATAAGTTATTGAGACAAAGGATTATTTTGTTGATTATTTATATTGGCTAGGGGAATTAAACTTTGTACTCCTAAACTGATTTTCCCGTGTTGATATTATGGAGAGACTAGTACTGTATTACAAATGTATACAAACCTGTAGTATCGAGTTGGATAGCAACATCTCCAACAGCATATCCTGTCCCCTGTCCAAATCCTGGTCGGTATCCTCTGTCCCCTCTCTCTCATAGGTGGGGCAGTAAATCCGCAGCACTCCTTGGTAGCTACCTGTTATCAAGATGCTGCCTACCTTAGATGTGTTATCAACCGCGAATTTGTTCACACAAAACGCGTTGAAATCAAAGTTCTCTTCTTCTTGCCAGACAGGAGATGAACTCCAAAAAGTATTCACTTTGAATAAAGACATGCTAGAAATATCGCGATTATTAACACCTGTAATTAATTAAATTGTTGTTAAAAATACAGCGAATTTATACGAAATATTGTGTGAATTATAACTTTAACATTACACTGTAGTTAACAAATGCTAGAAGAATACTCAATCTTCTTGTAGTCTTCTCAATTTCCAACCAACTATGCGATATTCATATTTCATCTTTTACATGCAAGTCAAATACTAAATCAACTGGATTAGTACTTGGTTGCTGTCCATTAGCATTAGTGCCTATTTGACTGTTCGTACTATCTCCTATGTCCATTTTTCCCTGATTGGTGTTATCATCAGTTCGTTCCTTTGTCCTGTTGTTGTCTCCATTAGCTCGTTCTTTGTTTGAGTAGCTTCGTGAGTGAGCTATGTTTCGACGGCTCTTCTCTCGCTCTCGCTCTTTGTTTCGGCTTCTATTTATACTCCGGCTTCGGCTCCTGCTACGCGAGTACGAGTTGTCGCGTCTGCGATCTGCAAACAACATTCCTATTACCCTTCTCAGCAACAGATACACAGAAACAGGAATATTTTCCAAATCGGAAAATTCCAAAAGCTTGTCCCAAATTAAATGAGAGTTAATACACTAATGTCAGTTATATTGAAAGGCTTTGAAAGGGACTTAAATATTGTTTGTATTAACCGGATATTCGTATTCAAAAAGCATGCACTATGTTAAATTATGAGTACAAATAATGTTCTTCTGATAACTCGTGAGGTTATAGTAAACGTGTACTACGTAAGTATTTCAAGAATTTAGCAATGGAAATCCAGGAAATACCCATAAATCCACAGAAAATCAATGGATTGTAGCACTATTACACAGGGTATGTTTGTAAGTATCAACTCACTTCTGCTGACATCCCTGCGCTCATAGGGAGAGTACCTGCGTCGGTGCTTGGCAGGTCTGTCGGGAGAGCGTCTGCGGTCCTCTCGCGAGTCTTCTCGAGCGGACCTCCTCCGTGGCAACTTGTAGGGGCTGATGGAACGCCGGCGATGGCTGCGGTGTTTGTATCTATTCGGTGAGAGAGCACGACGACCTGTGAACAGTTGCAAATAAAAATATATAAAAAGAATTAATAATCTAACAGTAGTTGAAGTGTAGATCAATGGGTTGGCCAAAATGGAAAAGTATGTAGTTTTTGACTTTTACAAATTGCACTTTCAAATGGTTCTTATATATTATGTTGGGTCAAAGGAGACAACTAAATTACCCCGGGTTAAGCACCCAGGTGTAGACAGTTACCTGATTTGTTGTCAGCCTCGGAAGGAGGGGGGGTGCGATACTTCATGTTCCCTCTCCCCTTAAGGATCCTACCGGAGCTCGATACCATGCCCTCTCTGTTGGGGAGGGGCATGTTGTCCTCGCAGTTCCGGGAGAGATGTTTCCCTTGATTCCTGATAGGAGAGGGAGTGCGGGAGTAGCGATACAGCCAGGAGCGGATCTAATAAGTGAGGGATAAATACATGGCACAGTCATTATAACTTGTACAGGCTATAGCAGTGGTTTTCAATGTAGGGCTCCAAAGGTTATCTAGATACTAGAGAGTCAAATTATTCATTCATTCATAGAATTCAAAATACTTATTATCATCAATTGTGAAGAGAAACATAAAATGTAAACATTGCAATGTCCAACTTCTATGATATTTTTGAATATTTAAGATAAAAGTCCCCTTTAGGGCAACAAATGTATCACATGATATAATAATCACATTTGCAAAAGCGATCGGTTAAGACCTGATCTAAAGCTAACCAGAGAAGCCGGTAGAATAGGCGTCAGATCGTCTTCTGGAGAGCTCTGTCTCTCCTCAACGCTAGCGTCGCTTTGGAATTCTCTCTGCTCGGTGTCCATCATATCGATCGCGTCTTCCTGGAACCCCTGCTCCCCTGCCTCGTCCCCGATGTTGCCCAGCTGATCCACCTCAGCCTCGGACTCCAGCTTCCGCAGTTTGTGCTTAATCACTTCCGCAACCTGGCAGGCGTAAATATATAATACAATAAATAATACATAAGATACAACAAACATGTGCATCCCAATACCCTCATTATATAAGTTCCAGAAAATTACCTATGTACAGTAGAACCTCGTTAGTACGAACACCATAGGTACGTCAAAATGTGTTCGCCTTATCCGGAATTAGTATTAAGTACTATTAACCGGTGTCATTTGTGTTGAAAAGGATGTGAAAGGGATTGAAATAGTGTTCGTATCAAGCGTGCTCGTTATACCAGGTTCTACTTTAGTTTATAATGTTTCGCAACGTTTAAATAGTTAATTGGCATTATTTCTATACAGCAGTTATAAACTACCTTTTTCAGCTTAGTTTTCTCTCCCGCTTCCTCCTCGCTCTTCCCTATCATTTTGTACTTGCGCTTGACTCTCTGGAACTTGTCCACCAGTCTCTGTCTCTCGACAGCGCAGTCCTGAGCAGTGAGCAGCAGCTTGCGAGGGACGGGGCGCTCGTGGTTGTTGTAGTTGTAGATCAGCTCTCCACACCCCACTAGACAACCGGAATATCTCATAAGAATGTAGCAAACACATTACATCATACCAAATACAGTAAACCTTTGGAATAAAATATAAGCACATATTATCCGAGTGTAGTATGATCTAAATGAGTTTACCATACAGGTATAAAATACTTGCAGGCATTGCTTTATAAACTTGGTCAAAAATATTCTATTTATAAGTTAAATTTCCAAGCTACTCAAATAATGGTAAAACAATTTCCTCCTTGTTACAAGTGAGCTCATTAGAGTATATTAACTCAGACCCATTGACTATAATTATCATTGGCTAAGGCTTTATTTGACAGAGTCCTAATTTTGTTTGTACATTGACTATTATTGCTGAATTAAATAATTAAGTGTAGTATAGTATACCGGTACTCACCCACGCTTATGTCTGCCTCTGGCTTGAAGTTAGACCCCACCTCGCACTGCTCTACGCGCGCTACCACTTCCTGTCCGGATATGACCTCTCCGAACACCACGTGCTTACCGTCCAGGTGCGGCGCGGGGGCTGTCGTTATGAAGAACTGACTCGCGTTCGTGTTGGGACCTCTGTTAGCCATCGACACCAGGTAGGGGCTGGTGTGAGCCATGGATATGTTCTCATCGTCGAAATAACTATAGATAGTAACAGACATATAGTATACAGTAGAACTCGTTATAACATACCCCTCTTGAGTGAAATAAGTACGTATTATCCGAGTGTATGTGTATGAAATCCTTACTGTTTTATAAAGTAATGTCTAGGGACCGTCAAATTGTGTTCGCCTTATCCGGAATTCTTATTAACCAATATCATTTGTATTGAAAAGGTATTGAAGGGGACTGAAATAGTGTTTGTATTAACCGCGTTCATACTAACGAGGTTCTACTGCATAAGTATACTAATAACTAGAAGACAGAGTATCATTCTACTATACTGTATTATGGCTGCAAATACACTATAATACGATTATGAATAAATCCCTAGAATTCGTATTTCCCACACAACAACAATCAGCTGATTACTCACCCTCCATATATAGACTCTCCTCCAGTGCCATCTTTCGCAGTGAAGTCTCCAGTTTGAATCATAAACCCTTTTATAACACGATGGAACCTACACCCTCTGTAAGAAAGGGATTTGTTCGATACCTCCCCAACTCCCTTCTCTCCTGTACACAAACAACGGAAATTCTCACACGTCTTAGGTGCCAACTGTTTGTACAACTCAATAACAATGCGCCCAATATCCTCGTTGTTAATCTCTATATCGAGGTAGCAGCGAGGCCGGGTCTCCATTGGCTCCGTGGGCTCTATGTTCAGGTTGTTTTCTGCGCCGCCCCACATCTCAGCAGGCTAGCTACACTCTGTGCAGATGGAATGCGGTAATTATAGCTAATTATAGCTAGTGAATCAATAAATACGGCCAGTTGAATTGCGAACTTTTCTGCTAAAAATTATTTAAAACAGTACTACAAATATATTTGCAATTGCAACAAAAAACGCAATATAGCCGCAAATAAACACAAATAATGAAATTCAGAGGTACAATTTTGATCTGCTGACATACAGTAATAACGCATTCCTTTCCCTGTAACACGTAACCAAGCAAATCGACTGAGTGTAGATAAATGATTTGGGATATCAAGCTAAATAGATAAGTGAGTCCCAGTTTGAATCAAATCAATTGAATTGACTCATCACAATTCGCTAGTATTAGAATCAGCCTCGGTTGTATCCAACAATGCCAAAGGGTCTTTCCCTGACTCGCTCGCGCTCGTAGAAAGATTAATACGCTTGCTACGGCGAGTCGCTGCAATAGGAGTCTCATCATCCATGGTACTAGGAGTATCGTAAGACGGTCTCTTCCTAGACTGCCTAGGTTTATTCCTCTGTAACTCAACAGTAGAAGTTATAACGCCAGGGGAATCTAAACCACCCATTACATCCATCCAGTTTGTAATATCCGGGTTTTCAGAATCAGTTTCCAACTCTTGCACCCCTGTACTCCCTATAGAAGGACTGGCTGTATCGGATAACAGAGGACTGATTGCATCGTGTGATAACAACGAGCTCGCGGGCTCTATGGAAACCAGTGGGCTATCAGTCTGTTCATCTGGTGAGTCAGAGAATGCAGAAGTGACATGAGGCGGTAACAGGGTTGTTAACACCCGACCCTTGCCCCTGCCCCTCCCCCGTACAATAGCCCTGGCACCTCTCGCGGCACGCGACACCCTTCGCGACCGAACTGGCTGCATGGCACGCGGAGATAAGATCACATCATCATCCGAGTCCCCGGAAACTTCTTCACTTCCTACAGAATGAGCTGTTTGTGGCACCTTCTTAACAATGGGCTTGTACAACATGCTGACAAATGTATGGAGAGTTTTCCAGTTCTTTATTTTGGGACGTGATTTATAAGCGGGCGGTAGGAGGGTACCTAGTACCTTGTTAACGCCCCTTTCACCTGTTCTGTCCTCCTCAATAAGCTTGTGAGAGAACTCTTGTACGACTTCTAAGAATTCCATGTTTGGGTAGTTAGAAGGAAAGTCCTCTTCCTTGCTATTAGTGGGGTTAGTGCTCTTAAGCGCGTACTCTATTCCGCCTAAGTGGAGACTGACTACTATCTTTCTTATCTTTGTTAGCTCAAATCCTGTGAGCAGGTTGAACCGCTTGGCCAGCTCTTTCATATAACTCCATTCAGGAGAGGTCTTATCCACTTGACCTAGGAGAGAGTACGTAATAACTAATAACTATTATATAGTAGAACCTAGTTAATAGGTACGTACACCAATGGATCGTCAAAATGTGTACTCCTTATACGAGATTCGTAATAACCGTGTTCGTAATACCAAAGTAAACAACAACAGGACATAAAATAAATAGCTGTTTAAACGTTGCGTAACGCTTCCAATGGGGAGGTTGGTTAATTAATGTGTGACATACCATTCTTTTGCATTACAAATGGTAAAAATCGTAAATAGGGATGTCTAATTTTCGGGAATTTTGCGTTAAGTAACTTTTGTTGATAATGGCAAAAATGGCAGGTATATACAGGTGACTGCTATGCACGGTTGATCATAATAAGGAAAGTGTGTGGGGACCTAAGTGCCGTATAGACAGGTTATACTGTGTTAATACCGTCAGTGCTCATATCCTTGATCTCCTCGAAGAGCTGCTTGAGACTCTGCAGAATGGTTTTACTCCAGAGCACGTGACTCGCCTCCTTGCACTTAGAGATAGACAGCTTCATCATGCTGCCGAATGCGTCGTAGTAACGCAGGTAGTGCACAAATATGCGACTAGCCAGCACCATGGGGAATGAGCCGTAGATAATCAGACGAGTGAAAGCAGCGAAAACCTAAACGCATTAATAAGTAAATAGTTTATACAGGGCCAATTCAGGGCATTTCTCTCCCGAGCACAATTTAACTTGGCTAGCTACTCATTCAGGGTGTAGCAATCAGATCTAAGTTGACCAGGTTGAAACAGTACTAAATACTTTAATTGTAAACTTGTCCAACCTGACCGTCTCCTATGGCTATGGAATTACGGCGCTTTAGTATTTAAACTCTCCCACGGGCCATGGGAAAACTTCTCCCCTTACCCCACTCGCACTCTTGACAGCACAGATTTCGCAACAATGATGTTGCAGTGAATTAGACAACTTAGTGTGTTCCTGAACACCCAAATAATACGATGTGTACGTAAATACACCAAGTAATAATGGTGTGCAATATTGCTCCATTAACAAGTTATTTTTCAGTCCATAAGCGAACATTGAATGTTAATTCTCTCCCTCTAATAGAAAGTTCGCTTATTAGCAAGTAGTTCGTTCAAAAGGTTACTTGCTATTACGCTAACACCACTTTAATTTGTTTACAATAAGCAGACCTGACTGTAGTACAAGGATTTATCCAGGAGCGCGAGATACTCCTTTTGGAGTGATTCTTTGGAAAATTTTAATTAGGAGCGCTAAAATTTTCAACCTTCTCGTATACCGTAACATTAATTTGTGATTAGGCGTATGCAAATTGCATCAGACCAGGATTAGGAGCGTATTTGCAAATGGCTGCATAATACACGCTGTACTAAACACACTAAGTTCTCTAATACACTGCTGTATGCTGCACACTAACCTCTCTCTTCTTCTGGAAGGCCTGCAGCTTCTCCTCCCCCTGGGCATCCGCCGCCTCCTGCTGGCTAGCACTCAGCTCCCCCTCCCGCTTGCTGGTCAGCACATCCTCTGTGAACACGTACTGCAGTACGAACGAGGTGCAGTGCTCCTGCAGCTCTATGCTGGGGGAGATGACCAGCGGCTTGAAGGTGGGGGTGTGGTTAATCAGGTTGGGGGAGAGCAGGGATATCAGGTCGCTGAGGATTAGAAACGAGTCTGCTCTTACGTCATCCTCATCTCCGTACAGTACGTAGTCTTCTAGTATCCTCAATAACTGTGTGATAGGAGTAAATAACTCGTAGTGAGGAAATACATTCATTAAAATTTATAATACTATTCTGTCTACCTAACTGCATACAAATTCCAATATATAATAAGAGAGTTTGTAAGTCCTAGTGCAGGATTTGAAACGCCGTAGCGCGGAACGAACAACTGTAAATAATTGATTCAATCGAGATAATGTCCAACGGACAAATTGCATGCAATTGCTATAATAAAATTAAAGTATATTTGATTTTGTAGGTCACGGGCAAATTAGTGAATATGTTGCAGTGTATACCCGCACACACTATATGACGTTGGTTTTATTAATAATTTAATATAAGTTTATTAGCGAGATTAGTTATTTATTATTATTGCAAATTATTACGTTGGAAGGTTTGGTGTTTTATTGTTGCTTTTCTTTTCTGCACATTTTAATCCATTATAGTCCCTTTCACAAGTGTAGGAGTTTTATTTTCATCATCTAACAACATATTTTAGCCAGACTAATTCATTGATTGTGTGCGGATATACACCAGTGTGTGCCCGCACACACCATGTGCGGGTATACACTGCAACAAATACCCGGAATTAGAGCATAAAATGATAAATATTTCCATTCATAGCGAATAGGCTATTACAAATACAAGTGGGTATACTGTATATAATAAGACATACCGTTGGCACTCTCTCGTTGATGAGGCTGACCCCGGTCTCGTCCGGCTGCTCCTTATTGAAGCTAGCCACGGTCCAGTTTACGTGCAGGGCCGCACAGTACATGACAGAAGCCACAGCGCGAGTGGAGACCCCGTTCTGGTTACAGAAAGTCAGCAGTTTGAGTAGCAGCGTGAAGCAGCCCCAGCGGGTTAGGTTGAAGTATAAATAGAGAGACTTGAGTCGAGTTAGGATAACCTCGGACTCCTGACCGCTCTCGGAGTCCGGGTGCTGTAAGGGGGCGTAGTTAGCCTCGGAGAAGAAGTCCTTAAATCTAGCAGGCATAGAGCATACTATAATAACTGGTAAATGCTAATAAGAGCATTCCAGCCACCAATACGTAAATATATGTAAAAATTTATAGACCAAATAAACTTCATGAAATCAAATTACAGTAGACGCTCGTTAATACGCGAAATTTCGGTTAATGAGTACAAGGTATACTTCATTTAGCCTATACAATTGAATGTAAGTGACTCCGATTAATACGAACAGATTTCGACGGTCCCCTGATGTTCTTCCTAATAACGAAAGTCTACTGTATACTATACTACTATGGGGAGATTAAACCTGTGAACCTATTACCAACCTGGTGACAATCTCATCGACCAGTTTGTTCCTAGCGACTTCTCCCGTCTTGCGAATAGCCAGCTCATTCGTGGTGAGGTAGTTAAGCGAAGAGACAGCCTGGTTCATCAGATCGGGGTTAGAATGCTTGTTAATTATCCCGTAAATACAGTCTAATAACTCCGTGTAGTGACTCTCCAGACGCATGTCCACGTATAGCTTCAGCTCAAAGCTGTTGGCGATGCTGAGGAGGGATATAACCTTATCTTTGTCTGTGGAGAATTTGTGTAGGAGAGCTGGTAAGGTCTGACTCAAGTGGATTGTCATTGCTTCTTTATCCTAAGTAGGAAATATAAATACAGTATATTCCGATAAATGGGTCACTTTAGTCCGAAGGTAGTTTGACTCAATTTTCCAAAATATGGCAATTTGTTTATATAATAATACGAGAGGTTAAATATTGACCCAATTTACCAAGATTTGACCATAATAACCAAATTTGGAGTCGCATTTCCAAAATTTGACCCAGTTAACCAAAATTATTTTGTGTACAGTCAACTCTCGTTATAACTAAGTGTTTCGGACCTGTAAATTCCTTCGTTATAACCGGATATTCGTTATAAGCGGATAATAAATGACCAGATACCAGAACTCACAGTGGCTATAATCTTCCGCTCCTTGTTTCCTACGATTCTCTTGTAGACCCTGCCCGGGGGCGGGGACCCGCCCGCGGCCCTGAGTGCGCAGCAGGTGAGCAGCTCCACCAGGAAGCTCTCCTCCGCCTGACTCAGCTCCAGCTCCAGCAGCAGCTCTGTCATCACGCTCCAGTCCTTCAGCAGCTCCGTGTGTCCCCACAGAGCGTCCACGAAGTAGGAGCCGTGCTCCACCACGCCATACGCCATGTAGAACATCAGCAGCTCTCTCACCCGCGCCTGCGCCACCTGGGAGGGGTCTAGGTCCTCCAGGGAGTTCTGGAACTCGTCCTAGGATCAGGGATAGTATAAATAGTATTTGTTAAATATTATTTAAACAATAGGGGACTGTTCAATTTAATTTGTAGTAACTTTAAATGAACAGTTCATACTTCATAGTAACTCGCACGCATTTGTAAACTTAGGGGCCTTAGGACAGTGGATCCCAATCCTAGGACCAGGGATATAAAAATTTGTATTACGAGCGATGGGAGGGGTCCACAGAATGTTTCCAGGTTGGAAAAGGAAATTAAACATTGTACTCTTTAAGAGATAATTTATGCAAGACAAATTAATTGTTAAAATATAGAACCATTATTACTGTGCACATATATTTACCTGCGTGAACAGTTTGGTGAGCAGGAACTCGGTAGCCGCCTGTGCTACGGGTCTGTTCTCCACGAACACGAGACTACACACGTACTCGGTCTCCACAGTGTTGAGCAGCTCCGAGTCGAGCAGCAGCTTGCACACCTTCACAGCCTGCACCGCCACTGTGTCGTCCTTGTCCATAACCATGGATACCAGTCTGTTTCGGAATCTGTCTGTGAACAGCTGTAGCATTGGGATAAGCGTAGCGTCTTCGTACAAATAGTGTAGACTCTCCACGGCTCGCAGTCTCACCTCTCCAACCTAAATACAAGCGTCAATACGTACTGCTAACCCTATAGGGTCCCAGGAATATATAGGGAATATCCAATATACATTAGAACCTCGTTAGTACGACAGGGATAATACAAAACTATTTCAATCCATTTCACAGCCTTTCAAGACAAATAACATTGGGTAATACGAATTCCGGATAAGACGAACACATTTTGAGGTCTCATGGTATTCGTAAAATTGAAGTTCTACTGTATATTTATATTGACTTAGAGTTATTTTACTAAATAGGCAATATGAGTCCAAATAATGTTATTCTTATGGCAGATAACTCGAAAAGTGTAACGAAATCATAGTATATTTATTTTTCAGGCATTTAACAATAATATCGAGAAACCCCACAAAATGTCAAATCCTTTCGTTTGATTAATGCCCCATTCCCATTCTGACCTAGATATCCAATTGGAATGTTATAAGCTGATAATAACCTTATCATAGAGAGTCCACCCGATATACTTCAGATACTTATCCTGTAGGAACAGACAGCTGTATTCACGCATCCATAGTCCAAGCTCTGCTATGCACAAGGCTCTGATGTCCGGAAATATATCTTTATACCTGAGTATATAAGTTAGTGGAATAGTAACTACAGTAGACTCAGCTTAAAAGTGTATTTGGGTCATTTTTCCACGGTAATTCGTGCCAATAAAAGCTAATATAAATATATTTTCTGTTAATTGGGTAAAATTTCGGTGAATCGGGTCAAATTTGGGATAACTTATATAATATAGAAAAATTTAGTTAACATTCACTACCCACGGAGCAAAGTAACCAAATGAAGCGGAGTCGACTCTAAATAATCATAATTGACACACGTTTTTGGGAAGAATTAAAAATTATATTTATGCTTAACTATAACATTAGGACAGCGATTCCCAACCTTTTCCAACCGTGGCAAATATTAGACAATCTGTATCCCATTGACAGCAAAACAAATTATAAGCTCTTATGGACCCCAGGGTGGGAGCAACTATATCTCACCTGTGTACGAACACAGAGCTGAACAGCATGGACATGGGCTCCTCTAGATCTATGAGTCTCTGCTCCTGCTCCTTAACGGATCTCTCCAGGGTCTTCTGTCGGTCAGAGGACTTCCTAGCTCCCTGTTTGTTCCTCTCGGACTCCAGCTGTCTCTGCGTCTTGTCCAGACTCTCTCGCGACTTCTTGGCTATGTTGGACAGGCTGGTCGTCACCTTTAGGCAGGCCAGCGTGCAGGTGTGCCGAAAAGCGCGAACCTAGGAGATAAGATAAAATTATGGACATGTCTGTTATAGACATGTCTGTTATAGACATGTCTGTTATAGACATGTCTGTTATGGACATGTCTGTTATAGACATGTCTCTTATGGACATGTCTGTTATGGACATGTCTGTTATAGACATGTCTCTTATGGACATGTCTGTTATGGACATGTCTGTTATGGACATGTCTGTTATAGACATGTCTGCTATGGACATGTCTGTTATAGACATGTCTGTTATGGACATGTCTCTTATGGACATGTCTCTTATGGACATGTCTGTTATAGACATGTCTCTTATGGACATGTCTGTTATGGACATGTCTGTTATAGACATGTCTGTTATAGACATGTCTATTATAGACATGTCTGTTATAGACATGTCTGTTATAGACATGTCTGTTATAGACATGTCTGTTATGGACATGTCTGTTATGGACATGTCTGTTATGGACATGTCTGTTATAGACATGTCTGTTATGGACATGTCTGTTATAGACATGTCTGTTATAGACATGTCTGTTATGGAGATGTCTGTTATGGACATGTCTGTTATGGAGATGTCTGTTATAGACATGTCTGTTATGGACATAATATACTTACTTGTGAGTCGGCTAGTCCCACTAACCACTCTAAGAAGCTGGGTAGAAACATCTCGTCGTACAGAGGGCCCTGCTGACAGCAGTTCATTATGCGCTCTATGAACTCAGAGAAGTTACAACGGAACCTACAAGGGAATAAACAGTAAAACTCCTGTATTAAGTTGAGTTCGGTTACTATTAAGTCTCTCGATTATGAACACAATCTTTGGTCCCTTGAATGCCTATAACAGAACCTGACTGTATATTATTGACTAAATCCCGGTATCCTAACCTCTTGTAGAGAGGCCCACTCATGATGAGCGGATAGTCCCCACTCTCCTCGTCGAACCCCTGCGTGAGTCCCTGTATGGCCTGCACTATTCCCCGCTCCGAGGTGAGTACAGCTGTCTCCAGCTTAGCTTTGCAGCCGCAGCTCTCCACTATGAACCTAACCAGCTCTGTCAGTCCGGCCGTGTTGTCCGACACGTAGAGCTCCAGCCAGTCCCCGGCCAGCGTAGTGAGAGCCGCCTTCCCCTCCTTCACACACTGGAACAGATTCGTATCCATACTCGCTACTTGATTATACAATACAGTAGTCTAGATTGGTTACTTTAGTCAGAGGATAGTTTGACCCAATTAACCAATATCAAATTAAATATAGAGGCACTTTCTATTAATTAAGTGGAGTCTAATGTGTTGTGCACAATTACATAAGTTATATAGTATTCTTGTTATATAAAAGAAGGGTTTACTTTAATAGGTTCTTATATATCGAGGTACACCTTGTCATAATAAAACCCTGTTAGCGCAAAAAAAACATTTTAAATGACCTTGCCAGTGCCTGGAAATTTCATTAGAAAAGGTATTGGCCGATATAAATAATTCCTCAAATATAAGACAACGAATGCCACCAAGATAACTGCATTAAATCTCAAAAGTAATACAATGATATAGGCCGAGAATGCACTATGCAAATATGGTTATTTATTATCACAAGTGAATATAAAGTGATCCGGGTCGCCACTACTCGCATGCATCAAATCTTCACACAAACTGAACCCCGCATCCCCAGCTCTTGACACAGCTGCCTCCTTGAACAGCTGATGCTGCTCCTTACTCAGCTCTAGCAGGTACCTGGAGCTCTCCAGTACCAACACGCTGTCTGACGTCATAAGGAGCCTAGTGTCAGCTGTGAGTGTGTGGAGTGATGTGTTGGAGAAATAGGCTAGCGAGAATAGGTTGCGGTATTTAGATTTGTTATGCAAATCGCCAGGAGAGGAGAGGGGGAGGAAATGAAACACAGATTTCAAATTAATATAATCATTCGAGGTGTCACATTTCGCAGTTGCTCCTATATTTTCCGAAGAAACACCCTCATACCCCTCAGGGACCTCGAACACTTTCTCTAACTTCTCCTCCACAGCTGACTCCTTGTATTCCTGCTGTGACGTCATCTGGTACAAGTAGCGAGTTAGGTTGTCAGCTGATATCTGGTCGGCACTCCGGGCGTACGGGAGACTAGCGTTAGCGATCAGCTGTTTCTTGTCTGTCTCGGTTCCGAAACATAGAAATGGTCCGACTATAATGTCGCCCCAGTACCCACGCACTCTCACCTCCTCCCCGTTTCTGCGGAATATCACACCTGAAGATAACGACCGATTAGGCGTAGCATAAAGCGCGTCGGATCTAATCTTAAAAGCGAGGCCTTCTCCCCTCCATACACAGTATTCATGGCTGTTAATAAGCTTGGTACGGGCTAGCAACTTCATGTTAAAGTCCCAATCAAACACGCCCTCTTTCGAGTCATATCTAACCCCTAGATATCCCCTTAGTCTCTGGTCCCATAGAGAACCGGCGTTAAATTGTTTCACATCGTCAGAACGCCAGAATTTGAGCACCCCCTCCATTTGATCTCGCTCCTTATACTTTAATGCGTTTATATCTATAAATGGCATTTCAGTATTAAGTCTATCTAAGTCTGTGACGAGACCTATTAGCCTATTCGACACTTTCTGTAGGTACTCGAATGTTTGTGTTCTTACATGCAAATTCCCTAACAGTTCGAGGTACATTTCAACTCTCTCCTGCAAACCAATCACTGAGTGCGGCTCTGTGAGCAAAGTCGCGAACATAATTTCGCGAGTTAGCACCTCAACACTGCCCTCAGCTATGTAGAAATGTAGCGTAATATCCGAGTGTGAAAAAGCGGGCAGATGAGTGCCCAGAGTCCGTATCACGTGACGGAAGTCAGATGTCCCTACAAGGAGAATGTGCAGCTCGCGAGCAGAGGTGTGAGATTTCGGTAAAAGCGCGAGTAAATCTATCGCAGGTGTGAACCCCCACCAAGCCACGGTACCGAATCCATCTGTGGGCGTAGACATTGGACTATGGATAGTGTCAAACTAAGAAAATTACACACAAACCAAATTAGAATTATACCCATGGTTTTAATTGTATGTACATTCGTAATATAGACGGGAAACAATGATTAATATCAAGTTTTGAATAGAGAGCATATATATAAAAGCTTTAAAATTGATATAATACTATATCTAACATGTCTATTCATCCCAAAGACCATAGTGTGTATGGTAGAAGTGTACTAATCCCGGCAATGCCTTTCTCTCAACCTCGTAACCAAGCGACAAAGCGCGATCCAATAAATCTGAATCTTCCCCTCCCCAGCTTTTCCAGTATTTGTCGGTATCCATCCCGCCTAACACCTTCCAATCGGAGCGAAAAAGCGCGAAAAGACCTGTCCCCCACACCTCCCAGAAACCAAGCGGATTAACAAGCGAGTGTCCACACTGCAGGCGAAACACAATAGGCGCGTAAGCTGAAACACCTTTCACAGTATGAGTGCGAATTCCATCCAAAATAGTAAGCGGGAAACTCAAATGTAAATCACAGAGGAATATAATGACGTCATCCTTAATACTTTGCAGCGCTGCATTTTGTCCTTGCACCTTAATAAACGGCCCGGACATAGAAATATATTTGTAGTTTTTTACAGCAGAAGCTCTAAGCATAGCAGACACGTTAACATCGGTACTCATAAAGTCTACTACGATCAGACCAAAGTTTTCATCCCTAGTTTCGAACCACAGTTTCTCCAGCTCCTGTACAAACGCGAATAATGGCTGAGCCAAGTTCTTAACTACAATTATAAAGTATATAAATGGGGAGACAGGGTTTATGACGTAATTTGGGATTGTACATAGATTGAATGAGTATCTCCCTTCAATAAATAGATACTCCACAAATCTATAGGTTTGAAGGTCAACCTTATTTTCCAGCATTAAATCGATTAAATAACGAGTTGCAAGTCCTTTGGTGGACTTCTCTTCCACGCGGTTAACTCGCGAAAGAGTGAGATTAGCCGCGAAAAGAGCTTCCTCCGCCTGTGTTAAAAACAGCTGTATTATTTCATCAATAGTTTCCTTCGGTAAATAATCATTCCCGGATATGGACACTATCTTATCTTCGTGTTGCATAACATTATACATCTGCGATCCATCATCTGGGTACACGCGAGTATTTACCAGTTCGTACAATCCATGGTACTGCAGTAGACTGTGGGGCTCTGCTATCACATTCAAACGGAAACAAACTGGGAAACTATCGCGGAATATCTCACGTTCGATTCTTGGTAGAGTATAGTTAATAGTTGTGCTTGACTGTGATGTACCACGTAACACTGTTCTATGCATTGGATATGGTGACAGATAGGGGTGACTGGGGATAGTAATCGATTGAAAATGATTTTGAGTTATGAATGTGTAGTTAGATTTCCCTGGGAGCAACCATTGTAGTAAGAACAAATCATCTGAATTTGTAGAGAGGTGTATTATCTCGATATAGCAGAGTTTACTTAGAATGTATATAGGATTGGATTCGTGAACGGAGAAAGTGTTTGTTTCTTCGTTTGTTGTTGAAATAATTAATTTTGAGTTGTGAGGATCGGAATTTTGACTAAGCCATACTTCAACAGGATCTAAAGTTATAAGCGAAAAGCGATGGTAACCGCGAAAATTCGACACAAGATATCCAAAAATTCGTTCACCGTAGAATGCCCTACCGCGACTAATAAGCAAAGTATTTGTATTGAGTATCTCCTGCGGCGCGAAAGGAAATCCTAACGCGGCTTTAAACGCATTTACGCTCGTGTAACAAGATTCCCACCAAATGTAGACCTGTAAAACCCCCTTACTATTCTCTTGTTTAGTAATACTCGTAGAGGAAACCAAGTTGTCATATCTCGATTCAATATTCGTTATTTTGTGTCTGAAAATGCGCCAACCACGCATGTCTTGTGAGGTATGTGGACGTGCTGATATAATCGCGTTCGGAATCGGGTTCATATAGAACGATTCACTCGAATCGAACTGTTCTAACTGTCTCTGTATTGTCTCTATTTGGTTTATATTGAGAGCTTGCTTCACAACACTCGAGAGATTCAGTGTAATGGAGAGCAAAAACAAACAGAATAGGATTGTTAGTAGCAAGAGGGGGTAACGGAGAATCCCACGAATGAGACTCATTGCTAAAATAAACATAGGACTCCTCCTGGTGTACAACTTTGCAATATTAAACCTCATGAATTTAATCGAAATAATGAATTAGTAAAGTGTATTAATGTAATATTGGAAACATAATACTCCATTGAGACTATATTATGAGTATACAGTTAATTAATTTATTATATTACAAAAGGAATCAGACAAATACATGGATTCAAATATGATATATTCAGGTCAATTACAAAAGCTAAATCATATTATATAAACTGAAGCTCCATTAATCTGTTTAGAAAACCATATAACAATTCTCTGACAATACAATACCAACAACCATTATTACTCCCCACACTATTTCATGCCAGAACGGGATTATTGTTCCTGAATAATAATACAATCCTAATATGAACAGGTTAAGAAAGCTGCTTGAAAATATTTTCAGAAATAAACTAACGAGTATGGTTGCGTCCAATAATAACACACCCATTTTGAGGCGATAAAAAGCTCCCCATCCGATCAATAAACTCAGCAAATGTAACAGTACTAGTGTGGCTATAGAGGTCGTAAATATTATCCAGCTCATAGAAACTAAAATGGAATCGGATAACTAAAACAAGGTTGACCAAAAATCTCACTAATATGGCTATATAATGTAAGAACTTCCTTTATATATAAACGATCTAGAAAAGCCGATACAAACTAAGGTAAATATTTGTCGACCGTCTATAAATTTTGTAGACCAAAAGCCCCTGCCGTCTATGGGTAAAAATATATTTAATGTAAACACAATAACATATGATTTTAAAGGAAATCGTGTGACAAACTCTAAACAATCTTCACAGCTGCCTAACCTAACTATAGCCTATAGGTGATTATGTCGCATGTATGTATGACAAAGATTGGTATATTGGTGTAATTAAAGAAGTCTGTGAAGAAGAAGGTGATATAAAGGTCAGCTTTATGCATCCAAAAGGACCAGGGCGTCCTGAAAATAGTTTCTATTGGCCCTCAACAGAAGACGTTTGTTATGTCCCTCAAAATGATGTAATAGGCTATATAGCCACTCCAAAACCTTCTTCAAAACGTGCAAGGAAGTTCAAAATCTCATCAATGGACATGAAGCTAATTACTGATTTTCAAACGTAGCAAGAGATTAAATTGTATATAAGTAAACTTACGTAATCCATTTGGAAATATATATGAATATTACATTAAAGACAATTATCAAATCATGATTTATAAGTAATCTCAATTATTTGAATGATCATGTAAATAACAAATACAGTGGAGTTGCTTTATTAGCAACTCCTCTGTTAGCAATATTATATATATTGCTTTTTATTAGCAACCGCTTTTCAGATCCCAGTTGTATAATACTGTTAATTTCATTCCCCTATTAGCAACATTCGCCTATTAGCAACCAGATTTAGTGCAACTCCACTGTACATTGGTATTAAGATTGGCCCAAATAACAGTGTGACAAAAACTATTAGTTATCGTAAGTAAGTTCACAGCTCATTAGTTTAATCTATTGCATTCCTATTATACATAGCAACAATACTAATGCGCTAAATTAACATGTAGTGGATCTGAGGTCAAACATATCACAAACCACAAATTTCTGATACACATATCGATTGTATATTGCTGTTGGAATGAGTTATAATAATTATACAAATATGAAATATATATCAATATGATAGAAATAGAGTATAGTTCTAGCCAGTATTGTATTTTACAAAGAACATTAAAAAGTTGTATCACATAAAAAGCGTTTAGAGGAACAAAAATGTGAATAACTCAATGGGAAGATATGGAAACCATAATGAAATTTTCTACATAATGAGTTAAGACTGCATACTATAAATTACCAAAAAATAAAAGTGATCCGAAAATATACATTTTTGCTACGTCATGGTTCCGGTTCTACTTCCGGTATTGGTTTCAGTTCCAATTTTCACTAAGAAAAACAAATGATAACTTAATATATCCATCTGATTTGAATTCTCCATATATTAAAACGTAAGAATAGCAATTTTTAAAGGAATTGAATAATTATTTCAAAAGTTAGACGAGTTTGAAGTGAGATGGTGCTCCAAGATTTTGAAAAATGTTTGGATAATCAACAAAAAATGAAAATCTGTGACGTCATAAATCAAAAACCACTCAACCCACAGCCTACGTAACTATAGCCTATTCACGGTATTTAACCATGGATAACTTCAAGTCTTACATGCAAAATACATACAATATATAGCATATCTAATTTACCTGTTATTAAATGGATTTAGTGAATATTACTGCAATAGAGGTGGGTAACAGTGATAATTGTCTCTCTTATTACAAACTAACTGTATACGATTACAATACATACTATAAAATAACTATTATTCAGATTGTACTTTTGTAGTTTCCTCTTCGATCCACCGTGGAATTTTTCCAAGTTCCTTTTAGAGTTTAAATTGCGAACTTTATTCTTCAATAAACAATTGCTAGCGGCAGAGAGTATTTTGCTGAAATGAGAAAGGAATGGTGTTTGACAACTAGCCTGAACTAGGGCATTCAAATCTCCAGAATTTAAAACTCTCAAATTCTATCCTCGAAATTGAGAGTTGGATTAGTATAGTTTTACTGGTACCAGTAACAAATTGTTTCATCAGGCAATTGTCCTGTTCAATTCTATAAAGAATCTTCCATAGAGTTATGACTGCATTGATAACTTCATCAGAGGGACATTTAAGTCCTCCTCGGTCTGCTAAGTGAATTAGATTCAAGTCAGAATCTTCACACTCCAGGGCAAAGCTTTCATCGTGTGTGAGTAATGACACACAGTTATAACATATTGAAGTGGTGGAATTGGAAATTACTTTCTTCGAATATAATTTTGACTTGCAAATACTGTGTATAGCATATCCAGCAAAGAAAGCCAAGGATTGGCGAATTTCTGTCATCGATGAAAAATCGAAGTTTTGGTGGAGAAGCGAAGAGTAAGCGCTCAGGTCTGTTTGGAGAGTTTCAGCGTTATCAGGTTCCATATCACACGAGAAAGTTTTAACAAATTCCATTAGCGAAGTCTCAAATTTGCTGTTTTGAACTCGGTATAATTTTAAGATTTTTTGAGAGTTTAATTCTACGTTCACTCTCAAGAATTTGGCAGATAGAAATGTTGTAATTACAACCGGACATTAATCTGTACACACCAAAATGTTTTTCAAGAGAATCGTTTTGTAGAAATCCTGTCATAACGTAAGAAAATCCACACTCATCGCTGGTTAAATAGTTAACGATTTTTGGTATAACTTGACAAGTGTGAATTAAGCTAATAAAGGTCTGTGAGCTAAGCTTTCCTGCTCTCCCGCTACAACTAAAGCACTTCCAATCCTGAAGCCAAGAAACAAACTTAGAAAAAAACACAAAACGATAATCTTCAAGCTTGAAAACCTTTAAATCAGGATCACGTAGGCGAATATCTTTGCCTGGACTATGTATGTTGCACATTTTCCAAAATCTGTTAATGAGAGAAATGAAATGATAAGTTTGGTTTGAAATATTATTCCTTTCATTAAACAACAATACCGCATTGGATGTTGACTGATCCCAAACTGCAAGAGCCAAAGGGACACTTTGTCTTTCAAGAACTGATGGCCAAACAACTTTGGATGTTAATTTATGAGCGATCTTAGCAGTTGAATATTGCTCGGACTTGTAAATATTTCTGAGATCTTTGAATGAAGCGTTTGAAAGGTCTCACAATTTCTGACCACTTTGTGAATAGGCTTGTAACTTGAAAAGCTAAGACAGTCTTAGCTGAATGAGATTCAAATGAACTGTTTTCTGGATGTGCTGAATCGGTTTGTATAAAAGAGGAGCCAAAGATTTTTCCCCCCTTATAGGTATAATCAGACCTTACGTGAATTTGGTCTAACTGGAGAAGAACATGTTTCTTGAATTTGTTGAAGTCTTTGCATGCAACTTTCAGATAATCTATAAAACTTGTGTCTAAGCCAATATTTGAATATAGCCTTTGGAGAGTGGATGGATGAGGAAGAGAGATACATTCTAGTGATTGCAGATAACGGTAGCAACCTGAAGAGATTAATTGAGCCTTGAGAGATAGAACCAAAGTTAAGACATTATAACGACGGTTGTTCTTTGAAACCTTCAAATTTTCAAGTTGACACAAAATAAATTGTAGCCGATTGAATATGCTTCCTTCTTGACAAGTTGTCAATTTCTCTATGGTAGATCTAACTGAACAGATAGCATTGTTGATACCAATCTCAATAGCATCTTGTTGATGTGTCTCAAATTTGACGAATATCAGAAATGAGAGTGATTTGGGTTGGAATTTCATCTTCAATTACAAAACACCTCACATGCAAAGTCTCATCAATACAAATCTGGTGAGACATGGTTAGTAGCGATCCAGATTGTAACTTCTTAAAAAATATGGAAGGTAGTCCATTTTTCAGATAAATTAAGTGTCGAAAACTTCAGCTGGATATCATCAATATCATTAACAGAAAAGGTGTCGCTCTCCTTTTTAAGTTCTGCACGACTCAACTCAAGAGCTTGATGAAAATGCCGGATATCAATTTCATCTCGGTCTAAACGATCTGGGTGTTCAGAAGATCCTTGTAAGTAAAAGGACAGTTAGGTAGATTGACGGGCTCGGCATTTTTTCGAAGACCAGGTTTTCTTGAACTTTCTTCACTGTACCGTCACCCATGGGAATATAGAAGTCAAGTACACATCATTATCACTGAAATGTTTCGCACAGATGAAGACTTTCACCAACTCCCATGCATCATCTCTATGGAGAAATCTTCGCCATTCCTCCTGCACTTCTTTCGACCAATGGTTCAACATTTCAAACACCGGAGTGTAATTAGTGCCGTCGTAATTGGAGGAACAGTTGGCCACACTACATCTATTTGGCATATTGCTAAGAAAGACACACAAAAATATGTATTTATTGGAATTAGTAAGAAAATGTAAATAATATTGTCAAGTGATACTTAATTGGAATTAGTAAGAAAATGTAAATAATATTGTCAAGTGATACATGTAGACAGAATTACAATAGTTATCCTATATTATATTATCGTATTAAGATGAAATTTAAAATTATGGTTTGTTTATAAAATAGACTTGAAGTAATCCATGGTGATGTAAAACTCTTACCGTGAATAGGCTATAGTTACGTAGGCTGTGCACTCAACCGATTAGTCTAAAATTTTGAGGAAAGTATAGACTTGCTTGTAGCTTGTTACACAGCAATTTACAGGCAAATCGATTGATAGTGGTGAAATGACTGGTTGACTTGACATGGAATTCCCCTGCAGTGATTATTTCCCGTAAGTAACAAATTCACTGAATTATATATTTTCAATTAATGCTATGACTGAAACCTTCAATGTTTTAGCAAAATAAAAATAAAAATCAGTTCTAAGATTCTTTGAGAAACACTGATAAAAGATTATTATTAGGCCATGTAAATAAATTATTGTTAATCATCCAGACTTTTATCGAAATACGGAGGGTTGAAGGAATTTTAGGTATTTTTGTAAACTTAGTGCATTATCCAAAGTCAAAATCTAAAAGATTACTCCTCTACCAAAATGCCAAACGGGAATATGGACGATATTAATAATTTATTGAATAATTATTTTTTGTTTTTTGAAAATATCTAGGGATCAATATTATAAATACTATTTTTCACACAAATTGTTTGTAGTAAATGTCCCTTTTAAATCGTTTCGGGGGCCCCAGTTTGAGAACCAGTGCTCTATTATCAAGTTACTTTTCACCCCAAGCAATTAAATTTAGTTAATTAACCATCTCCTCTACAACAAGCATTCGCTAGCAATTTTGTCCCAAATGCACTTGCTATTACGCGAACTCCATAGTGTATGTATATTTGTGAATACAAGAACAATTATATTGATGTATATGAATATTTTACTTCACAAGATTCTAAGCCAATTATGTAATTACTAATTATTACGAATTCCAGAGACCGTAAAAATGCGTTAGTATCATCCGGAATTCGTATTACGCGTATCATTTGCAAGCATGTGTCTAGGGACCTTGTTCACCTAAGTTCCTACCCAATATTCGCCTTATAACCTTGTTCGTATTAGCGAGAAAAATAAATCCAAACTGACGGTAACAATTGGACGGTGAAAGTGCTAAACAAGTAATTATATTACTAATTAGGGCTAACCCTCCCTACATAAGCGACCCTAAATTTTTGGAGCGCACTCCCGCTCCCGCTCCTTTTGTAATTACCAAGATAGCATTGCATTTGTGGATAAATCCCTATCCCATTGCCTAATACACACTAAGTATAGCTATAGTATGTATTGCAAACTCCAGAACAGATTCTGTTTGCTCTCCCTCCTAACAGTCCTGGGAGCTGTGTTGGTTCTGCTAGCGCTCCCGCTCCTCGGGGTGTCTTGCTATCTCTTCATAGACAGCAACCTGGGCATCGCACTCTCCCCCATATGGCTGGCACTACTGGTACTTGTAATACAGTAGAACCTGTCTAATCCGCACCCGTTGGGATAGGGGGATAATGTAGGATTGCCAAATTGTCGGATTATGCAAGCTCTAGTCTAATGCATAGTCCGACGCTCATTGGGATAAGGAATAAGTGTCGGTTCTGCTAAATTCCGGATTATAGAGGGTCGGATTATGCAGGTTCTAGTGTATATTACTATACACATATTTTTCAACCATAATAATGCTAAATTTCCGGGATTTTTAGGATTTGGGGGATTTATGGGTTTCCATGGATTCAATTGCTAAATATCTGAAATGGATTTACTAAGCAAAATAAATGCCCAAGTCCCTAGATATTCCTGGGCTCCTGGAGGGTTGGCAAGTACGAATACATTCCTTTGTTACCAATTGTCTCCTAGATTGAAGTGACGGGACTTGTCGCTGTACTAACATGGCCTAGCAAGCTCATCATAATAGTGAGTTATTCTGTTTTCCCTGTGTCGCTATTATTATTGGTACCATTCTCTAATGTATACAATTGTTTCTCGTATTTCACTCTGACTTCGTTTACCTAAACTTTTTGTTAACCCCTTTCTTATTTGATTATATTTGTAGCTAACTTACAGTCACGGTATAAGGTGCTCTGTTAGGAATCCGTAAATATATAAGGTTATAAACCCATTTGTTATTAGTTCACCATTTCCCGTAAGATTTGCACTAGCAGCAGCTTGTGTCGATATCATTTTGTTCCTTTGGAATCCACAAGCGTTCCTTGTAGTTGGTTTGGAGTTTACTGTTGTTAGTATTTACAATACATTTTCCAAGCGTCCTAATTTCATATAATCAGATCTATTTTAGCATGTAATTAGATCGGATTTAATTATTTCCACATGAATTTACCATTTGTCACTACACTTATTAGCTGCTATACTATGGGCAAGGACTACTACGTTATTCTAGGCGTCACGCGGTCGTGTGAGACCATGGATATAAAGCGAGCCTACCGTGTTCTCGCGCTCAAACTCCATCCCGACAACAACCGCGATTTAGGCGCCAAAGAGAAGTTCCTAGAGGTGTCAGAGGCCTATGACGTGCTATCAGATTCCGAGAGACGCGCTATCTACGATCAGTTCGGCGAGGAGGCTTTGAAAGTGGGCGTGCCCAGACAGGGCAGGTTCCTGGAAGGCTACGCGTACCACGCAGATCCACACAAGACATTTCGCGAGTTCTTCGGAGGAGACAACCCATTCGCAGACTATTTCAGCGTGTCGGGTATAACCGAGCCGCCTGCGTTTTCCGGCGTATCCGGTCTGGTGCAGCCGCGACAGGACACGGCTGTTGAGAGAGAGCTGCAGCTGAGTCTGGAGGAGATATTCCTGGGGTGCACCAAGAAGATGAAAATATCCAGACGCGTTATGAACGAAGACGGAGTCACTACTTCGCTCAAAGATAAGATTCTATCAATCAGGATAACACCAGGCATACAGGAAGGAACGAAAATAACTTTTCCGAAGGAGGGAGACCAGGGTCCTAACGCGATACCAGCTGACATAACATTCATAATTCGCGATAAGAAGCACTCGCGCTTTTCGCGATCCGGTACAAACTTGATACACACGGCTAGGATAAAACTAGCGCAGGCATTATCCGGTTGTACCGTACCCATACATACACTCGACGGCCGCGAAATAAATGTTCCGGTAAACGATATTGTGCGTCCTGGCTTCACAAAGGTGGTAACTGGAGAAGGAATGCCAAGTGTAGATACCGGTAACTTGGGAGATCTAGTGATATCGTTTGATGTTGTATTCCCATTGAAACTCAGTGAAGATAAGAAGAGTGCTGTTAGGAAGATAATAGGATAATCTGTGTAGACTGAAGGCAAACTGAACACTTATGTTATCTGTATTTAACCACGTATGATATGTTATGAATTATATTTACATAGGGTCATTTTTTGTAACATCAGCAAAAATTCACCCTTTGGAAGCCGGGTTTTAAATCGAAGTGTTTGCTGATACATGTACATAAGTATACTATATACGAAAACCTCTCAAATTCTTATTCGTTACTTTATGAATGGATTTGCTCCTTGGTGTTCTGTAGAGAGTTTCACTATGTACTTTACTATCAAATAAAAATTTGCTCTATTGGAAAGAGTGACTATAAACCCTTGATTTATATATGTAATTTGCATGTGTATTTCTAGAATATTCTATAAACAGCTGCATTACTATTGCTGTGTTCCTATAGACCCTACTGGTCCCGCTCCTGAGCATTATCTCCGTGATTACCTGTGCATTCTCCGGAGCTCTCACCTGTTTCTACGGTGGCATTGTCTACGTCAGAGGAGTTGATAGCGTGCAGGCAGCCCTCAATACCTCTGCTCCAGGTGTCACACTGGACAACTTCTGTCTGTTCAATAACGTGTTAGTATTAGCTCTTACATACACTTTATAATGTAAATTCCGGTAATGCAAGTAGTTTTACCATCGAAAATCACCTTTTCTTTTGGCCGATACAATAAGTGTGAAGCCGTCTAAAAATAGCACTCGGATTTCGCGTGTTTAATTATTAACACAAGTCAGGTCGGCTTATCGTGAAAAAATTTCGTCTGCTATTATGAAAAACTTTTATATGATCCTAATTTAACAACTTACTGACAGGGTTTGTATTGAGTTAAGTCGCTTATTATGAAGTATCTCTATTATAAATTTATGTCCTTTGAATGTTATAATAATAACATAACCTGACTGTACTTGCTATTGACTTGTTGCTATTACAGCTCCAACTTCTTCCCTAACGATATTGCGAATCAGTTCTACTTCATGGAGTCGCTAGTCCCCAGGTGCCAGGAGCTAGACAGGACGGCTCCCTACCTGCTATCCCTCTGCGGTATAACTGTCTTATCCATGGTTATAAGCCTGCTACTGTGCGCTCTCTCTGCACTAGCGCTGCTATCCTGTAAGGCGGATACGGGGAGTGTATCGGACACGGGGCTTGGGGAGGAAAACGATGTGCAGGTGCGGAGAATGCGGAAGAGACTACCTTATGCAGAGTGATGCCAGAAGTTAGTTATATCCTATGCCTTCAGTAGGAATATTAACTACCTTATTATAGGAAATTAACGCGCCATGAAATTAACGCGAATTGGAGCTGAACATTTTAAAATACATGAAATTAACGCGAATAAATTTAGAAAAAATTTCAGGATTATTAATCTCCTGATTGAATACTATTATTGTGCCCAAATAGGCTTCCAATCTACTTGATAGACATGGTATATCCTTTCAACATAGTTGCACATCTGAAAATATGTAGCTCGGAAGTTTGTCCATCCATTGTATAATTTTGCTAAATAGCAGGAAATTAAGGTCATGGAAATTAACGCTCCATGAAATTATCGCTAAGGAAATTAACACGATTTGGAGAAATTCGCGTTAATTTCCTATAATAAGGTAAATGTAGTAAAAAAGGAAAAAAATTCTCATACCATAGATTTTGTATAGTGAGATTACTACGTATTATACAATTAATGTTGTAAATACTTTAATTCGCATTTACGATGTGTTTAGATAACATCTCAACTACTTTTGAAGAGACAGGCGAACATCTATCATTTATATTTTTACATAAACTTACCTAGCTATTTATTCTTATCTCTTACACCTGTCAACATTATTAATACTCGCCTATTGATTTGTTACCATCTCATTTGTATTGAATTTGAGATCTGTTAAGGGTTTAATTATTACAAGTTTGAAATTGCTTCAAACCTTCAACCAAACACTAATCAATCCGAAAAGTTTGGTAAACAGAATATTGAACTATTCGGTTGCAATTTTTTTCCAAATAAAAATGTATTAATTTAATTATAGTTGGGAGAAATATATTGAAATTCTGTGTGATACAAACAAACACTTGTTACCCTCCATAGCATTATTAGCACATACCATGGCTCTCCGTGCTTTGCTAGCCATGAAGAGACCCCTGTCCCCAGGTACCCGTCTGTTTAGCCAACTCAGCGCCTTCGCTAAGGCCGGCCTAGCGGAGGAAGCTCACGCAGCTAAAACATCCGTAATCTGGAAGCGAATGAGTATGTTCGTTGTGGTACCAGTTATAGTATGGGGCATTTACAACACCATTGTTCTCGAGAAGGAGCACAACAGCCATCCCCGCCAAGAGTTCATGCCATACGATCATCTGAGGATCAGAAGGAAAGCGTTTCCCTGGAAAGACGGTAACCATACGCTATTTCATAACTCGGATACTAACGCTCTACCAGAGGGTTACGAAGATATGTGAAATACTGCCTTACTAATACTGTGTTGTAGTGTGTTGTTAATGCTATTTATAGGTCTTGTGTCTACTGATGCTCTCTTCGTATAACCATTCATGAATCAAGCTTATATTTAGCTAAGGCATACGGTTATGATATTTCCAGGGTAACATTCAAAGTAATAATTGGGATTCAAAAGTGCTTAAATTGGATGTTTAAATTGAATCTTATATATTAAATCACAATGATTTTTTTGTTTGTTTGTTTGTTTGTTTGTTTGTTTGTTCAGAATTGATTGAGGAACTGGTAAGAGCTACGGACTTGAAATTTGGCAGGAGGGTGGGAAATAATGTTTCTAGGAACAAGTTCTAATATCTAAGAAAAATATTCATATATTCCCTCTCAAAAGGTGACAAAACTATCAGCTGTTAAGTAGGCATTATAGAGAGCCTAACTGAGACTGCAATTTAATTGGCTGAAAAAATAAACACAAATAATTCTGGGTCAATACATTTGACCAATAAAATTTACCCTAAGTTAGTACTTTAATAGTCCCATTAATCGCATAAATAGTCTATTTAGTAAAGTTAAACTCAAACCTTTCATTCCACCTTATAAAATCTTCATTTCCAAACTTTTGATAAATTATTCAATTTGATTTCAGATTTGCTACTCATAAACCCGAAAAAAGATAGATTTGTCAGTTAGGAAAAAATTCCGTATCAATGACTTTTGTTGGCATGAATTAATGTATTTATTTACCGAGGATCATGAGCATATATTATTATGATTTAGTCTAAAAGTTTGAGCTGTTTACTTTCTTTCTGAAGTAACAAATTTGTCTAATCTAATTAAGGAATCAAATTGTTGTAAATACACGCGAGGGCCGAAGCTCGAGAATAAGTTGTGAGAACGCGCGTAACGAAGCCGATCAGCTTAAATATACTGCAAAGCTCAATAAGGTTGGGATCTGATACCTACATACTGTATAGTAGAATCTGCTAAAGGTTACTCTATACAACGGTCATTTGTACATAGGCTAGCGGTCAGCTATTATAATTCCTAAAAGATTTCCCGTAATATAATTAACTTGCGTATGAGGCTTTCGAACGTTACGTAACGCTTTCGAGGGAGGAGAAGGATTACGAATGTCACAGATCGTACTTTTTATTCCAAAATGGCAAAATCTTGACGTAAGGAAAGGGATGTATAATTTTCGTTAAATTTCCGTTACATTCCACAGTATTTAAATGCAACTGGCATAACATTTGAAAAGGTATTTGCCATGAATACAAGCGAGGGCCACAGGCCCGAGTGCAAGTTGTAAGGACCGCGTAGCGCGGACGAGCAGCTTGTATTAATCAATTCTTAATTGTATATTGGCCACACCTTTTCTAATATACTTTTCAGGCACTGGCAAGATCATTTTTTTAAGTATAAGAAATTCAGCTTTGTGAAACCGGATTTTTTCATTGAAGAGTGATGGCCGACATGATAAATAAGTATTCCCTTTAAATAAACAAATTTAGCATACGTATATTCCCGTATACTCGGTTTATTCAGTTTCCTTATGATTTTATTAATTACCAATATATCCCAGTTTGCTAGAATGGCTTTCATAGCCCGTATAGGCAAGAAAACAGCTGACTTATCAGTCTCGCTAGCCATGCGTAGTTTCGCATTTTCGCGGCCCAAGCTGGCGACCTTCTGGGGCCACGCGCGAAAAGAGCTCCTCCCCCCCGCCCCCTCCGAACTGGGCCTCGCGGTCGAACAGGCCGGCACCGCCTTTAACAACTTGGCTTCTTTCAAATTCCTGAACCTCACTATGAAGGAGGGAGCTAAAAACGTATTGGTCGGGGTGGAAATATGTTGTTGGTTCTTTGTGGGAGAGATAATCGGGAGGGGATCTATTATAGGGTATAAGCTACCGAGTATTGAGGGTAGTGAATAACTATACTGTTCTTATTGCGATAGTTATGTGTATGTGTATGTGTGTGTTGTCACTTGTCACATTCAATTATACATTATATTACTTATGAGGTTGTGTAGCGAAATAATCAATTCGAACTTTGCGATTAGTTTAGAATAGCAGCCATTACTATATTACTCATAAAATTATATAATTTTCACTACCCAATATGTCTGCTATAACAAATACAGTCAAGTCTGCTTATTGTGAACAATTTTTCCATATGCTTAACTGCCTTAATGAATGCTATCAAAATCATTTGTCACAATAACTAAATAGAATGGCACATACAAACCAACAGGTATTCAACTATCAGGAAGATTGCACCTCGCTAGTTGAGATTTCAATTTCCTGCAAAGACCTTATAAAGAAGGATCTTCTATCAAAGAGCGATCCTTTTTGTATCCTGTACCTCAAGGAGGGAAGTTCTTTCCGCGAGTTAGGACGCACGGAAATGATAAAAGATAACCAAAATCCTGTCTTTCAAAAGACTATTATAACTCGGTTTTATTTTGAAGAGGAACAAATTGTAAAGTTCGCAGTTGAAGACTATGATGGTCCTAGAAAAAGCGACCACCAAGGCTCTGTTATAATCCGTCTAGCCGAGATAGCCAGTACTGGCGATGTGGCTACTTACGACTTGAAACTTAAAGGCAAGAATGCTGGTAAGATTACGCTAAGAGCTGAGGAGCAGCCTGAATCTAAACAGAAAGCTCAGTTCAGAATCCGATGCACGAATGTAGATAAAAAGGATTTGTTCGGTAAATCAGATCCCTATGTGGAGATACACAAAGCGAGAGAGACTGGTAAACCCATTCTGGTCCATAAAACTGAGGTTATTAAGAATACACTAAATCCTACTTGGAAAACGTTTGATATCGATTTGACAGCATTATGTTCGGGCGATCTCTTGCTTCCTATTTCATTCACTGTCTATGACTGGGATTCATCGGGGTCACCTGACCTAATCGGGAGTTTTAAAACCTGTTTCAGAGAAATAAGTCCATTGGGCTCTGGCAAGAAGGAATTCCTACTCATTAACGATGAAATAAAGAAGAAAAAAGGCAACAAATACAAGCATTCCGGACTGTTTACATTCTCTGAAATTAACTTAATTCAGACAAACACGTTTCTCGACCATTTGAAGGGTGGCTTACAAATATCGTTAATAGCTGCCATAGACTTTACAGGTTCTAATGGGAACCCGAGTGATCCACGGTCCCTGCATTATATGGGAGCTATAGACAATGAATACCTTGAGGCCATTAAATCAGTTGGCTCTGTACTAGCACCGTATGATTCTGATGGAAATATTCCTGTATTCGGTTTCGGCGCTAAGCTTCCGCCTAATTACGACACTGCTTTCCATTGTTTCAATCTTAACGGACAGCCAAACCCTGATGTACAAGGGGTAGAGGGAATGATCGCTGCTTACAAACAAACTTTGAGTATAGCACGTCTTTCCGGTCCAACTCTATTTTCAGAGATTCTACAGTACACTAGTTCTTTAACACAAAGTCTATCATCCACCTACGCCTACACAATTCTACTGATCATAACGGATGGAGTTATTAATGATATGAGACAAACGGTTGATCTCATCGTCGATTCCTCACCACTGCCTCTATCAATTGTTATTGTTGGAGTAGGCGGCGCTGATTTCACTAACATGCAGACACTGGACGCTGATGACAGACCTCTTACACACAGTCAGTCCTATAAGGCCATGGCCAGGTACCAAGTGCTTAGGAAATTGTAAATATTCAAATGTTATTATTGTGTATTTACTCTTGTAGAGATATTGTGCAGTTTGTTCCAATGCGAGAAGTCAAACAGGGGAAAACGAATTTCACACTTTCAAAAGAAGTGCTGGCTGAAATCCCCGCACAGATTATGAAGTTCATGAGCATGAATAGAATAGAACCGAGGCCGCCCGCTCCTCGGAGCTTCAAGCTGCAGAGACTGCATTCTATGGGCTCAGTGATGGAGCCCCAAGGGGGACAGCCTCAATATCCAGGTGTTCCTCAAGGGGGACAGCCTCCTTACCAAAGTGCCCCTATAGGGGGGTACCCGCAGTACCCACAGCAGGCCCCAGGCGGCCCTGGGTATCCTCAGCCCCCTTATCCAGGTGCCCCTCAAGGGGGACAACCTCCTTATCCAAGTGTTCCTCAAGGGGGACAACCAGGTGCCCCTCAAGGGGGACAACTTCCTTATCCAGGTGCCCCTCAAGGGGGACAGCCCCCATATACAGGTGTTCCTCAAGGGGGACAACCTCCTTACCCAGCTGTCCCAGGGGGACAGGCCCCATACCCAAGTACCCAAGGGGGGTACCCGCAGCACCCAGGTGCTCCTATAGGGGGACAAACAAGTGCCCCAGGTGACCAGCCTCCATACCCAGCTGTTCCTCAAGGGGGACAGCCTCCTTACCCAAGTGCGCAAGGGGGACAACCCCCATATCCAGGTGCCCCTCAAGGGGGACAACCAGGTGCCCCAGGTGACCAACTTCCTTATCCAAGTACCCAAGGAGGAAATCCCCCATACCCAGGTGCCCC
The DNA here is from genome assembly GCA_028753945.1 of Hexactinellida sp. DTS-2022. NCBI lineage: Eukaryota > Metazoa > Porifera > Hexactinellida > Hexactinellida sp. DTS-2022. Next base: position 3,270,795 of record JAPNXP010000015.1, read on the forward strand.
TATAGGCGAACAACCAGGTGCCCCAGGGGGACAGGCCCCACACCCCACGGAACAAGTGGCTTCAATATCTCTAGCTAGTGCTCCTCCCCCTGACTCCAACTGATGGGAGTATTGTTTTATTGGTGCTAATACAGTAATTAGTAATTTCCTATTTGTAGTTTGGAACTAAGACCATTATTTAATCCTAATGCTCGGTGTAGAAATTCATTGTTAATTGTAGTATATTCTTATTGGGAATCTCGATTGTTTATTTTTAGCAGATTTGTGTACTATTTATGAGAGTGATCTGTTAACTTTTTTTCCCAAATGTTTTTATTCTGTTCCACTAATAGCATATTCGCCTATTAGCAAGAAAATTTCGTTAAAAATGCGACTTGTTATTACCCGAATTCCAGTTTAATGACCAACGTCAGATAATTATATTAGGGGTGGGGGGCATATATTGCACAGTACAGTCTAAACCGATTTTTCTAACCAATTCTGCATGGAAATGAACAACAAAATTGGAATTTCACACACATTTAGAATAAATAATTAGTTAGAAAAACCTGTTTCGACTGTCTCTTATTTGTAACCTGTTTAATTAGATGGGTGCTAACTCTAGCCAGCCCTCCTACCCAGGGCAGCCGCAGCTCCCGGGCCAGGAGTACACACTCGGGGGCGGCGGGGGCTCCGGTATAGCAGTAGTGCCAGCCTACGGGCTCGGCTTTGGGGGGTATGGAGTAGCTCCTGCTGTCGTGTTGGGGCTAAATAACACGTCTCAGGCCCCGGGACAAACCTATATATCCACCGCTGGTTATGTGCCTACTCAAACTCACGGAGCTCCGGCAGGGTACCCCCAACAGCCCCCACCTCAGATGCCCTATCCTCCTAACCAAACTAATAACTATCCCTATGCCGCTAATACAACTCCATACCCTACTAATACAGCTCCATATCCACCTAATGTTAATCCCTATCCGCCTAATACTAATCAATACCCACCATCTAATACGGCTCCTAACTCAACTCCATATCCACCTAATACTAATCCCTATCCATCTAATACTAATCCTTACCAATCTAATCAACCATCTACTGCTTCTCCTTACCCACCCAATTCAGCTCCTAATACAGCTCCATATCCACATAATACTAGTCCTTACCCATCTAATAGTACAAATCCATACCCACCTAATCAAACACCTACTACAGTTCCTTACCCCCCGCAATCAGATCTCCCTCCTTCCTACTCTGAGATAAATAGCAGCCCTTCTGCTCCCCCGGAGCAGACAGAAAAACAGTAATTATTTATAACAAAGCTCGATAAATATATTATCGATTCCTTAATTATTTATATGACTTTAGGGCATGGATAGTTGATTCCTTTTGTGCATGTTTATAACTCATTTTTCTAATTTCTATTGTATATCTTTCCTATATAATGCCGTATGCTTTCTAAACGAACTTTATATGTTCTTGATTTCTCTTTCACTCTACGCTTACAATCAGATTTGTATCTACTTTGCTTTGGCTTGTGATCTCCATAACCATATGGCAACAACATGTCATTTCCTTATCAAATGGTTCAATACACTTATTCAATTGTCTGGATCAGCATGAATAGGATTTTGCTAGTCTGTTATAGTTGGCTATTAATATTTATCTAATTTGTTCAACATGACACCAAGTACGTAGTTTAAATTGCGGAACTTGCTTATACTTGTTAATTAACGATTGGAGGCGAACTTTAACTCGAAAAGGCTTTGATTGTTAGTACTATTTATAATAGAGTATATAGTAATGGCACAAAAGAATAAAATTGGACTACAACACGTTGGAAAGAGCTACATTGTAGAGAACTTCCGTATAGTTATTGACAAACTGCTTGATGAAGGTATGTTAGAAAAACAAATTTTTATTTGATCATAAAATTATTCAAAATCATGATTTGTATGATTTATATACTACATCATGATGTAGGTGGATTTTCTTTCGTTTATCAAGTCCATGCACAAAATGGTCATGAGTATGCACTGAAAAAGATAACTACAAATACAAAAGAAGAATTTGAAGTTTACCTTCAAGAAATTGACATCATGGTATATATTTTAATTTCCCTCTGATTCACTAAATTATCTGTCAATTTGAATATAGCGCACGTTGACACTAAATGAAGCTTCAAACTGTGTGAAATTGGTCGCAGCTCAAAGCTACAGTGGAACTGTATCACCTGGTAGTCCTATACATGGAGTGGGGGTACACGAGTTGTACCTCTTAATGGAGCTATGTACTTGTAAGTTGACACACTACTTTCCTATTGTTACTTAAGGTATTACAGTGGATGCCAGTTATAAGAACATCGTCGGTAACTGGATACATTGTTCTTATAACCGGCATATATTATATAGGGGTATATGCCAACTGTTTTCCAGTAGAATGTTCTTATAACCGATGTTATTATATCCGGCATCTACTTTTAATATACTTTCGTATGTGAATTTCTTATGCTTCCAGAGAATATATTTACTGTTATATTGTTTAGCTTCAGTACACACCTTGATGACGTCAAAGCTCCCAATGCACCTAACTGAACAAATGGTATTCGAGATATTCCATTCTACGTGCTTAGCTCTGCTCCAATTACACTCTATGGAGATCCCAATAATGCATAGAGATATAAAGGTACGTAGCTAATATAGATTATTTATTATACCAATTATATTAATTATCACTAATAAAGGTAACAAAATAACAAGGTTAACTATCTATCTATCATACAAACGTTACAAGTTGAGAATTTCAATACAAATACTTTTTATCCAGAGAGGAATTTTCACCGGAAACTCGTAGATATTGGGGATTTGCCCTGTTGTATATCTCTCCAAGTAGGAAAACATTGGAAACCAAATCCGCGGTACAGAAGCGCGAGAATTCGCGAATGAATGGTAGGATATGAATAATCGTGTCGTGATATAAAACGCGATTAAAACATCGATTGAGTAATGTTCATGTGCAGCTAACACGAAGAAAATCCCGAACATATTCAATATCCATCCTAGCGTTGAAATTAAGTGCATATCTTTCGCTGTGTATTCTGTTATAAAAAGGTTTAATGTCGTAATCACAGTTGTATGTCCACTGAACATGTAATCACCACAGGTTTTCACACCTGATATCACCATGCCTCCCCCTGAGAATATTTCATAGGATCTGTATAACTTCGTTTCCCAACTCGGGTATTGTTGAGCTGTACAATTGAGATGTGAGCCAGGTACTGAGAGAGAAGTAACGAACATAGTGCAGCAACGAAGTATAAATAAGCTCCCTAAATAATTGAATTATAACACGAGTATATTCTATTTTAGTATAAGTGATTCGATTAATGATAAGGTGTAAACACCTGCTCTTAATTCAGGTGTGAACACCTGCATCAATCTATGGCTATATAAGCCCAAGTTTCTGCTTAAACTATTTAAATATATTTGGGTTGTTTGACGGTGGAAACTCGCGGAATCTAATATAATTAATAAATTTATTGGTATCAACTGAATGGTGGAATTGATAAAAAATGGCTGAATAGCGGAATCTAGCAGATTCAAAACTTTAAATGTATTAAAATGATCTAGTTTTTATTCTGAGAAAGATATGTTTTTGGACTTCTGTCTACGTCCGTTTTCATTTTATTAAATTTAACTTTCAACTAAAGTTATATATCTCTTAAAATAAACCTACAAATTTAAAGAGATTCCACCTCTCACTTATTCTGCATTTTAATGCAATGCAGGCTAGTACTCTGATTCTACCGTTCATTCAGTCACTTGTGTCAATAACCATTCAGTCGATACCAGTAATATTTAATTTTAATTTTAAATCAAGACTTACCTAATATTGAGAAAACTCTTCTTAGAATGATAAGTCTGTATTTATGGAAAAATAGTAGAGTCATTAGGATAACTGCTAGAGACACACCGCAGAGTTCGGCTGCTTGAAATGCCACAGGAATTCGGGGTACATTATCCAGAAATATGTCCGGTAAAGGTGGGTACTTTATCGTGTCTGGAACTCGATCATGTACAATTGTCATTGTTATGGAAGTGAGAAAAATCGCGAAAAATAGATAGCCTAGACCAACCAAAACACGTAACCACTCTTGTAGCTTTGAATAGCTCAACATGTCGTTATCAATAGCTTGTTTGTTTGGTATGATATGCTTTTTCCTCCAATTCCTTAGTAACGAGAATGGAAATGGGTATTCTAGTCCGGATGTATCATCTCCAGGATTTGTGTAGAGTATATTTCTAACTCTACCTGTGTTATTCTGGACTAACGCACCTCGATATTCATCTGGTTCTAAATCACCGTTCTTTAGATTCTCGATTGCACGTAAGATACGTTTAATATCGCCTAATACTTTCATTTCAATTGGCGCTCCCTTTAAATCTTGCTCTGTTAGAGAGAGAAGTGATATACCATCTATTTTGTGCTGTGTACAGAGTAGGTCTTTATATTCCGCGAAACCTAACTCTTCCAACCACTCACCAACTCTTTCTAAATTCCATTCTTCCACCATTTCTATCTTTGATAAAATCTTGAAAATAGTTAGATAACTTATGACTTGATTTATACTGTGAAGAATATTTAGATTTCAAGTGGCGCCCGCATATTAGGCTCACTGGATGGAAATTATTTAATTATGGTTTAATGAATTATACTTAATTTATCAAATAGACCTAATGGCTATAGTTTATAGGCTACAATTTCTCTATGACTCCTGCTAACTTTGACCTTGATGTGTTGTTATATGTTTATCATACTTCCTAATTAAATATTATTACTAATTCTAATTCAATAATGATAAAAATAACAATTTTATTTAGATTGAGAATATTTTGATTAACTCCAAAAGTCAATATGTGCTTTGTGATTTCGGATCAGCTTTCATTGGCAAGATACAACCCAAAATGGTAAGCTAATAATGCTAGTTGCTAACTCCTTAAACAACAGAGGTATAATTAATCCCTTAACAATATGAAACAATTAAAATTTGTACCATACCGTTGCCATATTTATTAGGAGAACAGAATTGAGATTGAAGAAGAAATAAACAAATACACAACCATGGATTACAGAGCTCCGGAAATGATAAATTTATACTCTGGTTATGACATTACTACTAAAGCTGATATATGGGTAATTAATATTCATTAAAAAAGCGCTATATAACAAATATATTACTTATCCGTGGTGAATTATTTATTATTTCCGTTATCTACAGGCTATGGGTATTTTGCTATACAAACTGTGCTTCAGAAAGACTCCATGGGGTGACAGCAAATTCGGCATTTTGAGTGGCAAATTATTTATCCCTTCAAGTCCTATTTATAGCAAAAATATTCACAATCTAATACGTAAGTTATGGTCAAAATAAAGGTACCAAACTCTTTATACCAGCTGTCTCTAGATATTCTTCTCAATCCAAATCCACCCCTTCGTCCTGATATCCACCAAGTGATAAGCGCCTTGTGTAAATTTCTACGCAAGCCACCTCCTCCCGGTCTTATGTTAGAAGTAAGTATTCTAAAATAAGTTAAATAACATATTTATGAAGGGCTTACTTATATATCAGCCAACACCTTTTCAATTTAAAATCCGGCTTTCTAAAAAGTGATTTTTATGCAGGAAATAAACTTGCCAGTCTTTGAAAATACCTTAGAAAGATGTTGGTCCTATAAAAGTACGTAATTCCATTAATTAATGGGACATATACTCTAGGAGAAGGAGGAGATTGACCTCAGAGCTTCGCCAGACTTCATAACACGATCTGCCAAACAGAACACATCCACAAGCACACCACACTCTATTCAGACTGCTGCTAAACATAAACGGATTTTTCAGAGCACACCCATTATAACCTCTGTTAAAGCGAGGTCTCGTCCCACAGCGAATAAGAACACGCCTCTAGGTATACCCAAGATCCTCACCCCACCCGCTCAAATTTCTAGCTCAAAGCTATCCTACACACAACAACAAAGCAAACAAAAACACAAATCTAATTTCTTAGCTCCTTCTATTATCTGTGACGTAGACGAATTAGATAAGTTCGGTATGGCACAATTCTGTCCTTCGATTAAATCCCTGTCCGCACAGAATATTAGAGAGGCAACAGATATGTTTGGGTTAGAACCCTTCTCGGAAACAGCTGATCAGAAAAGTGGGAATCAAAAGGATTTATTTGGAGCAGTTCCTTTTAATGAAATAATCATGCATCAAAAGGTTAAACGCAATGACTCTTTTGATATTGGCGTATTCAATACAAGAGTATCAAATTAGGGAATGGTATGTTTTATTCAAGAGTGTGCAGGTATTACTATAAACAGATTCCAGATTTAACTTGCAATTCTACAAGCTCTCTTGGGCAGATTAAAGGGGTCGTGTTCTATCAACCAACAGGTATTTTGGAATGTGAATTGCCCACTTTTTAATTGATGAATATTGCTCATTTAGAATTATAGTTACTTCAATTATGGTTGTGTATATGATTGAGAATAATGTGATTTTATTTGTGACATAATTTATCTCTTAGCAGCTCTGTTATCTCATATTTAAATATTCAGAATTTGTCCCTCTCAGATATACTTTGGGACGTTCCTATCTAAAATTAGTATAATTAAATTTTGATTGCAAAGGCATGTTGTAAGCTAGTGATCATGGATAGCTAAGTAAAAATGAAAAGCAGTCAAATACCACAATTTGTTTATCTTGCAACTTTACAAACTGTCTTGTTCCAACAAATCATAGTTGAATAATTTTTTGAAGCTCGTAACTTCCTAGATTTATGACTTAATTCTTTTAAAGCATTCATACACTTAGATATAACGTAGGGCAATTTACCATTAATTACTAATCCTACTTTGTGTCAGCAGTTAGCACTGATCCTTGCTTTTCTAATTTGTTGTTTTTTAATGATTCATACAATTTATTTTATGATTTGTAATAAATAATAATTACATAAACGTTAATCAAATTAATAGTACAAATATTTTAATTATTTAAAAATCTTAATATAGGTTGAATAGTTTGTATTATTATTATCTGCTTGCTTTAAGAAATATTATGTTACACAAAGTGTATTAGGTACAGAACAGTTTGCTATACTATACTATATAATATAATATAATAATAGTTGAAATTAATTAACCATATTACATATTGGGTTTGAGATTTGGTATAAATAATACAGTTCCTTATATATTTGTATTATTTTATTCTTATTTACAATGACAGCTAAATTGTTTGGTTATCTGAAATTTCCTTCACAATTGTTTGAAATTGACTCGGCCCAGAATTCTAGGAATCAATTACAAAATGATTTAAATGCGAAACTCAAAAGTGATCCATTGCTAGCGAATAATGAGCAATTTATCTTGCGAAATAATACATACGCGGAAATTCCACCTTTCCCAATATTCTATCATACCCGAGCCCAAACCTCGTTGCTTCGTAGTGTCTTTATGTGCCTTCAAGAAAACAACACTAATGATACTTTTCTCCAATGTTCTTTCGACCATCTTAATTGCAAACTTACAAGGATTGAACATTTCATTTACGATATTTATAACATATTCAATCACATCCCGAAACAGAAGAGAAAAAAACAGATCCACAAAATTCCTTGGTTAACTGAAAGTTATGTACAACGTTTCTATAATAATTCAATGACTTTTAAAGAATTTGGTGATAGTCTGTTGAATATTTATGATTTTAAAACGAAGACAAGCGATGAGATGGTAACATTATGTTGGAAAACTTTCAACAGAGAAATTTTCTTCAAAATCAGTGACAATACATTAGCCGGTCAACTTGAAGAGGAAAACTTGCGGAAACTTTTCGAGATTTTCATTCATCTTGATAACAACATGATGTGTCAAATAACACCATTCCTAATGAACCAATATGTCACCTGGTGGATATCTGAGTCGGGAATTAAGGTCAATAAGGAAATACAAATCCTAGCTGATTGGTATAAGAACACACCAAAAAATTTTGTTATCGATTTTCCTGAATTTTTGAAGCAACTCCATCGACTTTTTTTGAGCGGTGTTCCCTATCATATTTATAAAACTTTAATTTTAGACGCATGGGATTCTCTCGTAGCTGGGGTTATACAAAAAGGCGGTTTAGAAAAAGTTGGGCCAAATAAGGGGCGTTGGTTGCCGCGAGTTATGTACATGTATATTGACCGCATTGATTACTTCAAGAAGAAATCTGATGGATCTGTGTCTTCAAAAGGTACGATTTACCTTGGCCCGAAAAGCTCAGTCGTAGAAATATTCTCGGAAGATAAGTTAGGTTATTTCCAATTTGCCGTGACCTGTAGTGATAGTATGAGACGGTATTTGCTTCGTTCGGATGACCAGCGAATTAGGCATAGTTGGGTGACGAATATACAGAATGTACTAAATGTAATGAAGGGCGCAGCTAGGCCAATGACACTTGAAAAACCTTTGAAATTCATTGAAGATTGTACTGGGGATCTTGTGAAATTGCGGTCACTTTCTACGAATGTTGGAGGGGTTAATACACTCGATGGTAGGCAGATTGTTTTTAAACACAGATATTCTGATGATTTCACCAAACATTTCAAATTAAATATCGCTCCTATGCCTCTGTTACGACGCGCATCTTCTTTTAACAAAATTCCTCAAATTTTTGAGGCTGACGATCCTCGCAAATCCGTTGTTTCTAAGGCTAGCACTATGAGTGGATTCATGGACCTGACTATTTCCCCACACCCCAGTTCGGATATCAACTTTTTCGAGGAAATACCTGAGAGTTACACCTCGCCTTCTCCCATTGATAACGACGAATATGGGATGGAATATGAGTCTATGGTAAACAATTACGTCATTGATGGAATGACCATGTCTCTGATGGCCACTAAGACTCCAGTGTTTGGTTCGGATGAGGAAATCCTGTCGATTCCAAAGGCCAGGGTGCTGCAGAAAAGTCAGACTATCGATGAGAGTTTGAATCTCTCAGGTGATCTGTCGAATGAACACAAACCACAGCCTACAATTAGAATGAAACAAAATAGCGCGGATTCTGTAACACCTGTTCCTTTGCCGCGAAAGAAAGCTTTCGCATCTAGCTCGAATCTACTGAGCTCCCATGGGAACCCCACACTCCCTCCCAGACGCTTGCCATTAGCGCCAGCCAGGTCATCTTCCATTCGGAAAGTTAATGTGTACGAGAATAGCGAATTGTTAAATAAACTATGAACAACGTACCTACTTTATTGTATTTGCGGTTAGATTATATTCGGTATTATGGTGTAGCTATTGTAATATCTAATATTTGTTTTTAGTTCATTATTAATAATAAAGCAATTAATTATCCTTCCGTTAAGTTGGGAGAAACTAACCTTGGCTCTTGTTATGCAATGTTTTTAATTAAAATGCAATGTTAATTAAATCATATTCAGGAACTATTTGTAATGTCATTAGGTATTTTGACCTGATTATAGGTAATACGTAGTATTGTTTGTATTATATTGAAATTGTAATAATAATCATGTTAACCAGGGTAGAAATTTCCGTGTAATAGAAAATATATTTGGTGGTTGTATTCATAAACTGTCTATACACAAACATACTATTAATCTATTAGTAATGCAAGGTTGATACTCCTAAGTTAATTTATTTACTTGACGTTAGTAGAGCTTTATACAAATGGAAATTAAAGAGGTGTACAAGTCCGTATTTCCTGATATTTCCATACATTCCTATTTAACCTCAGAGAAAGTAATCCGAGACATTTCTTTATTATCAGATCATCCATCAAAACGTCTTAATTATGTCCTAAATTTATTGTTTAATAAGGCAATACATTTTGGGAATAAGTACAACTTGTCTGTACAGCAAATAGAAGTTAGTTTACAGCTTGTAAAATGTATTTTTATTGACAATGAAAACAATTATTTTCCAACTGAAAGTAAGGAAAACAGCTTCAGTAGATTTTCAGAAAGATTTTCAAATTCATCCCCACACAATGAAATATTCACAGAACTTTTAACCGATTTTATCGCTAATATTTATCAACATTTCTACCTTTACCAATGTGTAATTGAGAATGAACGTGGTTTGAACCTAACTGAGGAAGAGTTAATGATTGAAACGCCACAAGGAACTTGTAACGGTGGTTTAATTCTTTGTGATTTATCAAGTGGTGCGTCACAAAATGAATTTAACGCTTTACAAAAACGTCAAGATTTAGACCAAAGTTATAAAGCTAAATTTGATGATGTCGATTCGAAATTGAAGGAGTTTGATTCAAAAGATATTCTCCCAGATTTTAATACATTAATCCCGAATGAAAGTATTGATAAGGAAGGAATAGAGATTGTAGCAGAAAATATTAGCGATTCTTTAAAAGATAGTTTAACAGAAAAACTAGTTTGTGAGTTTGATTCCAAATGTCTGAGATTGGAGTACTCAATCGATTTGTTGACTCTTGATGTTGACAATATGTAATAACATATTTTCTCGTATTCTTAGCTAGCTTTTCATTTTAATATTATTCTCCTTATTTACATATTCTTTCTAGTTAATATTTGCTTTCGATTTATATTTTTTTCTTCTGCAGAAATTGCCTAAGTAATACAATCAGAACCACTTACGTATACTGTATGGGTATAAATTAATTATGACGCAAGACAACTAATACTCAGCGAATTAACTGCCACCTAATCAACCATATGATTATTATTTGAATAGTACAGACTACAGACTGTTTTTACATTAATCAGTGTGTTAACAGTATTGCTATATAACTATTTTTAAGGTAAACTCCAGTAATAACGAAGTCGGATATAATGAAATAGCCGCATATAACAAAGTTGTATATATTCCCAGACGGATAAAACGAGTGTGAAGTTAGCAAAAGATTCAAGTGAGCACACTTCAAACGCCAATTTGACCCACTTATACATGCTCAATTGACTTGATCTTTGTTTTGCTTGAAAGAGGGGATAAAGTGGATTAGGAATATCCCATATTTTACACAAAAAGGTGTGAAATTTGTACTTGAAAATTTTACATAAAATTTCCTTTTTTTTTCAAAAAGTGAGCACACTTCAAACGCCAATTTGACCCACTTATACATGCTCAATTGACTTGATCTTTGTTTTGCTTGAAAGAGGGGATAAAGTGGATTAGGAATATCCCATATTTTACACAAAAAGGTGTGAAATTTGTACTTGAAAATTTTACATAAAATTTCCTTTTTTTTTCAAAAAGTGAGCACACTTCAAACGCCAATTTGACCCACTTATACATGCTCAATTGACTTGATCTTTGTTTTGCTTGAAAGAGGGGATAAAGTGGATTAGGAATATCCCATATTTTACACAAAAAGTGAAATTTGGACTTGAAAATTTTACATAAAATTTCCTTTTTTTTTCAAAAAGTTTGTTTAGAAAATTGTCAATTTTTAATTTGAGCCTACAAATTTATGTAACAGTGAATTATAGATCTCAAAATGTCATGAATAGATTAGTATTTCAACTACCTCTGATAATTTAAAGTTTAATTTAGTTTTTCCTACTTATTCACTTACAATTGTAAATCTAAGACTTTCAGAATTTATAGATCCCATTCGATACAATTTGAAATACTAAGTTAATTCATATTAATTTATTAAACAACATTTAATAAGAATAATAACTAATAATGATAATAGAGACTAATAATATGCATAGAACTGTATAAACTATACAAATTCCCACTAAAGTACCAATTACATAATTTAGATGCTAGAGTAAGTATTAACTGTCTTTTACTACTCCTAGAATGGGTTCATAATGATTTCCTGTGTAATGAATGTATATACTCCCTAAATAGTTAGATGGTGGTGATTGTATCACTTCACCTATACTTTTCCCTGATCCTGAGAATATTTCCCATTTGTTTCCAACTGAATAGACCCAAATATCAGTTTGGAAAATTAAGGCCGCGGAAAACAATTCAGTATCAGTTCCCCATATTCTGTCTCTTCTCATTCTGATTTTATTTACGTAATCTATGGTACTTCTGAAACCACTGACTGTGACTGGATACTTGTTTTTAATATAATTATAGCAGACATCCCTATACTTCCCTACCATATTATTGACTATTATATTGCGTACTGTCGTTTGGTCATCAACACTGCCAGTTATCCAATAACATAATGATGAAAATAGACAATTCCCATCTCCTGCAATTGTTTTATACCTGCAAGGACTACATACTTGTAGATTAATATTGTTGTTACCATTGTTTGAATTATATTCTATACCATTTACCATATTGAGCTTAAGATCTTTACACATGTTACTTTGCCATAATGGTGTTACAGGATGAAATGGAGGTAGTATGCTATAGTCAATTGAAATTTCAACTAAATCACAATCCGATATAATATTGACATCTTGGATAGGTAGTTTGAAAGAAGAAATATCACTTCGATCTTCCTTGTAAAGTACAAGTACATTATCTTTGGGTGAATTCAAACTAGGTGTTCTTTTATTTAGATTGGACATTAATGAATTATTGCAATGTTGCAAGGTATTTTCTAGTTGGTCTTTTACAAACCTTTTAGTCACCTTGCTACAATGTCGTTTTGTGGGAAATTGTCCAAATGCTTTCTCAATTTTATTTATCTGAGGGTATATATAACTAGAATTGCATTTCTTTCGTTTAGACCATTTTTCATAACAAACTTCCTCTTCAGGGATAACTTGTGATAACTTCCTCTTCTTAGGTACAAAGACTTTTTTCGCTATAGCCTCAAAGCCAAATCTAAATGCCGCAATTCGCTCTTGAATATTTGGATATATTTGTCGAATAAAATCTGCAGCTTTAATATTTAGTTTGCCATCAAAAATACTGTATTTAACAATCCTGAACCAATTTTCAACAGGTGCATTACTATCTGTAGGATGATTATCAGGTTTTATAATATTAAGAATTAGCCCACTCCACAAAGGAACTAATGGCATGTAATAAGTGAGGATATGTTTTAAGATATTAGGATTAAAACAGGTATTAAAATTTAATTTGGTTTTGATAGATGTTTCATATTTCTGTATGTCATTAATACATTCAATCCACAGGGAACTAAAATGTCGACCAAATAGCGATTTTTCTTTATATGTTTTAGCATTTTCATTGGATTCGTTTTCTTTATCAATGTCCTCTACATCCAAATCGAAGGAATACTCCCCCTGTATTAATGATTCTAGGACAATCAAATGTTCACTCACTAAAGGAATAATAAATTCACTAGCTAGCACATAGCATAATGAGGTGAACAAAGTATCAAGTTTTGAAATTTGTTTACATGAAATCATTGATCCTAAAACATACAGTATCAATGATTTTAATTTCTTGTCAACCTTGAATTTCTTAGCTATTTGATGAGAAAATCTATGCATTATGTGTGCTGAACAAATATGAAGGACTGGTTCCAAATTAAGTTCTTCTTTGTTGACGATAATACGCCAGCACTTTTCTAGGTAATCAACCAAGCTAGATTTATTAAACACAGTACATGCGCTATGTAAAATAGCCCAACTGTAATCCATTTCAACTTGGGCTATATTTAGGTCTTTGGAAATAACTTTTTTGCATGTTAAAAACCATCTGTATAGGAAATGGGTTATTTCAGCTGTTGTATGGTCATTACTTATCATTTCCGCAACAGGAACCGGACTCATTTTATACTTTGGGTGTTGTAGAGTTAAGGCATAGTAAAATATTCTTGTAGAACCAGGAAAAGGGTTACTGATAATTGATCCAGTGGCATCTAAATTGAGAACTATAATATCTTTTTTATAACAATTAAATAACCTAATCTGTTCTTCTGTATGCATGTGTATTACAAAAGGATGTTGAGCAAAGTATTGTATATATCCTGACATTAAGCTACCAGGTAATAATTGACAAAAATATGACCGTGTTTCTGAAATATCAACTAACTGATCAGTAGAAAATCGTGCTGCAGATCTTGTTTCCGATTTAACTTTCCTTAAACATGTTTGTGATTTTAAGCTAGTTAAATTACCGTATTTATATTGAGAAAGTTCAAATGGATCGCCAAATTGGGAATAGTAATACTTACTGGTGGAAAAATTATCCAATTTTTGAGCGACCTGACAGCGCAAATTTCCTGATAGATGTCTCGAATGAGCCATTTTTTCTTCAAAATGTTGAGAAGATATCACCCCTCGGGTAGAATAGATAACCTTAACCCAAGTATTTAAAGGATCTGGTCTATCTTGAATACAAATATGAAATGAAAGGCAGTTATCAAATTTACAATAAGCACGAGCCTGAAAATAAGCACAGTTATGTTTACGACTATTCAATTTGCTAAACCAGTGAATCTTAAACACTAACACACAGTACGGGACACATTCTAGTAATTTTTCTGCAAAAATATTGGTCCAGTTTTGATTACATTTAGTATTACCTTCGGAATCCGTTGATGTAATATTTTGCCATTCTTCAAAACTTACAATGAATTCACCATTTTCATTGATTTCCAATTTATCTGATGACCCTAATAAATTTGCAGAGTTTGAAGAAATATCAAAGTCAGTACTACATAAAGAGGTATGATCTAGGTTAGAGACTTCTACGCATGAATCATTACTTTCATGATTTTCTAAATCTATGCATTTTGATTCGGAAGAATCCAGGAGAAAACCAGAGTTATTATTGATCTTAGTAAGAATTTCAGTATACACGCTTCTTAATCTTTCTCTATAGAAAATCTCATTTTTCTCTCTTAGTCCATTTATCCATCCAATAAAGTTAGCTATTTCAGATTGCGTGATCCAGATATAATATTTACCCCATAAATAAACATAATTAGGATTATCTATGTTTTTGTGCATTAGCCATAATGACATTATTTGAGATCTTTCTAATAGCTTCGATTTATATTTTCCAATAAAAACATTTACAAAATTTTGTATTACATCGAATATGTAATCTTTCTTGAATAATATGAAACCATTGTCGAAATGAATATTTTCTTCATTTGTACATTCGTAATGTTTAATACCGTCGAACCAAATTTGGCTATCGCAATTATTAAAATAGGCAAGATTATCGCCATGATCTATCTCTCTTTCGCTAAGGCGCCTTTTAACATCTTTAACAGAATCCAAATACGAATCTATATCACATGATCCTGATGCCCATAAAGTGAAGAGATGATCATTAGTTAGCTCCGATTCTACACATTTTAGGTCTATTTTACGAAAGAATTGGGTTAAATTTGATACAAAATTCAAATTAGAATTCACGGTAGTGTTATTAATATCCTTCAATATACGTTTAGAAAATAGAGATGTTCTAAATTGTACAGTTAATCGTTCGAGTTCATACCTTATTTGTAAATCTTCGTTAATAGGCAAATATTGTGGAGGTTGAATAATAAAAACGGGACGAACTTGCTCCGTTTTACAAGTTTCAGGACGATCTTTATTATTCGCTGGAACAAATATAGATAGTTTAGGGTGGATTGTAACAGCCTCAAAATGCTTGTTTACACAATCCTGAATTTTAGAAACATTCTTCACCCACTTGAGATAAATCTTCTTCCTCAACAATGGACGATTTCGGCCATTTACAGCATTACTAATTTTGCCCCAAATAGAGTTAGGATGCGAGTCAGTTTGATTTAGAAGTTCCATTGCACTTGAGAGACAAAATGTATTCTCAATGATAAATTCAAGTAACCATTGTAGATCGGGTGGTAAATCTAAAAGTGTGTAAGCAGTAGATATAACTACATTATAAATAAAGATTTAAACAAAAAACCAATCGTCCGAGTAGATTATACGAAGTACACACTGTTTTCCGAATAATCTTATATATTAATCGCGATGGTTTTTTTATTACAAAATGGGAAAAAAACGTATCGACATAGGGCGAGGGGATGCATAATTTTCATTAAATTTTCATTAATATCACAATATTTAATTACAATTGGCATAGTATTTGAAAAGGTATATGCTTTTGAATACAAGCGAGGGCCGCAGGCCCGAGTGCAAGTTTGTCTTAACGCGCGGAGCGCAGAGGAGCAGCTTGTCAATACGAACTGCAAACGCAATTATTCCGAATGTTATGGACTGGCTGTAAGTTAATTAATATTGGCTTTAAATGAATATTCGCTTTGAATATTAACTCCTAACTAAAATCCCTAAAGAAATCGAGTAATGTTAATTAAAATACTCATAAGTAAAAGACTTGAAATTGTATCATATTTTAATGAATCAAAGTATACTTACCGAAGACGTTGAATGGGATTCCATTTTTATGTGGAGGTATTTCCATACTCTGAATTTGAATGTTGAAAATTAGTCTTTTAATCAAAGTATACCATGTTTTATACTACAGAACTATTTACCTGTAGATAATAATATACATTTTTCAAAACTGAAGTGATAATTGTGAACTAAGAAATAGCACTCAAGGATCATCATCAGGTTGGGACCGATTACGATTACAATCTTCATCAATTTTAATCGATCACACAATTTAGCTATTATCCTAATCGTAATCGTAATCATAACTAACCTATCATCATGTCTTTACGTCAACGGTTATAGACAATGTTAAATTAGTAACACATTAATCATCTAATAGTGATGAAGAATTTATTAATCAACAATTGAGTATCGAACTTTACGGAAAGTCAAATAATGTAGAATTTGAAATTATCAGAGGTAGTTGGAAATACTAATCTATTCATGACATTTTGAGATCTATAATTCACTGTTACATAAATTTGTAGGCTCAAATTAAAAATTGACAATTTTCTAAACAAACTTTTTGAAAAAAAAAGGAAATTTTATGTAAAATTTTCAAGTCCAAATTTCACTTTTTGTGTAAAATATGGGATATTCCTAATCCACTTTATCCCCTCTTTCAAGCAAAACAAAGATCAAGTCAATTGAGCATGTATAAGTGGGTCAAATTGGCGTTTGAAGTGTGCTCACTTTTTGAAAAAAAAAGGAAATTTTATGTAAAATTTTCAAGTACAAATTTCACACCTTTTTGTGTAAAATATGGGATATTCCTAATCCACTTTATCCCCTCTTTCAAGCAAAACAAAGATCAAGTCAATTGAGCATGTATAAGTGGGTCAAATTGGCGTTTGAAGTGTGCTCACTTTTTGAAAAAAAAAGGAAATTTTATGTAAAATTTTCAAGTACAAATTTCACACCTTTTTGTGTAAAATATGGGATATTCCTAATCCACTTTATCCCCTCTTTCAAGCAAAACAAAGATCAAGTCAATTGAGCATGTATAAGTGGGTCAAATTGGCGTTTGAAGTGTGCTCACTTGAATCTTTTGCTAACTTCACACTCGTCGGATAAAGTAGTTGATTTACTCCACTTATTTTGTAATAAACGAAGGCCCCTTAACCTATACTAATCATTCAAATTACTCCGCTTGATACGAATTCCGGATAAAACGAACAAATTTTTAACAGTAGTCGTCTGTATTACCAATAATATACTGTATTTTATAAATTGATAATTGGCAACACTATCTCACTACTCAGTTCATATAATTATCCCTACGGTACATTCTTATTACAGTACTAACTAACTTAATCCTATACAGTTAGCTATGAGTTTCTCAAGTAACGAATACGAATACATAACTGTGGCTCAGATTACGCGTAAGAATAGATCAGCCACGGAGCCTCCTGAATTCTCTTTTAACAACGGAGACGATTTGGGGTATGCTGCCGCAAATTCCTTTTCGCGAGTTAGATCAAACGCACTCTTTGACACTCCTAAACCAATCGAGACAGGAAAACCGAGGAAAAAGGTTAATTAAAGAACTTATATATCGGCCAACACATTTACATTAAAAAAATCGGCTTCGCAAAGGTGATTTTTTATTGTTAAAAATGACCTGAAAATTACATTAGAAAAGTTGGCCGATATACAGTACTGTTGTATGTTGATTTATTATTTAACAATGGATATTGCTTATTATTATTTATATTTTCAGAGTATTGAGTTGCAACACCACATTCCCAACTTTTCATGTCTCAAGGGACATACCGCACCATTCTTTAAATCACACTTTAAATCACTCGGCAAGAAAGCTAATACAGTTCCAAAGCCAACCAAATCTAGCAAGGATAAAGACAAACACTCACATACATCTCCGAGACAACCTATGCCTATACCAACACATAATTTCACACGATCTAAATCTGTTGAAGATCTAGAAATTAATACGCCTTTACCAATCACTCCACTACAAATTCCATACGACATCCTAATGACTCATGGTCTCTCCAAATCAAAATCATCTTCAATGAATATTCTTAATTTAGCCCCGAAAAAAGAGATCGTATCTTCTCCATTAACAAACAATGGTACAACTCCCGAGCAGATTAGCCTATCTTCAATCGCCACTCAAGCAACTAACTCCTTAGACTCTGAGAATATATACGAAGTCCTAGATGAGATTACTAAGCAGGAAATTCTAGATAATAAGGAACCTGACTTGGGCTATATAACATTTTCGTATTCCAAAGAGGGTAAGTTAAGGACTGATGATCGATTCCATAACGAGCGACGCCCCCCTGCCCCTCTCCCATACCAAACAGTCACTAAGGTATCCAGGGAATACGGGAAACCAATTCCTCCACAAAAGCCATCAATAGAGCCACGCATTCCCTCTAAGCTAACTGAGAACACGCTTGATGACAATCGGAATAAGTCACGACATAAATTACCGCTCTATAAGATATCATCAAAAGAATCTCCCCAACAGGATAAAGCCAACTCACCCAAGATTATATCTACAGACCCTAATGTGATTACCCCGCTATCCCGTAACTCTTCTATTCATTTCACAATCCCTATGAAGGTATATAGTAGTACAGCCACTGCAGTTCCACTGTACTCCTTACAGAGATCTGCGGATATTACTTCTGAGCTAACTGACTTGTATGCGAGTGGGTTTGATGAGTTAAGCGATGGAGAGTTCAGTGAGGGAGAAGATTCATTGTTGTACAGTCTTAGACCTATGAAAATACCCAGTACAAGGTCAGCCTTTTATATAGACAAATTATGTGTAATTCTTGTTACAGAAATTATGACTAGGGCCGTTTAAATGTAACATAACGCTCCCAAAGGGGGTGGGGTTAACATTGTGTGATATACCATCCTTTTGTCTTTGAAAATCGTAAAAAAATCGTGGTATAAGGAGGGGGATTTTCGCGTTACGTCACTTTTTATACATTCGTGTTAGGAAACATATTTTTATCCCCATGTATATTATCTTATCCACATTGTATTGTAGGATACTAATGGAAAGTTCACTTCCTTCTATTGAGAGCTCAGACTACGCTACTTACGATAAAATTATAAAAGATATCAACACGTATTCTAAACAAGCGACGAGTTTACAGCCTGTAGAGTCTGATTATGTGACGTATGATAATGTGGTTAGGAACAACTATAGCTTGACAAGACCACACAGTATAGATTTAGATGGATACGTTACTACAGAAGTAAGTAGGAGCGCTTTCCTATATTTATATAATCAATATTAATCGCTTTAAGACTTCATATAAGGAAATTTTCAGGCCAAATTGGTGTTTTTTATATACAGGTTTTAGTGTATTAAAATACCTATTTAAAATTATTTAAATTGGGGTTTATATATCAATTTTTTTCAATAGATGCTACATAGTCAAAAACAGAAGTTTTCACTCCCTACTATCGAAACTGACACTATAGAATATGTAAATTCCAATGTTGCTATCTCTAAGGGAGTGCCTACTAAAACACTGCTAAATCGACCCAATAAAGTACCGAAACCCGGACCTAGAAATTCCACTCCTCCAAAGCCATCTCCAAGGGTGAAACCTGAAATAACTACACACAAACCAGTTGTAAATACAACCTCATTTGAAGACCCAGGATATATCGGTGAGTATAATTTACAACTTAATGCATATCAATGATTCAATGGCATAGGCATTTGATGTTAGGTTTTTTAAAGCGATTATTGAGCTAATTAAAACCTAAACTTGCCCAGAATAACCAAATTTGCACTCGAATGACCAAATTTATAACTCAATTAATACAAAAAATATTTCCTGTAACTTTTAATGGCATGTTTCTGTTCCTTATAAAAATGACCCTATTTTCCAGTGACCCTATTAAGCGGAGTCAACTGTATTTATACTTCTTAGGAGAGGACGCTTTGAGTTCCCAGAGCCGCCTTATGCCTGGCAGGGCCAGCAAGAAAGAGTTGGTACAGTCCTTCCACGAGTACGCAGATTCTAAGATAATCGACACGGTTGGAGATCTGCCTGGAGAGACTTGTTTTCCTGGGGGCGGATCATTCTTCAAGTCGAGCAAGAGAAGAAAATCAATCTTAAAACCTTCAAGGTAGGAATGGCTAAAGTATACTCTGTTAATAGGAATACCAGGGGTGCCATCTAAATCCGTTTGTATTAACTGGAGTCACTTGCATGCATTTGTATAGGCTAAGGAGTTTAATTTTGTTCGCTTTATCCGTACTTGTATAAACGAGAGTCTACTATATACAGTAGAACCTCGTTAGCACGAACACGGTTAATACGAACACTATATTAGTCCCCTTCAAAGCTATTCCAATACTAATGACACCTTTTCATACGAATTCCGGATAAGGGGAACACATTTTGGCGGTCCCCTGGTATTCGTATTAACAAGATCTACTGTACATACATTATAATGGATAATTATCTGTAGAATTAGCAGAGACTCGTCTGTATATACAAACTTCACGGGGGGCTATATTGATGACAAACAGATAATGAGAGGAGGCCAGAAGGGAAAGTTCGATGAAAACGAAGAAGTGGAGTACGACTACATAGCTCGTACTGAGATAAGGATACCATTCAGGTAGCAACCCGATTCCTATTAATAATTTGAAAAGTTTATCTTGAAAATATGAAGGAATTACTTATATTCGGCCAACACGTTTTCAATATAAAAAGAAATAACTTATATGTAGACCGTCTATTTCTAGACCAGGTTTTCTTACATATACGTACATTAGTATTACCCATTGACGGCAGGGCTTTTGGTCTACAGAATTTATAGACGGTCTACAAATGTTTGGCTTATTTGTATGGGCATTTATAGATCGTCTACATATAAGGATGCTCATATAAAAACCGGCTTAGCAAAGGTTGAATGTTATATAATAAAAAATGACTTTGCCAAGTGTCTGAAAATTGATTATAACAATACTGGCCCACTATTTATATAGAAGTTGGCACAGTAAAAAAAATTCCTAAATTAATACTTTTGTTATTATTTACAATTGTAACTGTGTAGGGTGAGTTGGGCGCCTCTGTTCTTCAATGACGACTTCACCTACGTTCCTAACATGGAGATTCCGAAGCTTCTCTCTGCGCTTAATGTCACTAACCACATCAATGAAGGCTGGGATTTCCATCAATACTCTACTATTGTTAATTCTAAGGCTTCGAAACAACCACCACCTATTTATCCAAAAACGGACTCTCTCCTGCGTGAAAATAACAGACTTCAAATGATGCCATTCAGGTGTTTACCATACGAAATGATTTTACATTTCACCCACAAACTACAGTAGAACCTCGTTAGTACGAACACGGTTAATACGAACGTTATTTCAGTCCCCTTCAAATCCTTTTCAATATAAATGAAACCGGTTAATACGAATTCCAGGTAAGGCGAATACATTTTTGGCGTTTTCCATATAATCGTACTAACTTGGTTCTACTGTATAAACGTTTATTTATTCAATTTCTGATTAACTTCCATATCCACTATCTGTATAAAGCTGTTATTAATACTATACATCCAGACCGTCACTACACTTCACACCTGAAGACGAGAGCGTATTGCTTCCAGGAAAACACCGCCGAACTATTTTCAACAGAACCAACCGGATTTCTTTCCGATCCTCCTTCCCAATCATATCTCAGCTCTCATTCTCTGACTCCAATGATACCATTCTGGAGAGCCCTTTCATTAGTCTGCCTATAAAGCCTTCTAATTATCTTCCAAAGTAAGTACATTACACTCGTTATTAACGGATAAGGAGTACAAGGTTTAATTCTCCTAGCCTATACAAATGCATACAAGTAACTCCGGTTAATACGAAATGCGGATAATACAAGCAAAATTCGACGGTCCCTTGGTGTCGTATTACTGAGAGTCGATTGTATTATAGTATAGGATTATATATTGGTTGACTATATTTTTATATCGAAATTAGATATTTGTAAGTATTATTATTATACAATTGATACAGGTCCCCTGCGCGAGGGAAGTTTCCGTCTAAACCGATGCTTCCTCCTTCCAAAGAGGCGTCAGAGCTTCATGCCAGCATTCCTGAGTCGACATTCCGTCGCGAAGATGTGTATGTGGATTCTATTACTCGCAGTTACAGTGAATCTAAAATAGAACACACTCCCGATGTTGACACGCCCCCTGAGATCCAAAGCCACACCCTAGACCGCTACAATAGGAAACAGAAGAAACACAAACTGCTATGTTCTACATCTCCACTTTCTGTTAGTTTATATACAGTAGATGTCGGATATAAGCACACCGGTTATAAGAACATATCGGATATAAGCACACTATGTTGGAAAACTGTTGCCATATACCCTGTATAATTTATGTCGGTTATTAGAACATGTCGGTTATAAGCACAATAAGTGCAGTTCCCGACGATGTGCTTATAACCGGCATCCACTGTACTTAGTTTTATTTCTGGAATTAAATATTTATTATAGGAATTGAATGATACAGAAACAGAGAAGATTTTGTGAGTTTATTGTTTAATTATAAAATAAAATTTCTATACAGCATTCATATAAGATTTTTTAAAGTGTAATATTCTATCTGTAACGTTTTCACGCAATATAAAGCTCTCTCATTTTATTATCAAAACCAAATTCACTGACTAAACTCCTGTTATTACGAACACCAGGGGACCTTCTAAATGTATTCGTATTATCCTGGGTACGTATTAACTAGAGTCACTTGCATGCATTTGATAGGCTAACTAAGGGGACTTAAACCATGTACTCCTTAACCGATAATTCGCCTTATCCGTGTTCGTATTACCGAGAGTCTACTGTATATTTCTAAGCTTAACTATCTCTGCTCTCTAGGCTAAATCAGGAGGGTATATTCTCTGCAGTACCAACCAAACTATTTGTAGCGAAAAACAGACTAGAGCTAGTCTATACTACCAATATTCTATTGGAAGAAGATAATATTATAAAAGTACCATTTTTCGCTGTCTCTCTTCAAATAGTCACAACGGACTCGAATAATTTCTTAAAGAAAATCGGTGTACATGAACCGATTGAATTTGTGATAAAAATATTCAGCGATTACAGGTTAGTATAACAATTTTAATTGTTTTATTTGTGCCTTATTTGCTAACTTTTATTCCGTAGCTGTTGGGATAAGAAACTCGACACTGCAAAGAAGGGTATTTTGAGGGAAAAGAGTGTTAATTTGAGTCCAATCGTGAGTATAAGTTGCAACAGAGTCCCGCCCCCTAAGCTGGGTAGCATGCTACTCACTATCCCCATATGTGGACATATTGATGTGTGGAAATATGAACTGTGTCATCGCGACTTAGATTCTCTCTACCCTTTTGAAAGGAAAGATGAGTGTACGTTTAATATACAGTAGTGTTAATTATAATGAGTGTACGTATTAATTGTGCAGGGACAAAATATATTGATAAGCCGGTATTGTGTTTTATACCAATTTTTAGGAGAACTAGTTAAAATGAATCAGGTCTGCTTATTGTGAACAATTTTTCGTTTGCTTATATGAAAATATTGTATTATTATGAACAAGCCCAATGGTCCCAATAACAACTTACATTGGGTTTATTTTTAATTGAGTTCGCTTATTATGAAGTCTCTATTATCAGTAGTATTATGCACAATTTTTTTGTCCCTTAAATGTTCATAGTAAAAGAACCTGACTGTATTTAGTTAAGCAAATTTTGTTCCATTTTGTAGCTACGTACAAGCTGTGTGATGATCGTGTTGAGATATCAACCCCGCTGTTTGGCTACTACTGTATAAAGGGAAAGTACACTGAGAACTGCGTGAAGAAAGTAGTATTTATAGCTTTTAGAGCTCTGTTCGACCAGAACAAGATTCTTATAGGAATGTCAAATGACACTCCAGATGATATTAAGGTATTAAGAAATAATTGAATCACTTTAATATATTGGCCAACTGCCAACACCTTTTCTAATGTAATTTTCCGCCACTGGCAAAGTCATTTTTATAACTTTGCGAAGCCGGGTTTTTATATTGTAAATTGTTTGCCGATATATAAGTAACTAAGTAAGCCCATAAATAATATTATTTTATGCTAAATTTAACAATTATTTTCTCAATTTTCAAGTTATTCAAGGAGGAAATGCATATTAAGCATTTCAGAGCTATAAACACAGAGCCTTGTCAATACAAACTCTCCTATACGCAACACTATCAACCGTTGAAGCTCACTTTAAAAATCAATATTCAAGAGAGCGACCAATTAGACACAATGGTATGTAACAGACATTTAATTTAATTTGACTTTTAAATTTCGTTTTATACTTGTCCCTATAGGAAATACCGTTTATGAAAGCATGGAAAATGGTACCGAATTTCGGCTCACTGGTTGACGACCCTCCCACCCCATCATGTGTGTTCACAGTCCCCACCTGCTCTCACAAACTGGACCTCACAGTCAGACATGGGAGAAGTTGTACAGAGTTCTCCCTGAATACCTGAGCATATCCCATATAAGGCATGTTAGTCGTAGCACGTAGTAGTACGTATACTAAGGTTAATTCCTACGTACAGTAGACTCTCGTAAATACGAACACGGATAAGGCGAAATATTGGTTAAGGAGTACAAAGTTTAATTCCCCTATACAAATGCATGAAAGTTAATCCGGTTAATACGGATTCCGGATAATATAAAAAAATTCGTCGGTCCCCTGGTGTTCGTATTAACGAGAGTTGTAGTTTGTCTAATATTTGTATTACTGCATTTGTTGTTGCCATTTTTAACAAATTTGATTTCCTTAGAATTTCCCGTTTAAGCACTTAATCAGAGGTCTTCGCTGCTGGCCAGAAAGTAATGCTAAGCAAGCGAACCAAAGTTGTAAACAAATGTTGTTCTGTAGATATTTGCATTGTTTGTATAGAATTGCTACTCATGAGTTTAAGCCTTTGTATAATTCCTATTTTCTATCAAGTTATCCTCATTCCAATTTTAACTCCTATCATTAAAATGAATATTTTTTACTATGCAATATTGATTATTTACTATTTGTTGGATTAAATGCATTATTTTGAGGATTCAAACAGAATTTTATGATCATAAAAGGTAGAAGATCATTATGTCATGACCATTTCTTGAATCATTCTATTTCATCGTAGTTATTAACAAAATAATTTCGAATTCTTCTCTAATTTATACCCCAATTGCCTTAAATTATAGAAATCAAATCCTTAATACAGAAACTTAGTGATACAGTAGATCCGAATATAACACCGGTTATAAGAACATTCTACTGGAAAACGGTTGTCTTATACCCTATATAATTTATGCCGGTATAAGAACATTATATGCATTTCCCGACGATGTTCTTATAACTGGTATCCACTGTACCAAATAACTACAGTACTCTCCTATTCGATACACTATAGATTGGCTCATGGCCTCGCTAGACAAGTCTCCCCTTAAGATCTGCGTAACCGGTGCGGGCGGTCAGATCGCGTACTCCCTGCTATACCTGATATCGGACGGGAAGATGTTCGGGCCATCCCAGCCCGTATCTCTAACTCTGCTGGAGATCCCTATCGTGTTGGAGGCTGTGAGGGGGGTGGTGCTGGAGTTGGAGGATTGTGCGCTTCCGCTGCTGAAATCCGCGATTCCAACCGCAGACCCGAGGGTATGTTAAAATTACAAATGTGTGTTATACGAACTGTGCCCCCCCCCGATTAATTAAACAAATGTAAGTCATAACTTTGCATTCAATTACTTTATTCGTATTTATTGCAATCTAATTAAACTGCAATATGTACATTAATGGTACCAAAATTGTGTTAATAATAGAGATACTACTTCTAATAAGCGAACTCAACTTAATACCGATCCTATGTAAGTTGTTACATTGAAACCATTGGCCTTCTTCAATTTTCACGTTAATTTTTCACAATAGGCAGACCTGACTGTATATCATTGGCATTAATGCTGATGATCATTCTATTATTGTTAACTGCTACTATTTCTATTTATAGGTCGCGTTTGATAAAGTTGACGTTGTGATTATGGTCGGGGCCTTCCCTCGCAAGGAGGGCATGGAGAGAGCAGAGCTGCTGCAGAAGAACGCCGGAATATTCAAAGAGCACGGGGCTCTCATAAACGAGGTCGCGAAGAAGGAAGTTAAGGTGTTAGTAGTCGGTAATCCCGCGAACACAAACTGTCTTATCACCAGCACACTTGCCCCATCCATTCCAAAGTGTAACTTCAGTTGTCTGACTCGTCTCGACCATAACAGGGCCGTAGCACAAACAGCAAGCAAGCTAGGGATACCAACGAGTGACGTCAAGAAGATAACCATATGGGGGAACCACTCCAATACACAGTTCCCAGATTTAGCGCATAGCGAGGTATATATGGGTGGACATAGAAAACCTGCTTTATTAGCGCTGTCTGATGACGCGTGGGTTCATGGTGAATTTATAACAACAGTGCAAATGCGTGGGGCTGCCATTATAAAGGCGAGAAAGCTATCTTCTGCTATGTCGGCTGCACAAGCGATTTGTGATCACATGCGAGATTGGTTCTCGGGAACCATGGATGATAACTGGGTGTCTATGGGTGTGTGTTCTGATGGGAACCCGTATGGTGTGGCTGAGGGTCTGATATTCTCTTTCCCAGTTGTGATAAAGAATGGAAATTGGGAGATTGTGCCTGGACTTAAGATATCGGATTTCGCTCGTGGGAAGTTAGAATCTACTGCGAAGGAGCTGGAAGAGGAGAAGGCTGTTGCTTTTGAGTTCTTAGGCGTTAAATAGTCACCGTTAGTTAGTTAGGTTTGTAGGTAGTTATATTTAGAAAAACGTTGAGTTAATTGTGTGAATCGATTATTATTTAGTTATTCCTAAGAGTGTAGTAGAATTTATAGTATATTTATTTCAGGTGTTTAGCAATGAAAATCTAATTATAACCCGTAAATCCTTTATCTAGGGGTTTAAACATTATATCCAGGGAATTATTGTAAGGTTAATTTTCAAATGAAACATTATTTATTGTGTATTATAAAAGAGCAAATATACATGTGGTAATAAGGAATATACAATACAGAATTAAAATAAAACATGATTAATGTTGAATTAGACCCTCAGTCAAATGGCTGTTTTCCCTCATGTTCATATTGTGAAATTGTTTCTTCACTTTGGTTAATAGCCAGTATGTAGTCGAGCAGATTAATCCCGCAACCATTATGATCAATGGAATGTAAAGTATATTAATGATTATGCTCAAAATGGATAGTACGTGATTGGTTCGATCGGGACCCATTTCTAATAAGTGAATTTGTAGAGGTAAGTCATAATCATGATTATTATCTGGACAATTTATGGTGGCAACTTCTATGTAGGTTCTTAGCCACTTAATCGGGACAGAAATTAAGAAGAATGAAAAGCCAATGAAAAATGAGATGAATATCTTTCGATTTGTTGACTTCTTTTCTTGCCAGTTTGTTTGGGATTTTAAACTCGAGTTTAAAAACTCGTGAAGCTTATCTTTAATAATTCGATAGAGATATATTTCACTGCGAATTAGCCAAATATATTCCATGAAAATGCACGCTATTATGAACATTTCCACCCAAATATACGAGTTTTCAAATAATCTTACAATTAATAAGAAAGGTAGTTTGATTACTAAGTTGATGATAACTAGAATTCTCACAAGTCTGAGATCTTTCGATCTTGAATAAAGTTTCTGAAAGAATATTGTGATAATGTTCACAAAGGAAATGGTCATGAGGATACACAAGTTCGATAAACCTTCATATAAGTGGTTTAATTCAATGAAATTTTCTGTACAATTTATTTCAATTTGGGTCGGGTATAACTTAAATTCTTGTGCTGTGTGAAAGAGAGGTGTTAAAGTTCCAAAAATTAGAATTATTAGGAACAGAGCAGTTTTTTTAATTTCACTTATTTTTGTAAGTCGTGATAACCATGCAACTTGTACTTTCCGATTATAGACGAATATTAGATTTCCAATGAGTAAAGGTATCCAAATACTTGATAGGGTAATTATTAATGTTACGAATACAATGGAAAATTTATCTGTTATGTCTTTTACAATGTTCAGAGTATGGTTGGTCATTTTATCAGTGTTAAATTCACGCAATTAAATATAATTATTTAAACTATTAGCTTCAATTTAGCCTTTATATATGCCTCCATTTTGTTAGTAATATCGTATTCGCTCCATTTATGAAGTTGCTTCACATAGTTATTTCTAAGTGAAACTAAAAGTATTTTACAAAACTTTCCAACAGGGGGGGTAATATCCTTTATCAACCTAAATCATTTAATTTGCCAAATGCTTAGCTAAGTTGTTTGTTTATTAGTAATTACAGGGAGTTATTGCTAAAATAATTCAAATTCAAATTACTTGATAATCACCTCCGGCAATAACCCTATAATATGTTAAATTTATCCCTATCTTATGGATTTATATATACTGTAGTATTTAAAAAACACATAATATTTATAAGATTTTAATTTTTAACCATCATCTATTTGAAACTTCCAATGCATACCCAGCACAATTTTGAAAGTCATAACACTAAATTTATTCTACATTTTGCTTCATTTTGTACGAGAATAGCATTACTATTCGTAGCCTTGTGTATTTCTCTTTGTATAATATGGATAATGTACTTGTCTAGTCAGATTTGTTCATCTTTATGTCGCAAGGTAAAACCACGTGTAGACACAAGTGAACTTGGCATTGTTAAGAAAGCCAAAATTATCTTAGAACCAACTCAAAACTTTATTCTTTTCGTGGCTTGTATAGCTGTTACACTTTCGTTAGCGTTTTTTATGATAAGCTCTTACGAAATTGGAAAAGGATTAGGCCCTCTCATTCGAAACTCATCACGGATAAATTGTGATCCTTCATCGAATAATGAAAATAAAGGCGTACTTATTAGTAGAATTGTTTACAATGGTTATTCGCTTGTATTCGCAAGCTGTTTTATACGCTTGATACACATCCTAATCAACTTGTACATCAAGACGTACAACTCTAATTCCGTTAAGAATCAAGTTAAATCTCACACAGTTGTAATGTCAATATTCGCTTGCGTGGCTCTACTAGGTATCACCATTACCTGTAGTGCGTTCTACACTTCAGTAGCTGTTTGGTTTTCTATTTTAGTTCAGTCGCTGATTTTGTATTATAAAGTATACAAGTTTAATCGCTTGTTATTGAAGCATCAGGAAGATGCCATCGACTTATACCAAAATATAAATTTACGGAATGAATTACGACGTACAAGGTTTGAATTTATCTTCCTCGCGATTCCTATTTGCGGAATTTGTATCCTCGCAATATTTCTGTTCGCGTGTACAATTGCTTTATCTAGCTTCTATGTGACATTGGCCGAATGTTCCCATTTGTACAGTCTATTTAATACTGAAATTACAAAGCATGTATCGTATTTACATCAGGTTTTCTTCATCGTCACCTTGGAATATATGACATTCATTATGTGTACTACCATTTCATTGGTTTTTATATTTTCAGTTGGGTTGTACACGTTCTATTTCTTCACCAAACTAATTAGTTGCATCCCAGAAAAGAAAGAGTCTACTGTGTATAAAGATTTAACGGAACCATTATTGGAAAACCACTATTTGTCTTAATTTAAACCCCCATCAGTTTGTTTATGTGGTTAATTAATTAATGTTTACATTTATTATGATTCGATTATTTTTTGTATATTTGTAAAAAGATATATTTAAAACTGCTCACAATTTCACATTTTTGATGAAATGTAAATTGAGTGTTGAATGAAGAACTTATAACTAGGATTACTATAGCATAATTAACCTGGAACAAATTTGTTAAATTAGCTATTCAAGGATAATGAGTTCCGGCTGGGATAAATATGACAAGCCAAAACAAATTGGTTCATATGTATATAGCATAGTCTAATTCAGTCATGCTAATTTGCTAATGATATACAATAAAATCCCCTTTATAACAAAATACCCGCTTTAACAAAGTTATACTACATATATGTATTATATTTCCCATACGGATAAAATAGTTAATTTTACTCTGCTTACATGCTTAACGAGAGTTTGCTGTTTATAGTTCGATAATTAGATCCGCTATTACAATGAGTCGCTTACAATCTCTGATAAAATCACTTTTGAATGAACTCACCAAACTTGAATCTTCAGGTAAACAAGTTATAATTAAAGACTTATTAAATACCAGATTTTTCTCTACAAATACAGTGACACAATCAAGAAATGAGATATTTATCAGTGCTTACACTGATTATATTACAAGCGAGACGGAGTTGAGGAAATTAAATGGAAAATATGCTAAAGGAGAAAGGAGTATTGAACAAACTGCAAACATAGTTGGACTTAAATTACCCGAAGTTAAACAATATTAGTTTGTATTCCTATTTTTATCATGGTTTTCCAAGTAAGTAATTACATAATTACATTTGTGAATAATAATGTTGATAGGAAATTACCTGTTTGTTGCATTATCAACAATATTATAAATTTGCATATTATATCGTCAGTGTTTCTAATACTAATTTTGTCATTTTAGTGGAAAAGAAAATATTACATAAACACGAGTGCACCGTAAACTTTTAATATGTAATCAATTCTATTGATAAAGTTTGTATGATGTTATCAGTATTTTATCCGCCTTGGGTAACTTAAGAATTTAAATATTTCTGTTTTGCAAAGTTGGTAAATTCCTGGAAAATATCACTCCCTTTGTCTTGTGTCCCAAAATTGAAGTTTTCATTAATTTTTTTCCAAAAATTAATATTTCTGTTTGCAAAATTACAAAAACTCTCGAAATTAAATTGTATCTTGTTGGAATTAGTATTAGAGATCAGTATTAAGAAATTAAACTCGATACTTTTGATGGTATATGTTGGGATATATACAATTACCTGAGAGTAGTAATATTTACATTGGACACAGGAATTATCGATATCATGTTACCTAAGTTGATTAGTACGAACACCAGGGGACCGTCAAAATGCGTTCGCCTTATCCGGAATTCGTATTAACCAATATCATTTGTATTGAAAGCCTTTGAAGGGGACTGAATAGTGTTCGTATTAACCGTGTTCGTACTAACGAGGTTTACTGTAACCAACTTAGCTCTGCCTTTATTTAACAAACTATAGCACATTATGAGCACAGAAGTTCTAGTCTCCAACAACAAGGGTATATGGCATCCCTCCGGATACCACGGAGCGTATATGAGCAGAACCAGACTCGATTTCGACAACACGTTTAGGAAGGTCTCAAAGCCAATCCCTCCTTCACAATTCGAGAACCGATACACTGTCCATTCATCCCACCACCCTTTCTCTTCACACGATAATAGACACGTGTTTCAAAATCACGGGAGTTATTTCGGTAGAGACACACTTATAGGCAAACGCAAGGTATCTGGTCGTAGCTATTCAGCTCAGAAGGGGATTTTAAACTGGAGACCAGAGTTCGAAAATAAAGTATATAAAGGTTCCGAAAACATACCTCACCTCGCAGCCAGGGATCCTCTATTCATCCACAAAGACCACACGATATTCCCTTGTTCCCAAATCGCGCTTAGAAGCGCCTATCAAGATGCATACGGTAATGAACCGCAGTTTCGCATGTATAGAGCACCACACGAGTTTGATATCGAACCAATTATGAAGTCTACCTATAAAAAGGCTTACAACGGGTCAAATAACAACCTCCCTTGGACATCCAGATATTCTACTCACTAACCTTACAATAAATACAACACGTATCACTTATTTTCTTGAATAGTTATTTATGCGATATTTATGAAAAAATGTAACATTTATAGTAGAGTAATTATAATGTGAGTAAGATTGGAATTCTTGGGTTATTAATGCCTAACACTGAGTTACCTGTCAATAGAGAACTATTAGACAGATAGAAAAGTCCATTTCCATTACTCTCCCTTCGAAATAACTTTAATATTAAATTCGGGCTTGGATTCCAATAGGGTTTTTCATTGAAAAAATCTGCTTCATTGAATTTTTCTAATTCACCGATTATGTAAGTTTCATCTGAGTATATTCTCCATAACACTTTGAAAAAATAACATTCTTTAAAAGTGAAATGTCTGTGGAAGAGCCCAATTGGAAGCAAGCTTGGGTCGAAACGAATGATTTTAACAGCCAAAAATAGGTATACCGACCATAGGTTTTGTATTGAATCTAGGATAACTACGTCATAGTCAATGAGGGCTTTAAAATTCTGGATTTTACTTTGTAGAACTTGTACAATAAGTGTCTCTAAGTCGAGAGCCCGTATATCCATACGCTGGTATATGGGGTTAATAACAGATTGTATGAGTGAGCATCTCTTTAGCTCTATTGCTATGAGATAGTTAGTGTCTGTAACCGCATTTGAAGAGCTGTCTACAAGGATGTCTTCTCGCGAAAATAAATTCGATAAACTGCCTTCTGTATTAATTCTATCCACATGTTCTCTCTCACACAATTCTAGAAGGAACAGTATTATTTTAAAAATTATCAAATTTAATTAAGATCAGATTTCTACCACTTAGTTTGTACGTAGTTAATTGGCATTAACCTTACCAGACAGTTATAACACGTGTACTGTTATATAAGATATGTTTGGCTATGGTTGTGTAGTCAAAACGATGTATCGCGATCCAACTATAGTGCCAAAAATATATATTGGATACCGGATTGTTTATGACAAAAAATTTAATTTGATTGCTCGGTGATAGATTATAATTTTGGACAAAAGGGAAAAGTTTGAATTCCTAGGGTTAAGGTAACATATTGTTACTTGTAAGCATATACTTATACAAATAGCCGACACATACCTGCTAATACTTGAGTATTGACTTGTTCCTGCATTACAGTGGGATTAGCTTTGAAGTTAATACAAACAATACAGAGTCCGGTATTGATAATAGTTTGTGTTTTCTCTTTCAATGCACCCGATACAGTTAGCTTCGGATAAGGAGAGTGTAGCTCAAAAGAGAACCTTAAGAAATAGCACTCATTACTGTCAATAGGATTGAAAATAACCGTAGAATGACATAGGATTGGGTCTTGTATTGAACTGTCAATTGTATCCAATTCGTAAGGACATCCGAATACGATCAGTCTGTCTAATTCAGGATAAGACACAATGTTTATGTCCATATAAGGTAAATATATTTCAAACATTTCGACTGTGCGTATCCTCCTGAAAACTTTCCTGAAATCTGTTTCCCAAATAGTGAGTGTGTATTTATATATCAAATCTGTGTTTTGATTATTGACATTGTATGAGACTAGGCGAATGCCATCTTGTAGGAATCCGAGTATTATCTCTCCTTTTAGGTCTCTTTTCGCTGAGCTCTTCGAAGTGTAGAATCTCTGAATTGAAATCTTTCTACGCTTTATCTTGGGGTGTGTCCCTTCCCTCACTAACCCTCTCTGTCTGTCCTCTATATACTTCAATAGGGTACTCATGCTATTGTCTAAACACTGTTAATTAGAGTGGACTCTTGTTATATGAACACTGATAAGACAAAAATGTCTAATTCCCCTAGCTTGTATTATTGCACGCAAGCAACTCCGATTAATACGAATTCCGGATAATACGAACAAATATCGACGGTCCCCTCGTGTTCATATGAACGAAACTTGCATACTAAAGTTGTATTTCTATAAAGCTATAAATTTTAGGTTATTGGAGCGACAGTAGCTCCAATACGTTATATACTCTAAATTACTTCTCGAATTTATTCTCACAAAGTCATTAATTAAGAAATTGAAATAGAATTTATTCAATTAGAAAACATTTCTGCAAAATTATAATCACACGCTTGACGACCTATATTTGTTGTGTATATATGTAGCACCATGGATTTAATCCACTTCGAAGTGCAACCTGGAGATGTGTTGAGTTTCGTTGAGAAAGTTCTTAATTACTCGAGTGAGTATGGCAAGCACACGAACAGATCTTATACAATCAGTAATATCTGCGGAGAACCACAGAGCTACCCGAGTTATGGAGATTTCGTTACATCCATGGTACTACGTACTTATGGGGTATGGTGGAAGAAAGCACCAATGGCTAGTCTCCCTTTTGGTAAATCGCATAAAAAGGTAGTGAGTCAGGATTTCCTGGAGGTTTTATTCCACACTCAAATGTACCCCAGAGAAGTTAGAATATTTGAAACTTTTAACCCAGGTTGTTAACTTTATTACAAAATAATAACTTTTTTAGTTCCCCAAATGTTTTAATCTGAAAAAACATTAAAATGTGTATCATTAACTATTCAGGTAGCTAGTTCAACAAATCTTATAAATGGTACCTAAATTATCCATGGTCCACTTAGGTTGTGTTGTTCGGATCTACGCGTGTAACAGAGATCTCAATGATGACTTCAAGACAGGAGAAATAAAATGGGCTTTGTTATGGGAAGGACCACCACAGTCCAAAGAGTGTAAATCCGAATCAAGAGTATTCTCTCCCAAATTGAATAAAATAGATTTCCCTACAAATCTACTGAGAATAGAGTTCGACTGTCAGTACTCGGATTATTATACGGAATTAGACGGTATTGCTTTGGTTGGCACCAAACCTTCAGGCAAGCCAGATCTCAAAGACAGAGCTATTGGCTTTAAAATTGAGAACACAACAATGCTACTGAAACAGGTTAATAACATAATTAATATTACTTACTATTATTAGTTAGTAATTTTAATTTGACAAACAACAACAACAACAACGACACATAATGGTATAATACTTAATGGTTTATCCAAGTGAATTAATTTCATGAAACTGAATTTACAGATTATTTTGTAAAACGAGTAATGGGAGGGGATCTACAGAATGTTTGCTATTTGCTATAAGGGTCCACGGTTGGATAGTGGTGGAATAGCTGTCCTAATAGGAATGTACTAGTGCTATAATGACGTCACGTATCTAGGTGTCTACTGTTGAGTCTGTGAAGAAGGAAGATAAGCCTGCTCCCTCCGCTGCCACTAATGAATTGGTAGATTATTTCTCTCGTCTGCCTAACGAGACTATTTCTAAAATACTGAGTTATTTGGATGTCAAAGATCTCTGTCGAGTTGCCAGTACGAACACACATTTCCTATATCTAGCTTACGACCCGTTGTTCTATAAGGAACTAGACCTACAGCCTTGTTGGGTCTCGCTTGACGACATCGCTCTGCAGTCTCTGCAGCTGAGAACTCAGAGCCTACAGAAAGTCAGCTTAAGCTGGACAGGTTGGTATCAATGCTATCTTATTGCATGTACATTAACTCAGGTGTATTTGCTTATTTCATAATGAAACAGCTGTTAAATTAATTTTTATAATATTAATCTTCAAAATATATTAATAACAACGCCCTATATATACGACTTTAAAACCTTCTAAACCTGTGTTCTGATTTCAAATATTTATTTCCATAGTCCATTTTAGTCATTACCATTGTATATTACTCTATGACTCTTAATAATCCACCAGTGGGCAATGGATACCAGGTGGACTATTAATTAAGAATAGCTATGCTATGGGAAATAACTTTGTACAGTAGAAGTATATTACTGAGTTATAATATGTTTTATATCTAGGAGCTGGCGGTCAGATATCCGAGAGTGTGTTTCACGAATTTATCTTTAACTGTGGAGCTACGTTAGAGATTCTCCGACTCGGTTGCTGTAGGTTTATAACTGGAGAGACCATAGAGCTTATTTCTAATACCACATGCAAGAGTCTTGTAGAGCTCGATTTACAGGCTTGTATTCATCTGAATCCATCCGCTTTTGTTCCGATTAAAAACCTAACTAAACTCAGGAAACTAGATTTGTATCGCTGTAACATTTCCGAAGAAGCTTTAGTTGAAATATTAAGAAACTGTGTTGAAATGGAGTATTTGAATTTAGGCGCTACTCAATTAGAGAACATGGACAATATTGCAATACAGCTAGGCAAAACATGCCATAGTCTCAAAGCGGTTGATATGTGGCGTAGTGGGTTAACAGGTCGAGGATTAGTCGCGTTATGCGAGTGTAAAGAGCTCCTGGAGATTGATGTGGGTTGGTCACAGGTTTTAAGGGAGTTATCAGCTATAGATCAGCTGATTAAATCGTGTAGAAAACTGCGAAAACTGTTTTTAACAACATGTCGTGAATCTGATCCTGTATTGATAGAATCTATGGCTATTCATCTCCCAGATTTGGAACAACTCGATTTACTTGGGAGTTCTTGTCTGAGTGTTGATTGCATTGAGAATTTATTCAAAAGGTGTAAGAAACTGGTGTTTATTGACCTATCGTTTTGTCGGAATTTTAGTATTGAAGTAGTTGAGACTTTAAGGAAGTCGTATTCTCGAATTGAAATAAAACGGAGCTTTCAAGACTGACTTAGACACCTGTTTGTGTGCTAGATATGTCACACTTGTATATTTTTGGATTTCGTATTTGTTTCATAGTTTTTAACACTCTATTTAAACGTATAATTTGTATACCTTTTATTTAATCCAGCTCTAAATATATTTGCCTAAATCGCTAATTATTAACGGGATGATCAGAATAGGTTGGGTTTCTCGTTAATTTGCTATTAATTATTTTCTAATTACGCCCAATTATTATATTTTACATTAAATTGTATTCTCTAATATTGTATTTAATACAGTGTAAATGGCTTCGCATTTTTCGAACGATAGTCGAGATTATTTGGCGCTACATTTTGGAGGCTGTGGGTGTTCCCTTGGTGACAAATTCTGGGAATTGGCATGCAGTGAGCATGGCATATCTTACCCGACTGGAGAGAGTAAACAGATATTCCGTCGCTACCAATCTTTATTCACACAGAATAAAGCCGGGAAATATAGAGCGAGAGCCCTATTTATAGATCCGGACGGTCAGGATATTTCTCGCATGAAGAAAGGCCCTTTGAGTGGCGTAACAGACCCAGACTTTAATTATTCAACAGAAAAACAGGATGCAATGGGCTGCTTCGCGCCTGGTTATTATACAAATTGTAATAATATTATCGACGATTTTCCGCCTAAACTCCGTACATTGATTGAAGCCTGCGATAAAACCCCAACATTCCTAAGTACCGTATCATATACCGGTGGTAGCGTGGGTGTATATTGTCGGGTTATGAGTAGAATTCTAAACACAGAGTATAATAAAGCGACTCATATAAACTTCGGGATATTCCCTTCCCCTAATATCAGGAAATCTAGTGTGGATTCGTATAACTTTGTTCTATCACAATATTTTGAGGATTGGGACAAATCTAATTTCCTACGAATTGTATTCGATAACGAAGCATTGTATACAGCTAGCTCTGCAAATGCTAATACTGTTGATTTCGGGTTTGGAAACATTAATTTAGAAGTTGCGCGTATTATGAGCTTGTTGACAAGCGCGAGCAGATTCAATACTGATTCACAAACAGCTGATCTTAGAGAAATGATAGTTAAACCGAAATTAAATTATTTAATCCCTTCCTACACGCATTTGCCTGGCAAAGAGAGCGATACAATTGAATTCGAAAGTACTTTTCCGCTCTTAATGGAGGGAGGTGCCATGCTAGCTAGCTGCCCTTATAAAGCAGTGCTTGCAGATACGGTATATACTAAGGGAGTTACACCATCTTATTCCTTCCAACAAAACCTAGAAGAAACAATGTTAAACTCTAATGAAATCACGTTTGAAAATATTCATATTGACCCACGATCAATTCCGGTGAGGATGAACGCTTTTAGAACATTTGAATTCGGTCGTTTGACTAATAACAAAGGTGTTAGAGCTATTTTAAAAAGGGAAGCTGACAGGTTTGATAAACTCCATTGCATGCGAGCATTCATACATTGGTTTGTTGGCTATGGATTGGAAGAGGGAGAGTTTAGTGAGTCAAGGGAACACTTAGAAACAGTGATAAGTGAATTGCGTAGTGATAGCGATTCTGATTCTGAGAGTAACACGAGTCACAAGGCAGGAGAGGAAACGGGGGAAATGGAAGAGATTGATATAACACTTAATTAATTAATTAATTAATTATTTTCAGTAAATTATTAGTTTAAATAGCAGTGTTCTATCTAAGGCTAGGAGTTTTAAATGAAATTTTTGGATATTGGCATTTTAACACAAGAAAACAAGTTTTTTAGTTTTAACTTCTTAGTCAGTTAACTTTAGTATTTGATTGTAAAATCTGCATTTGAGTAATAAGATTGTTAATTTGTTATCGTGGTATAATTGTCATATTATAATTGAATGGGGCTCACATAAGATTTGTTCATAATAGCTAAGTTAATACACCACTTTATTTATATTTATTAATAATATTTGTTAGTTTAGAGTCTGTTTACTACTATGCTGTGTAACAACTTGTGTTTACTCACAACATTGCTATTATTACACCTGCATATTTCCCGGTGTGTTGAGTATACTCAGAATCAAAATGTACAAGTGTTTGTCAATAAAGTCGGGCCTTATTACAACCCACAGGAAACCTACCATTACTACACGCTACCGGTGTGTGTTCCGGATCAAATACAGCACAAGGCAATGACCTTAGGGGAAATATTAGATGGAGACCGAATGGCTTTTTCTGACTATAAAATTAATTTTATGGAAGATAAAGAAAGGACTAAGCTTTGTACCAAAAAATTGATACAAAAAGATTTGAACAAATTGAAAAGCGCTGTTGAGGATTTGTATTATTTCGAATTTGTCGTTGATGATATTATTTTCAAAGGTTTTATCGGTCATTTTGAAGAAGGCCCTATACTACCGCACCAACATAACATTTACTTATGGAATCATCTCCACTTTGTTTTCTCTTACGATGAAGAGACTGAGAAACATATTGTAACCGTACGTGTAATGGCGAGCTCTGATAACCCAATTAATCTCAATGACATTACCACACCAATACACATCAACTATTATTACAGTGTTACATGGGAGCCTACAAAAACACGTTATGAGGATAGGTCAGTTTATCAAAATGATTTCTTCCCCAAAGCTAAGCAGATACACTGGCTGTCTGTTATAAACTCTACAATACTAGTCACCCTATTGGTGGGGGTTATGATGAAGACACTCTATAGGAACCTCAGACAGGATCTCACTAGGTTAGTGACAGCATAGGGACTGGTATAATCAAGGAATTATCCAGGAGCGCGAGACGCTCCTTTTGGGATATGATTTTTTGGAAAATTTAATTAGGAGTGCGAAAATTAGGAATCTTCTCCTATACCGCAACATTAATTTTTGATGTATATTCCTGTGTATAATGTATATAGTGGTAAGCTCACTGTATATCGGCCAACACTTTTTCAATATAAAAATCCGGCTTCGCAAAGGTTAACAAATGAGTTTACCAATGCCTGATAAGTATATTAGCAGATATAAAGTCAGGTCTGCTTATATGCAACTTTTCTTTGTGAATGGTCTCAAGTTAACAACTTATATGTATAAAGTTAGTTCGCTTATCAAGTCTCTCTATTATGAACAAATTTTTGGTCCCTTGAATGTTCATAAGAACCTGACTGTATAAACAATTCCTTATCTTTTAATCATATTATATTCTAGTTACAACGTGGACACTGAAGATGAGATCCTGGAGGACTATGGATGGAAACTAATCTACGGAGATGTGTTTCGCTTCCCGCAATACAGAATGCTTCTATGCTCCCTATTAGGCAGCGGTTCTCAGTTCATTCTCTTGGCTCTCACACTTCTGTTCTTAGAATCTGCTGGGATTCTCTCACAGAATCACCATGGATCTGTCAATGCACTTACTATTTTATTATACGCGTTTATGTCATGTCTTTCTGGATTTATTTCTAGCGCTTGTTATAAGAAGCTAGGTGGTGATTTATGGTATTGGAATATAGTGTTAACTTTCGCGATTTTCTTCGTTCCTTTCTTCCTTATATGGTCAATGATAAATTCATTCGCTTGGCTTTTTAATTCCACTCAAGCTCTACCAATTACAACGATACTTCTACTATTTTTACTCTGGTTTGTTGTTGGGTTACCATTAACAATTCTAGGTGGAATTTGCGGTAAAAACATGACAAATACATTACAAGCGCCATGTCGCACGAAAATGCTTCCGCGAGAAATCCCCCAGCAGCCTTGGTATAACAGAACATGGTTTTATATGTTAGTTGGTGGTTTCCTACCATTCAGTGCTATTTCAATAGAAATATACTACATTTACCTTACACTATGGGGTAGACAATACTTTGCATTATACAGTATTGTTCTGATACTATTCGTGATATTACTATTGGTAACTGCTTGTATATCGATAACTCTAACTTATTTCCAACTCTCACTTGAAGATTATCATTGGTGGTGGCGATCCGTTCATTCAGTTGGTTCTCTCAGTTTATTTGTATTAACATACGCGATATACTTTTACTATACAAACTCACAAATGCATGGATTCTTACAGGCATTGCAGTTTTTCGGCTACATGCTTATAGCCTGCTATATTCTATTCCTGATGTTGGCTACTGTTTCGTTTATCAGTTCATTTGGCCTCGTTTATTACATGTATTCAAGACTTAAATTTGAATAGAGATTGTTTACACAGTTCATTGGATTATACTTTAGATACTAAACATGTATTTGTATTTGTTAAATAAATAATTAAGTGTTTTAATTAAACTTACAAAACAAAGGGTGATTATTTGTATTCGTAATTATTGATGACTTATAGTAGTACATTTTCCCGCTTGAATTTTAAAGCGTCAATAATACGATGATGATGTATTTCATTTTCAATTGAATTTATCGAACAAACTTACTAAAGAATGCTAACAGAAATGAGTATGAGAAAATAGTTTGTCTAACAATTACGTAATCGCAGTAAAATCACCTTTGTTTACGATATCACACATTATCAAAGTATACTGAAATTGTATATCAGCTGAAAATGATCCCGGAATCATTATTATCAAAATGTCTGGCATTTGAACTATGACATTTGACAAGTAGTAAACACATTCTTGTATGGTTTACAAGTCACTCTTTGAATAACGTCAATAATAATTTGACACTGTAAAATCTCAAAATGCTCTCTTCATACATTTTGTATAGGCACTCCATGGTAAATGCAGTTATACTATAAACTAAACTTGACATAGATAATTATCACTACATTATAGTACACTGAAAATTTTATTATTATTTTGCTATACCGAAATTCAACCCCACACAGCGAGGAAACAAACTTGCTGTTTAGTTATACGATTACATCATACTTTCACTATGGACTCTACCCCATTACGGGAAGCTGTACTAAAGACTCAGCTTGACCTGACTCTGTCAGGCATTCGTCACACAAGATACAGAAACTTTTCGTTTGAGGAGGATTTACAAAATCCGAATTCTCTTCTAACTCCCACGCCTCTTCGGAAACGAATACAACCAAAAATACTGCCTACAATCCCTACGAAATCTTACCAACAGACACAACACAATCATACCAAAACACCTATCCCAAAGAGATCGTTTTCTCCCAATCTACGCCAATCAACACTCGATAGGCGAAACAACAACAACAACAACAACAACAATGATATTCTCCGTAAGTCAGGTAGCCTATCTGACTTACCAACCTGTGTAGTTACTCCTATAGTGCGACCTCACAAACTCTTCAACGAATACGCGGTCGGCCAGCCGGTCCTAAAGGTCCCACGCACGCCTCACTACCCCACACACACTGACAAATACAAAACTCTTGAACCAACAAACAACCTGGGCACATCCCCAAAAGGC
The DNA here is from genome assembly GCA_028753945.1 of Hexactinellida sp. DTS-2022. Lineage (NCBI taxonomy): Eukaryota > Metazoa > Porifera > Hexactinellida > Hexactinellida sp. DTS-2022. The sequence continues at coordinate 3,312,975 of JAPNXP010000015.1, forward strand.
TCCTTGACACCTTTCCCCACAAAGCGTACGCCCCCACTCAACCTAGAAGCGCAGCGTCTCCGCGTAACGAGAGAGATACTCGACACAGAAGAGACCTACATTATGAGTCTACGGAACCTGACGTCATATTTCTACCGTCCGCTACTGAAAGGGAACCTGCTTCCTCCCGAAGAGCTGAAACAGCTGTTCCCGCCTCAGCTCAATTCCCTGCTCAGCTGTCACACTGAGCTGCTCGAGAAATTGAAGGAGAGACTTTCAAACCCAAAGTTCCGAGGTGTTATCGGTGATATTTTCGCTGATCTCTGTCCCGGGTCAATGACCATGGATTTCTTCCAAATGTATTCGGGGTATGTGCAAGCGTTTCCAATGGCTCTTGCTGTCTACGATCGGCATATTCGAAATAACAAGGAATTCCGCGGTTTTGTTCGCGCCTGTATGGAGAGTCCAGTTTGTCGCGGACTTGATTTATGCGCTTTTCTCCTCACCCCGATTCAGCGGCTCCCTCGCTACCTCCTCCTCCTGAACGAGCTCAGTAAATACACCGGTCCAACACACCCAGATTGGTACTTCGCTTCTCTCGCTTCTGACAACTTCAAGGCCTGTTTGGTGCTACTCAACGAGTCGATTCATCACGTGCTGCTCGTGGCATCACAGTCCTCTGCTTGGCAATGCGAGCCGCGAGCGAAACATAACTTGCGCTCAGTTAAACTGCGGAAACAATCGAAGAGAGTTTCGAAGTCTGGGATTACTCGTGCCGGTTCTAATTCTGATATAGATTCTAACACCAGCAGCATGCATGTGGAAAGCTGTCCCCCTCTTATCTTCCCTGCGAAATATAACAGGCTGCCCGTGCCGCCACAAAGAACTCGAGTTAAATCTGTCGAGGATAATCCGCCCGCCCTACTCTCGAAAACCTCTCAAACCGATTCTGGGATTTACGAAGATCTCCCAGATGATTTCGTGCCACAAAAGACTATTCTAGAACAATCTGAGTCGCTATTAGAACATTCTTCCGCAACCCGATTCACTGCTAACCATAACGAGAGTATAATACAGAATATACCTGGATCAGCTGACATTTATATACAGCCTTCCTGCGACAAAAGACATTTGAGGAAAAGATCATCTGATCGAATTTTCCGACTTTTTCGCATATTTCGAACTAAATAAGACAAATGCAAATGAATGAATTTTATTTTATCATCAGCAGAAACTAAATTTGATTTATTGAACTCTCAAACCGTATCTCCTTGTACATTAGATTTCTGGTTATATTATTATCATTTCTTTTCATTGATTGTATTTTCTACTATGTATTATCTCTATTGATGGATTTTGATTATATTTGTCTAATGAAGTTTGTTCGCAATTATTGACTTTTTCACGGTTTGCCTATGCGACGGTCGACGAGCTTTTAATAATACGAATTTCGGATATGGCAAACAAATTCGTACTTTCCCCTGATGTTTGTAGTAACAAGAGACTACAGTTATTCGAATTCACCTTTGGAGAGCAATATTTGTAATATCTTATAACTTATGAGAATTATCCTGAAAACTCCAAAGGCAGTCATTTATAAGTTGCTTTATCAAAATGTATAATGACTATATACATACAAGTAATATTATTTTGTGATCTATATTAGCTATATACTACAGTAGAACCGCGTTAGTACGAATTTCCGGATCAAACGAACAAATTTTAACCGTCCATTGGTGTTCGTATTAAACAAGGTTCTACTGCTGTATAGCTATTAGCTAAGGGAGGGAATCAATTTTGTATCTTACAACCTGAGGTAGAACAGATGTAAGACTTTACATAACGGTTGATATTAAACTTTATATCCTGTGTAATATATTAGATAACTGGACTATAGTTATGCAATAGTTGACATCGGCTAATTTATTCATTAATCCGTTATAAATACTTACGTAAGGTTATTTGGCTTAGCACGTAATTAACTCTTTCTACAGCTAATTGACCATTCTTACATTTAGGAATTTAACAAGTGATCTATGCACATGTTAACATTAATTAAACACCGACAACCTTTTGTCATATACGTAGGGCGGTAGGCGAAATTATATCCAACCTTGGTTTGCTGATTAGGCTATTTCTGTTCATTCGCAATCAAAGATTTTATTATAAATAAGCATTTTCTAAGCAAAAATACAGCAACACATTTGTCTACGTTATTATACTACTCACATAATTTTATCAAAAGATGAATAATATAACTAGGAAACGTAAATATAGCATACCAATAGACACAACTGGTTGTGAAGAAGAAACTCCCAACGGTTACCCCAAACGCAGTTGTACAACAACACAATTATTACAAGATGAAGCGTCTCAGGAGTCTATAGCATCAGATGTCTCTGTTGGAAGATATTATAAGTATTTAATTGTAAACGACCCTATACATGGCCATATTGAGCTACACCCAGTGTTAGTTGTTATTATGGACACACCACAATTCCAGCGATTACGATATATTCGACAATTAGGTGTCAACTATTTCGTGTTTCCGGGCGCAATGCATTCGCGATTTGAGCATAGTATTGGTGTTAGTCACTTGACTAGAGAACTACTGTTGAATATTTCGCAGAAACAAGCGTATTTAGGTATAACTGAACAGGATATTCTAGCTTGCGAAATCGCGGGTTTATGTCACGACTTGGGCCATGGGTGTTTTTCGCATTTCTATGAAAACTTTCTTTCCAGTGAAAATGAATCTGGTTGGCAACATGAAACTATGTCTACAAAAATGTTAGATTACCTTATACAGGAAAATGACCTTATGCCCGTATTCTATGAACACGGCTTGAATGAGAAAGACATTGCGTTTGTAAAGGAAATGATTTCGAATAAACCCTTGGGAGATACCAGTAGTGAATGGCCGTATCTCGGGCGAGGAAAAGACAAGTCATTTCTATACGATATTGTAGCAAATAAGACAAGCGGACTTGATGTAGATAAGTGGGATTATATTAAAAGAGATGCGCACTATTTGGGAATACCAAATAACTTTGATTCCTACAGACTTATGAAATTCATGCGGGTTATTCAAGTGGAGGGGAAACGGCAGATTTGCTTACGAGATAAAGAGCTAAATACCGTCTATGAAATGTTCGCTACACGCGCGAAATTATTCAGAAGCGCTTATTTACACAAAACAGTGCAATCAATTCAATTTATGATGATGGACGCGTTACAACTCGCGAATCCACATTTGAAATTCCCGACAGCGGATGGCCGGTTTGTAACACTATCAGAGGCTTCAAGGGATTTACATGCCTTCAGTCTAGTTAATGACTCGATTCTACACACAATTAGACTGTCTCCTGACCCTAACTTAAAGGAAGCGAAATGTATTATAGACAAAATCTTACAACGGAAATTGTATGCTCTGATCGGTAAAATGTATTTGAAAGATAAGATTGAAATCGATAATGAAACGGTAGCCAAAGCGATATGCTCTTATCAATCTGAAATCGAACCTGTGTTGGAAGAACCATTAGAAGCTAAGGATTTAAAGATGGAGCTATTGATGGTACATTTCGGGATGAAAGAGAAAAATCCGATCGATAAATTATATTTCTTTTCAAAGTCGGATATAAATAAAGCATTTCTAATACCCAAAAATGAGCTCGGTTTTATGCTACCGTCAAATTTCGGTGAATATATATTTCGCGTTTATTGTAAGAGAAGTGAAAAGGAATATATAAACACAGCAAAACAATGTTTCCAATTGTGGCATCAAAAATCATACCAAATTGAAGATAACTAAAAGTATTTAATTTGAATAATTTGTGTGTGTAAGTGTGTAATATCATTACAATATATGTACTGTTCTTATATCCTATTAAACATTCTGCTAATAATCTAATAATATTTTCATAATACCAATTAACAAAGTTAGAATTATATTTAACCAAGACAAATATATAAAATGCAATCTCATTAGGAAAAGCAATATTATATAATTAACAATTACGGTGTCCCTCCTTGGGAAGCCAAATGTCCTACAAACCTAACTAGGATTTGTCTCGCGTATATAGCGATCGCTGCTGCATCATCGATTAATCCTATTGGCCCAAGCACCGCCTCTGGAAGAATATCAATTGGAGAAATTAAATATACGAATAGTATAAGTGTGTATACCAATACTGCCATTTTAATGTCATGTGGTAATAAGTTGAACGAATTCCAAATGTAACTAATGATCGCGAAGGAATCTTGTGAATAAAATCGTCCCCAATTCGTTAATAAATTCCTTTGAGAATATTGTCTATTATAGCTCTGTATTTGGGTTAAAATTCTCTTGTCTTCCCTTCCCAAGCCATTTTCACTGTAGCAAGTAAGTAGAAATATTATTTCCTGTCGACAACAGGGACAAGTGGCTGGCTCAGTTGCACCACCAGACTGCCACCATTCTATAATACAAGCGCTGCAGTATTTATGGCTACAGTTAGTCTTTACTGGTAATATAGGTTCGGTATGGCAAACTGGACATTCTCTGTTGAAAGCATCAACATTGTTTTCTGCGTTGAAAAAGCGTGGGATATTCAGTACATTGCCTAGCTTGTTGATTGTCTTTATTATTAGCGCTTTGATACCATAGATGTATAGGAGAACGAGACAAACACATGGAGAACAAATTGAGAATGCCATAGTGCATAAGGGTAGTATAACCAAACTTCCCATTTCAATAAATGTGTATTAACTAATTGGAATAACTGGAGTTAATTAGGTAACAGAAATTCGTGCTTAGAAGGGGCAAAATATAATTTAAGTGTTTTACAATAAAATTGACAAGAAAATAACTAAAGCATTACAAACGTTTGTAAAACAGAAAATTGATATACAAATAATATTAAGTTAGGAAACATAAAACTGTCTAAGTGAGTTTGATGAAAAGTGAACAGTGAGAGAAGTGTTTCGTATTCCGTAATTTGGAAATACTAAATGAATGTATTCATTTGGTAAACTTGAATGATGGAATTGAGTTTATCACATACCATTAGAACGTTGTCTCGAGTTACAATATCAGAGGGTTGGTCTTTCCCACTTTTCCCTATCTTAACTAGACATACTTTATCTTTCGAAAATAGAGCAATCGATTCTGCGTTATTCAATACTATCTCCCCTGTGTGACAAACCGCGATTTTCAACGGAGAAATGAATTCTTGATCTTCTGTAAAGCTACCAAAAGTTGCCAAGAAATTCCCTTTCAAATCGTATATATTTACACATGGGTTTCCCATATGCAGCACTATGAGTTGCCCGTTATCGCCTACAGCCACGTCAATAGGAAACTTAAGCGAACCTACTTCTTCAGATGCAGCGCCTATCATTTGCTTAAAATACAAATCATCGCTATACAAATGCACTCTATGGTTATTATAATCCGCTATGAACAAATGACCCTCTTTCGATGTCGCTAAACCCCCATAACCACCAAAATTAAACTTTTTCTCTTTATTACCATCTTCCCCTATTTCCTGGAAATGTTGCCCGCTTGGGCTAAACACACGCACTGTATTTTGGTTCTGTATTAACAGGTAGATAAACGAATTGCTAACAGCCATACTGTTAATCACAAGCAGTTCCTCTGGAGCTCGTCGGACACTGAAAGTTTTAACGAGACCCCCCCTACTGCCTAAACGGCGAACCGAACGATTGCACCCGTCATACACTAGTATGTTGTTGTTCTCATTTGATAAAGCCATGCAGCAGGGCTTGAATTTAGTCAGACCGAGAGATTCCGCGGTTATTGTCACTTCAGGCTGTGGTACTTTCCGGTACACGATTCTACCGAGATGCTCTAACAGGTAGGTTGTATGTGAATCAATAATAGCCTCCAATTCAGGCTTAAAATCGCTATTAGCCTCATTGTTCGTAGCGAATTCTGTGATCTGGTTAAGTCTCGTTTCCAGATACGGGAGTAGTGACGTCATAGAAGAGCTCAGCTGACTGTTGCAGTGCAACTGACAAGTCGTAGCGAGATTCTCTAAAGAACTAACGTTCAGCTTTAAGTCTACCTCCACTCTATTAAGTCTACTAATCTCTCCTTCGTAAAACGAGTCTATTTTTTCGACTAGAACTTGTTTGCGCTTTTCTAGAATCTGTACTAACCCATCAAACATACTCTCGATATGGAATTTCTTCGCATTACGCACATTCTCAATGCCCTGTATTTTATCCGGTATGCACTGTAGAATCTCCGCTAGTCCTTCACACTTAACTTTAGCCTGTTTCTCGAAGCTAGACATTGTATTGTGCGCTTCGCCTAGCGCTTCGTTAATGCCCCTTATGCTCTCACAGCGCTGGTGCGGAGGGACGCAGGCATCGCATAGAACGGCCTGACAGGAGTCGCAGTAGCTACTGGCCAGCTCCATAGCGTGGTAGGAACAGGTGGGGGTAGAGCTGAGGGAGAGCAGAGACTGCAGGTCCATACTGATCACCTGGAGATGTATTGTATTATAATGGGAAAAGTGGTAATTAGATTCTTACAAATTATATACAGTCGATTCCGCTTAATAGAGTCACCTCGGGACCAGGTAGCTTTGACCCGGCTAAGCGGAGAAATCTATTAACCGAAAATATTTAAACCACAGAGTAATTCCGTCCTATAAACCCTGTGAAATTATGACCCGATTAACCGGTTGAAATCTATTAGTCGACTGTATAGTAAACTCCCGTTATAAGAGTCAGATATAAGTTGTAAGTATTTAATTTAATTAACCCGCTTATATCGAAGTAAACAAAAGGTTCCCTTGGTTAACTAGAGTCACTGTACTAATTAGAGCTAAATACAATTAGTTAATACCTCTTCAGTGGAGATGAGTTTATGAGAGCTGCAGTGTCGCTTATGAGCTTTGGCATCTATCTTACACATACCAATGTTACACTGAGTGCAGTATATGGTTGCTAGCTCAGGTTCGTCTAGCAAACAGTCGCTACAGAGGGGTGGCGGCAAGGGAGGGGCGTGGGTGGGGGGACCGACTTCGTTCTCATTGTTTTTCGACGGGGATTTCGGTGATTGTGAAATTGCGCTGTCTTTAACTGCGGATATTTTTGATAGAATATCTGATAATTCGTTTGTAAGTAGGTGACTCACTCCTGCCTTGGGAATGGGGGTTATGGATTTACAAATGGGACATTTGTATTCTTGTGAACCGTCTGGTATAATGCATGAACCGCAAAATGTATGCAGACAGGTGAGAAATTTCGGTTCTTTGAAGTTGGAATTACACATGGTGCATTTAACGAATGAGTCTAGTAAAGCTGTCAGGTCTGGTCTGTTTACCGAAGTATTCATTTCTATGTGAGCTAGTTTGGGTTAACTAAAGTGCAATTTATACACATGCGAAAATAATAAGCTATAAGGTAGCCTATTTTCTTAATTTGAATGGACGCATTGGGATTTCTATTAACGTAGATGGAGCAAAAGCCATAATCATTTGGGGAAGTGAAAAACAAATGTTTTCGGGGTATACTACTTCCATAACAGATGTGGGAAAAAGGTGAGTTTAATACAAGGAATTTGCAATGTGGCTTCTGTTACATTATAAACACCTAATCTAGCAAACTTATCTACGGCTTTAGTTGTTGAATGGAGTCTTTATAGGAAATGTAAGGAATATTAAATGACAAATTTGCAAGTAGTTTACCTTCATTTGTCGCCTTATAATCAGGCGAACTTTACGCGGGAATATATTATCAAATCTAAACTTTAGGCGCCATAGTAATAAGTGTATTCAAATTGAGCGCCAATTTAATCAAAAAGGCGCTTTAAAGTTTAAATAAATAATTAATTCGGTGCCATAATTATAAATAAATGATTAATAAGGTGCCATAATTATAAATACTGTACCTTTTATAGGAAATTACGTTCTAGGAATTAACATCATTGAAAGAACTATGATGGAAATTAACACGATTTGGGGGTAGATTTCGTTAATAACATGTAACGTTAATTTCCTTTAATAATAAGGCAAGTTTAAATGAATAATTTATTAATTGTGGCGGAATTTCCCAGAATATAATAAGACAAATAGGAGAGTAGTGCCCCATATTAATAAAGCTGTGTTCCATGCAATTTTAGAATGTTGTGTTCTTTCATTCTTGTTTGAAGTTGAGAATATCTCATCACGTTTTTTCGCAGCATAATAAGTATCAGAGCGTTGTGGATAATGACTCTTGGCATATTCCTCGAAATTATAAATTTTTCGCGAGCTATGGATATAAGCCCTTGATATATTAGATTTACGAACATGGGGAGTGAATCCTCTTGAAAAATCATTTGCCATTGTTTTACTCATATCAAAACGCTGTCGCTCATCTACGTTACTAAGCATGTTATAAGCATTTGTGAGTTTCGTGAATTTGGCTTGCGATTCTTTGCTACCTTGGTTCATGTCTGGATGGAATTTCATAGATAATTCGTGGTAAGCCTTTTTGATCTCAACTTGTGTTGCTGTGATTGTTATTCCTAATACTTCATAAGGATTATCTTCTTTCTGTTTATAAAATTGATTCAATCTTCTTCTATGTACAGAAATTAATCTTAATTGCTCGATTCTGAAACCAGACAACATGGTGCTCTGTTTAAATTAAGATTTTAATTAATCAAGTAAGGAATCATTAAATTACACTAGAAAAGGTGTTGGCCAATATATAAGAAATTCCATTAGGTTCATATATATACATGTGTTTGTACAAAACATAATTCATATTATACCATTATAAGTGTTAAATATAAATAATCTCAAATAAACAAACGAATATTTCACTCTTGAAACACATATACTTTCAAAAGTTTCCCATTAGTCCCCACACAACTGACGTCATCATGTACCACGTGTGAGAAGAGAGGACAAGCGTTGAGTGCCAGGGAACCTCCTAACAGAGTGTATTTGCTCTCCAAAATTCGTCGACCGCCTTCCTTTTTCCAGACATAAACGCGAATAGAAAAGTCATTTGAACAAGACATGACGCGATAGCCAGTAGCGAATACAGCTCTCACCAAAGCTTTATGGTCACTAAATTCTTTAACCAATTGAATAGTGTTTTTAGCGTCAATCGTGTACTGTTGTACTTGTCCGTAGTTTCCGCCAACAACAAATTCTCGCCCTGGGCCCATTGATAGACAATTGGACCCAAAATAATCGTATTTGTTTATTGGATGTATCCAAGTGCTTAGGGGATGTTTACTGTTATCAATTTCGAATAGACTTATTGCATTTAAATCAAGACAGATGAATAAAGGAGTTTTCGACCTGTTAACCCAACCTGCGTCTAGTACGTGGTTAGTGAGCTGTAATCGCGTTATTAAACACTCGGGTTCCGTACACTCACTTGTTATTTTCGCGAAATCTAAAACATCAATATCATCCTTATCATGTGCGAAAATAACCGCCTTAGTTTGATTTGTGTTTACCATAACTCTCAACTGTTCCTTCGTACTGTGAGGGTAATAACCACCCGTATACAGTGTTCGGAAAGGATCAACATTTTCCGTATTCTCAAAATCTTTCCAGAATAACACAGATCCATCTTGATGACAAGAAATTAACAAATTACAAACGCTTTTATCAGAACTCGTTATATACTGCAGCGATATAACCGGGTTATTAGTTTCTACCCCTTTAACTATTTCTAAAGCAGGCAGATTTAATCTTGTTAATCTTCCCATTTCATCTCCCACAATAACTTCAGTAGAACCTGGTGAGGCCACCAAGCATCTAACAGGTGACTCAATCTTACATAGACTAACACACTTTTTGCTTTCTACGTCCCATAGCCTTATTGTCCCATCAGAAGATCCAGAAATTACATTTGACAGTTGAAGATTATCAATTTCATTATCCTCGCCTAACTTAACATATAAGGAATCAGTTATTACGTCATCATGCCCGCGTAGTGTCTTAACTTGATAATTCCCAGCTTTCCCTGCATTCATTTTAACCTCAACCATTCTACGTTTCGAATAATACATTTTCCACCGATTCGGACATGTTGGTGCTGTTTTAATATTACAAAACCCCCAACGTTGTAAGCTTAGGTATCTCCAAATAACGCTATGTTGTGTGACGTCATAAAACACGGCACATGTCTGTCCAAGCCTGAGTACTTCCCTGTCTTCCAAATACTCGCAAATATCGAGTATAATGTCAAGCGGGAGAGTTAGAATAGGACACTCTATAAAGTAGGTGTCCGTAGCCATTGTCTTAAGTAAATAAAGTATGAGTAAAGTATAAATTAACCATGGGTGGTTCTAATTTTAAGTCGACCGTATCACTGAATTTAAGAATAATAGAGTTGACTCCGCTTAACTACTTTGGTCAGAAGGTAGTTTGACCCAATTTACCGAAAATATTGCATTAATTGCAATACAATCTATAATTTCGTACCGTAAATCCTGTATTTGTTGACCCAATTAAGCGGATTCTACTGGAAACACGAATTGAACAATTGTTAGCCCATCCATAATTTTATAACTGATCAGAAAGTACAGTGTATTAGAGTAAGTTACAAACAATTCAGTACTTAGCAATATGTACATGAAACTAGCAGATCTGTTAAAAACTAAATAATAAAATACTAACTGTATAGCGAAATATACAAGCATTAATAAGGAGAGTTCATTAAAATCAACCGGAAAGGCAAAAGCATCGGCGATGTTTCTTTGGGAAATATATTTACACGGAAAACTCATTGAGACGCACATAATTTGCCGGAAATAATCCAACTCGACCATCGCATTCGCCAAGCCACCATCCCATATGGTCAGTCTCTTTATTTATAACTTTTATATTTTGTCCAGATCGAAATGCAAGTTCGGATGCTTCAGAAGGGTCAAAGTCGTATAGCGCTTGGCAATACATTAGTGAGGGTAGTTTTACGCGTGGGTTCTTTGGAGGAGGGGCTGGTCTAGAGAGTTTGTGGACCGGTCTAGCTGTGAAGTTTGGGACGAATAGTGGCGGTTGTAATGGCTTAGGGAGGTAGGTTGGTGTGCGTTGTTGCGATTGAACAGATGTGTATGTCCAGTATGGTTTCTGTAGATTCGTGTTTATGCCTTGAAAGCAAACATTCAAACTGTGTGTTTGGTAATACTCTACTAGTGGTATCAATGTAGAGAATGGTTGTGCTTCTACCATGTAGTATTTTCTGGTTTTTGGATTGTATGAAATACGAATGTGTTTAGGTGCGTCATCATAACGAATAGCCAAAGCGTATTCGCCCGGCCTTTGGTCGCTCTCACGCATTAAATAAACTCCGTCTTCGCATTTATCGAGAGTTTGTTCAGCTTCGTGACGTGACATTTTGCCAACATACCACGGCTGCTCTGATATATTTCCCATCAAAACCTTGTGTTGGAAATCCTCAATACTTTCTCTACGGGGGAGTTCATGTTGTTGTTTACTAGGCGGTTGGAATTGCCCTAACTGTACATCCATATAGCTAAGTGAAGGAGTTTGTTGCGATTTCAATCCTACGGACCTAGAAGGGAATAATCCCATTTGCCCAGTGCGGTTATTCTTACCCTCCCACCATTCTCTGTCTGTTGAGGACACAACTGTTATTTCGTCATCTTTCTTGAAGAGCAAAATGGGCGCAGAACCGCCTGGATGTGGATCTGCGTTGTAGTCAAAAAGCGCGATATAAGTAGGCTTACCAGCGGTGGCACTGTTCTTCTGGTTGCGTTTATTAACAGTTGGCTTAGTCGGGTAACCATGGGACCCAATAATCCCATCTGTATTAGCGCGGCTCTTACCACAATGGTGCGCGTTTGGAATACAAACTCTGTGACAGGATTCTTCGCATAGCGGACACCGGTATCCCTGGTCATAGAGTCCCCATAGGATCTTATCGCACACGGTACAACGTGTTGTCTGAGAGGAGGAAAATAGTTGGAATTGATGGCCTCGTTCTATGCCTTCTTTTGGATTCAAAAATCGCTGTCCGTTTAATAGAGCGACGTTCCATTTGTTTGCTATCAATGGTGTCCTATTGGAAATAGCATTAATTAAATAGTAATTCCTACAAAGGCTGGATTCGGTTAAACGTTCTAATATCGTATAACGGTTACGGAATTTATTGAGAGTTAACCAGTTTGTTAAAATTAGCAATGTACTTGTGGAATTTCGTATAATCTGAATTTTATCTGAATTTTGTTTTGAATATGATAAATCCATAAATTTACAGTAATAAATTGCTCTAAGTTAAATACCTAAACTACAAAATGGATCAGTTAGTTTACTTATGGGGGAATATTTTATAAATTTGAGTTTATTCAATAACTGTAGCTGAGATCCACCTAAGTATTATTTTCAAAAAAATTAAGGGTAAATTTGGCCCACAAAACAAAGTTACTACTATAAACAAACTATTGTACGTACCTAGCGTAGAACTGTAATGTTATTCTGTTCGGTGCGTTTGGTATGCAAATAAATCCCGACTGAAACTGCTCGTCAGATCTCATCCGCGGCATTTCGCTATAGAGAGCCTCCGTTTGGTATTCGTTAAGGAAAATGAGTTCTTTAAATAAATATTTTGTGTTCGATTTGGATGAAGCTCTCTTCTTCTTTTCGCAAACTAGAATGCTTCTTTGGAATAGAAACACGGCTCTTCTCTCTGGAACTAATTTAGGGTCGTTAACCATTGGTCCACTTTTAACCTAACAACAGAATTAGTAATTTAAAGATTGGGTTTATACACTATTACTTAGTTTTACCGTAAAACTAAGCGAAAAATTATTAAAGTTCAAATAAAACTAAGTTCTGAAAAAACTTAAGATTAGTTTAAACTTTAAACTAAGATTTTCTTAGTTTGAATCTTTAAGTTTAAGAAGTTGAGGTATATAAAGACACACAGTTGACAGTTGTAATATATTAATTTTCTATTTACCTTCATTTCGCCATCAATTAACAGTTGTCCGACGTTCATCTTTATCGAAGGTAGATTCTCAACACTTTCATATAACTCACTTACGAATTTCAACTTTTCATAATCATGTTTTGAACAGTTAATATGCTTAGCGATATCTTCCATATTAACGAGTGTTTTCTCGAGGCGTTTCGATTCTTCTTCTGGGCTGTGCTTAATTAATTCTTTTAGAAGCAATGGGTATTTCAGTACACGCTGTATAGGCATTGTAAGTAGGTCTTTTAATGGAAACTTTTGCTTGGAAGATTCCTGACTCAATTCTAACAATTTGCTTATTTTAGGATTTTCGTTTAACTCTTTTACTCTAAGAATTGCCTCTGGCACCTAAAAATGTAAACAATTAAATACAGTAGAATCTCGTTAATAGGAACACCAGGGGACCGTCAAAATTTGTTCTTATTAACCGAGTCACTTGCATGCATTTGTATAGGCTAGGGGAATAAACTTTGTACACTTTAACCAGTGTATTATACAGCCATTTGTAAATACGCTCATAATCCTGGTCTGATCAATTTTCATACGCCTAAGTCACAAATAATGTCACGGTATAGGAGAGGATTCCAAATTTTCGCGCTCCTAATTAAAATTTTCCAAGAAATCATGCTCCAAAAGGAGCGTCTCGCGCTCCTGGATAATTCCTTGACATTAACTAATATTTCGCCTTATCCGTTTTCCTATTAACTAGAGTCTACTGTTCCTACTTACCTTGCTCGCATACTCAGAATACAGCGCGAATTGATCCATGTAGATTGTGAAACAGTTGGAAACTTCGTACTTTTTCTGTCCCAAAAGTCCGCGGAGACTCGACAGTAGTTTCTTATGGAATGACTCGAGCTGCTGTACATTTATAAATATACACTTTAGAGTGTCCTTATCGAGGTGTGGCTCTAAGGTCACTCGGAAGTTCTTATTGATTATCTCTAGCGTGTTGAGGTAGTTCTGTTCTGTGTTGCAGAGCTCGTCAAGTATGTGGTGTAGCTTGCCAGCTATAGGAATATATACACATCAGGTAAAGCGGTTTTATATGCATTTGTAAAGGTTATACCATTCCAATAAAACTGTCAATGCATTCCGATAATAAAAGTGAAATAAAAGTTCTTGTTTGTAAATAAACATACAGTCAAGTATCCTTATTGTGAACAATTTTTAATTTGGTTAATATGAAAACTTTTTATTATGAACAAGTCTGATGGTCCCATTTTAACAACTTACATAGGGTTTGTATTAAGTGAGTTCGCTTACAATGAAATCTCTCTATTAAAAACTAAATTTTTGGTCCCTTGAATGTTCATAATAAGAACCTGGAATTTTCCACAAACACACTACAGTGGAACTTCGTAATCGAACACCAACGGTCGGAAAAAATTCGTTCGCTTTATCCGGAGTTCATATTAACCGGAGTAATACCCATTGAATAGCCATTATCCATTATAGGGACCAGATTTGTGGAACTGTTTGTTCGTATTAACATTCGTATACCCGTGTTCCTAATAACGAGGTACTACACTACTCACTACTATCACTCACCAGTGGGAGGCAGCTCTACTTTGCTCCTGATGTCTATCAGAGCTTGATATAGAGACTCGTCTCCATAGGGATCTTCATCCACATAAGCGTATATCGGCTCATAGGCCACCACCTCCTTATACTGGGAGGGCGGTATAGCGAATGAGTCGGTAGCAGCAGAGGCAGTGGGGGCGCTGGTGGGTATAGACGCAGAGCTAGCGTTTGAGTCAACAAGGGAGCCCTGAAGGGAACTGTTTGAGAAGTTTGAGTTCGTACTTCCGGTAGAGGGAGATGCGGATACGGGACGCCGTTTCGAGGAACCTGAGTTCGGGATTCTGATCTCATTTATTCTGTCCTGGTTCTGGTATATGCCTGAGGCGTCCCAGCTGTGCTTCTCATTGTCAAGTTCTATAAAACTGTGGTCGCGACAGTTCCCATACTGTTGTAGATTTGTGTAAATGTCATTTGATTCTAGTTCGTCTCCGTTGTAACTCGGATCGGGATTTGATTGATCCCTCCCCAGGTCAAAGGGCTGTGCTCCTTTCGCGATTGCTAGCTTGTGGTGCGAAATTTTTGATAGAGTCTATAAAATTTAGAAATAATAGTAACTGTATTCAATGTGGATAACTCATAACTTACTTTTAAGAATAAACCGAAATCTTCAAAATCGATGAGATCATGAGGCTCGAAGGCTTCTTCTTCTGTTATATCAAAATTCTCATTAATCGCTTCTAAAAACGCTGTAACATTATTGAGACACGCGTTATTAAAGCATGTGTTAAAAGTAATGTTATGTATCGCGTTTGGTACGATCAGATTAATCAGCTGGCAAAGTATAACTCCATCTGAAATGGCCTGTGCGAATTGTATCACTTCACAGTCAGGATTAGAAAGAGGGTTAGTCGATGGAATAGTTCCTATTTCTATCAGCCAGTCAAGAGCTCGTTTCCAATCTTCTCGTCCGCTGGAAGGATTTTGTGCATCGTTTGGTAAAAAATTAGACATTTGGTGCTTATTTGGGGAATTGAATGTAAGTGTAACGTTTACAGGTATCATGTTGATATGTATTTTTACTATACAATTGTTATAAATCTATTATATTTATACATTTCATTGTGAAATGGAAAGTTAATTTTAATATTAGATAAATTCTAGAATTATTGTATAGTATTTTCACTGTATTGTACTGTATTCCTCCAAAAATAGAAAAATGTGATTAACCCTGGAAAAAACTTGTACAAATCATTTCGCGATCATGGATGATATACTAGTAAAGTCAATCTGTATAATATTAATAAAATAGCAGAACACACTTCATTCATCAGAATTTGTTAATCAGTTAATTATATATAATCATGCATATTTAGGAATTACGTTAATAACAATTATTGCATCTCAATACTACAAGGAACTTGTTGACCTTAGTAAGTAAGTACAGTAGAATTCGGTTTTAACATACCCCTCTGGAGTAGAATAAGTACGTATTATCCGAGTGTACGTATGACCGAGTTTACCCTACATAGAAATACATACTGCTTTATAAACTTGGATAAAATAGTGGTACGTACTACGAAGTACGTAACAGAAAAAAGTGAATTAAGTAAGGTATTAGAAAACTGATCTTTCCAAAGTAGAAAATTTATCTAAGTTGTTAAATCTTATTGGAAATACAAGATGCTAGCAAAGAATCAAATTTGTACTATACAGACTATACTGTGAGTCGATTAACAATAAAAGAATAACGATTAAACCGAATGTTGTTCAAAGCAAATTCAGAGCGCGATATTATAAGTAAGGTATAGGTTTTATACGTAATACGTATGTATCCAATAAAAGACGTATTAATCAACTAAGAAATTTATCAGAAACACTCACGGCAATGCGGTTATATAAATAAATAAATTTATCTCGAAAAAATTCTCAATAACTACAAATAACTGCATCAACCATATTGAGCTACTACTACGTATAAATCTACATTAGCAGTTATGCTGTGAGCAAATAAATAATTGTGTGTTAATTCATTAGAAATTGATGAATTTGTATAGAATGAGGGGAATATAATTAGCATTGGTATCCAAATTCAGAGAGAATTATAACGTAACTTCCAGTGTAAATGAATAATGGTAACTTGTTCATGTACACAAATCATACTTTCAATTAGGAAACTAATTTATAAAAAGTATATTTTATTTAAAGAAAACTAATTTTCTAGAATGGAGTAAATTAGCAAACGGCGTCTTGAATAAAGTAGCTTGTAAATGAATTGTTAGTAAAATGAATAAAAATGAAGTAAAACTCGGATAATAACTATAAACAAGTTCCCTATAGTTTATATTTACCAAATCACTGTAAATGTATCACTTTAGTTAAAGAAGAGTAAAAATCGAAATTTGTTTGCTACGAAATAAATCGGGTCTCTTTTATATAAAAATTGACTCAAATTCTATGTCACAAGTACCATAATTACAGATCACCATTTAAGGCCCTACTGTGCTACATACTAAATCAGAGAGTTAACTAACTGGTATAGAAATCTTCAAGTTAACTCGTGAAGATTTTTCCCTTAGATTTACTTGATAATACTGCTCTTACGGACCTATGGGTATTTTGCATATTTGAGCTCTGCAGATGTCTACACAATCAATAGTGTGAATTGCATGCGGAGTTTGTAATAAGAAGTATTAATGATTAGTTAATACGACACCTGAAGCGGACTATAAATTAAATTCATAAAACTTCTTAGTAATCTGCAAAATCATTTATTGCAAGGCGAAAAATATTATTAATATTTAAATTATAATTATATTTAGCAGTTTCCAGGCAAATTATATATAAAGTAAGGAGTCACTTGTCCATTTCTGTGTAGAATGGTTCAGTGTACTAATTACACCATTATACTCGGGGATATCGGATAACATTGTAAGCAAATACAGAGCTAATTTGTACATACATTGTATCAATCATATGCAATATATTTCTAACTAAAAACAATGCATGTGAGCTAAGACTTGTGATAACGTAAATTCTTTAATTAATTAGAAATATGCAAATTTTGGGTAGAAGGGTTTAAAGGGTTTAATTAAAATATCAAGGGTGAATTAGGACGATAGTTTTCAGGATAGTTGGGTCTTCTCCTTGTTCAACTAGTGGAGTATTAAATTTTGTAAGAATTTGTTCATCTTCTAAGCAGGATTTAATCTTTGAATTGACGAGTGAGATAAAGTAGGTTAAAATAATAAGTATATAAACCCATTGATTTGGTTTGAGTGAAATATTGTATTGCGAAAGACGGAAAGTTTTTACGAGACAGGTTAAATCCGGCCAAATTTCACTCGGCATTATCCGTAGATTTTGTGTAATAGCAGGGATTGTTTTGTACAGTTTTTCGAGTACAATTTTGGTTCTCATCTGTAACTGGGAATATGTATCTATTGCTGGCAAAATAATATCATTTTCTTCCAATTCTTTCTCTTTAATTTTTGGGACTGATTTAGTATCTAATGAATTAATTTCTGGTAATTTTCCTGACGGATTTATTGGGCTTTTCGCGTGTTTAGTATAAATAGATTGCATTTTTTCAATTGTCGAATTCGTCAGGTATTTACCTGATGAAAACTCCTCATTTTCTGATAAGGAGTCTTCGCTAATTACATCATCACTATCTGAATTATTTGTGTTTAATTTCAAACCTATCTGTTCTCTTAATTGAACAGTTAATTTCGGGAAAATAGGAATACCATCGAAAAAATCACGATTATCAATATCTTTAATGAGAAAGTTTAATGTTCGATTGGTGAGCCACGCACTAACTATACTACAGCATTCTTCTAAGGGAGGAATTGGGATATTTGGCGGAGTTAATACCTGAGGAGAGTCAAATATATTATGTGACAAACCATGGCGTGTTTCTGGGTTTTCTACAAATCTCACAATTTTTGGTTTCACATTTTCGCTCAATTTGTCGTCTTCTATATGGACGCTTGTAACTGTATCTTCAGTACAAATAACTTCCTTTTCTTCTACAATTTTTGGTTTAACAACATTTTCGCTCAATTTATTTTCTTCTTTAAGGACGCTTATAATTTTATCTTCAGTACAAATAACTTCTTTTTCTTCTACATTATGTGGCTTGCTAATACCACTATTAATTTGAAGGAATTTTACATCAGCTATAAAGGCAACACTTCGTTCCCATAAGGGTTCTGTATTAAGTTGACTCGCGAAAAAATCCGATGCTTTATAACACTGATCGCAACAGAATTTTTTCCTCTCACTCAAATCGTATACTTGCCTTGTTTTGACACTAATATGGTATTTGTGTCGAGGTATACTCTTCAATTTGTTTGCACATAAAATGTAACTACATAATTTCATTGAAAATCTTTCCTCGATAATATCTGAATAATTATTCGGGTTTAGCAAAGGTAAACTCTCGATTAATCTCTCTTCACTGATAACATCTTCTCCAACTAATTCCACAATCATTTCGAAAGCCTTTTTCTCAGCACTCACCTTATATTCGATATCTTTTCTAAGTTTCTTTACCAATTCTTTCTTGTGTTTATTCATGTCAACACTAGGGTACAATTGGTATGTTCAGAAGTTGTGATAATTATATTATCAAATTACCGTAAACTCTAGTTTAATACGGGGTCAGTCGAAATTGTTCGAATTATCCGGAATCATTTGCATTTGTTTGTTAAGCTAAGGGAATTCAACCTTGTTTGCCTTAACCGTCTTCGTATTAATTATAATTATATAATGAGAGGCCAATATAATTAAAATTCCAAAAAAGATAAATTTTTGATATGAACAGTTACTAAAATCGTCGTTTTTATGAAAACACGGAGTCTATTAAATTAGAAATACATACCTAATAGTGATTCATTAAAAATGGTTGATACGTTATAAGCGAAGTACAATAATACATGTTACCAATCGTATGGAATACGAAACGTATAAAGTCTAAACAGCTATACAAACGTGATAGGGTTGCCACTGTAATGACAATTCAAAATCAAGATGAATTGTCTGTATTTTCACCGCAATTTTTTTGCCACATTTTGAACGAAATATTTCGCATTTTCAGCTCATTTCGTACACAACTTGTATCTGAATGTGGATGGCCTCTAATAGCTTCAATCTGTATTTTATCCTTTGTACTTTTAGATGGGGCTTTTGGCATGCTGCTAAAAGTTAAATGTTTTGAAGAGTTTTTCGATATACTACTAATTGATGATGTCATTGATTTAGACGCATTGGATTGTAATTTCATGAAACTACAATGAATCAGTTTTAAAATACTTTGTAAATACTCCTTTGTTGACGTCATAAGGACATTAGTACACGGTCTATAATGATTTAATAAGAAATTAGTGGCTTTGTAAGATTCACTTTCGAGACATGACCTACAAGTCTGTAACGTGATTTCTCGAATACCCAAGGGCGCGAGTGTTTGTTTTTCAGCTGAAATTTGTGTGTTGTAGCAGGTAAGAACATCTTTTATTCCTTTCACTGCGATATAACGGATTTTACAGCTGAAATCAAGGTTGTCATCATTTTTATAAGAAGAGAGGTCAATTAAACCAACTCTAATATGATAGTTCAGTTTGTTGCATGATATTTTTCCAGTTAAAACTAATCTACGAATATAACTTATTTTAGTTTGCAAACACACTTTTGTCATAGAGTGTATGTAGTAGGATGTGTGTTCACTTTCCCATTGAAAAGCGATATTTTCTCGCATATACTTTCTATAGAAGTTAGAAATACTTTCCAACATTTCGCTATACGAACTCCAGTCCTGGTTGCTATCGTTTGTAGTTTGGAATGTGCGATCAATATTAGAAGCGTATGAGTTTAATAGAGGCAGTAGTATAAGTGTTTCAGCCATTTGGCTACTGTTAACAGATAGTAGTGTAAGGATATCCAGCATTAGACTGAAATCTATTATACTCTGTTTCTGGTTATTAGAAGTGTAGCATTTTATAAATTGGAGGATACAATATTCGATATTTTGTGAGTGGCAGAACGTGATTTCATGCCATATTTCCAGGCTATGGAAAACCTCTGGACTTATCTGAGCACACAAATCGATAGAATTAACTGTCTCACTACTCTTCAAACTATTTTGAATCGAATTCTTATCTAACCAAGGTTGTTGAGATATATTGAGTATTCCGGTATTTTTATTGTTAGAATCGATTGAGTTATCACTGTCGATATCAATGTTAGCAGATAGATACGCTAGGACAGACATGGCATGCTGTATGCACATCCAAACGAATGGAGAGGATGCGGACAATAACAACAACTCACTTGTCAAACTACTTTGCAGCACTCTTATTACAAGAGCTAAGTTCCTATATCTTTCTAGTCTCCCCAACAAATAGTGTATATACAGTCTGTTATACCCACTTTGTAGAATCTGACCTAGATACACTGTTCTCAACAGAGTATTGGCTTGTTTGTAGTTATTAGGAGACCCCATACGAGTGTCCGTGTCAGGTGATAGCAAGTCCTTGAGTTCTAAAGGAACCATGTGTAGAACAGTGAATAGGTAGTGAGGAGATATTAATAGAGGTGTTGAAGTGAGTGAGTTCAATAGAGCTGTGATAGATCGTATTTGTAAGGGCCCCTGGCATTGGTACATGAATAGAGTGTCTTTCCATAGCTCTCCTATTTGAGCTGAGTTCGCTTCCTGGTTTAATTTGGATTGTATATTTAGCTTGCGCTCTGTTAGTTGTAGTGTCTCTTCTAGCTTTCTATGTAGCTTATGCTTAGAAGGACTTTTCTCTATTTCTTCCAAAGATTTGTTGTATTCCTGAATGAATTTGGATGAGATGGAGTCTAGCTGTCTGTGTGTGGGTGTGTGTAGTGTTACTTCCGGTGTAGGTGTTGCCTTTATTCGCGGGGATGACGGCATTATTGGGGAGGGGGAGGGTATACGGTATGTCTGTTCTTTCTCTTCAATGTCTTCTATTAGAGATTCGGCGATTTTCTTCGAGACTATACCGAAGTTGTGTATTATGGGAATACGACTAGTATGCATTTTATAGCTAACTCTTGTTGAATTAAAATATAGTCAATAGTAGTAAATATTAAATATTTAATCCATTTGTATACGATACAGTCAGGTTCTTTTATTAAGAACATTCATGGACCAAATAATATGTTCTTAATAGAGAGAATTCATAATAAACGAACTTACATTAATACAAATAAATTTGTAAATTGTAAAGTTGTTAAATTTGTAAATTTGTGTTCTTAATAAAAGTGTTTCATAATATTCATATTAATTAAGAAGACAAAAATTCATAATAAGTCAAGAAGAAAAATTTCATATAAGCAGCCTGAATAAATAACCGAATATTATAGTTCAAATAAGTTAGTTTATAAGTGAATAAAACTCCTGTTTCCTCGCCATAAACTCGTCAAACCGCTTCTTTCCATAACCGAGGAAATCAAAATCGATTGAAGAATTAGAGGCTTGATACAGGCTCCATAGGACCCAATACAAATGAGCTGCTAATGCAGATAAGTTTGCTCCTATATAGAGAGTGTTTAGCTCAGAATCAGTTATACTACTCGGGTCTTTGCTTTGTAAACTGTAGACCTTTTCTAAATAATTTCTAAGCCATTGCATTTGATACTCTTTATTCGGATAACGGGAATAGTCTACTTCAGTTAATCCAGCGTATTCCGCGAAGTGATTACCAATGTCGTAGCAGTTATAATTAAGGCCTGAATACTCAAAGTCTATGAACTTAATCTTGTCAGTAGACTTATCGAAGAGAATATTCGATAATAAGAGGTCATTGTGTGACAGAACTATTGGTAAGTCCAGTTTTTCTATTGCAGATATAACATAGTCAATTTCTCCTTTTAACACTGATATTTCCGGGTATTCTTTAAATGATTTCTGTTTATAAGGATCATCGAAACTTGTTGGTATATTCGCGATTAATTTCGCAACAGCCGATCCAAATGAGGAAGTTTTCGTTGGTGGAATGGGTTGAAAAAGATAATGCATTTGTGCCATCTGTATAGCAATTAGCTTAGAAATATGTGGATCACATACTGTATTCTTATCGAGTGTTACACCATCCAGATATTCGTAGCACAATCCATTCACAAATACAGTTATTAACTTAGCACTGTTCATACATGTACTGCCTGATAGTAAGTTGAATGTGGTTATCTCATTGTCACGGTCAATTATTTTCTCAGTTCCTAAGCCATTAATTCTAACTAGGACACCTGATTCATTTGACATTGTGTCACCATGGTAACAACCGATTAGCTTGTTAGAAATGCCATCTGTGAATAAAGTAGTTTTCAAACATTTGTCTTCCCAACTGGGCCTTACAGTTTTAACGAGTGAAATAACGTCTTTAGTAATATCAGTTGACGAGAGAGATATTGTTATGTCGCAGTATGGTGCATTGAGATAATACATCCCAGTTGTTGTTGTTGTTGTTGTTGTTGTTTTATCAGTTGTAGCCATGTGTGCTATTTCGTGATATACGTACAAATTTAAACTGGAAGTCGATTAGTTAATACGAAACAAGGTTTAATTCCCCTAAGGCCCTAGCCTATACAAATGCATGCATGTTACATGGTTAATTAAACATACTACAAATTATGAACATATTTCGACGGTCCCCTGGTGTTCGTATTATAAATGAGAATCTATTGCAATTATAAATTTATGTAAAATATAGTATGATTTATATAAAAACCTTTCCACATAAAACAAGATCAATTTACAAAGGGCATAATTCATAAACACTAACTTTAAACAAAATATATTATTCTTCCTTCGCTTTCGGCTGTTTGTACGAGTACAACAGTATAATAGGGATAACCAATAGCACAGCCCCAAGTAAGTAGCATAGCATAGAACCGACACTCCAGTACAACGAGCAGACTATAAAAGGACCAAGTCCCCGAGCGAAAGCACCAATTGCCCGCATTATTCCTAGAATCTTTCCCTTTTCAGTTTCTGTTCCTGAGAGAGAAGCTAGTGTTGTGAGAGAGGTGACAACAGTCGCACTTGCGTACGAATACAACACAAGCCCAGTGTACAGCGCCGTAGAGCTGTTAAGAAGCGCGAAACAAACCGCAGAAGGCACGAGCAATACAATCCCACTCAAGCCAACTAGTCGCTCGGTTCCACTCTTCATTCTACGCACGAAACCGCTTTGCAGCAACACCATCACAACACCTACAACACAGTACATTTTGCCTTGGTCCCCCCTAGAGAAAAGCAAACGATCATGGACTAGAAATGAGAGTGCGTACTCCATACCTGCGAAAAGTATCATATAGCAGAGGTATACACTGCCTAATAACCGCATTGAGCTGAGCTCTTCGGGTGTATATTTAACTACCGCGTCGAACCGTAGCAGTGAGTAAGGATTCGAAAGGTAAAACGCGCTTTTTATACCATGACCGAAAGATTTCGCGCGATCATGAAGTGGCAAACTTTCTTCTAAGAAAAAGTAAACAAACAAAATGTTTATTATTGTTAGCGATAGAGCAAACATAGCTGGGTATTGGAAAGTACCGAAATTCGCATCAGAACTAGTTGCCATTCGCGAAAACATCACACCTATAATTGGACCGAAAATGAACCCAAGCGAGAATGCAATTCCAACAACCATCATACCTTGATTGCGCTTTTTAACAGGCGTTATGTCTGCCACCATCGAAATAGCCACACTAATATTACACTTCGTTAAACCACCGATAATCCGCGAAAATACAAACAAAGAAAAACTGTAAGAAAACATCCAAACTAGGTAAGCAATTCCGATACCAAATAAGGAAATAAGCATCAGAGGTTTTCTACCGAAAATATCCGAAAGAGTTCCTACAAAAGGCGTACTCACAAACTGAAGAAGGGAAAATAGAGAGCCTAAAAGTCCGCCGAAAAATACGAGATTAAAATTCTTCCCTGTAGGAGCGCCAAATAGATTTAATAAAGAATCCAAATATTCCTCACATAACTTATAAAATGGGTCTTTAAGTGTGTACCCATAGTACTCAAGGAGTGTAGGAAATAGTGGTAGTATAAGTGTGAAAGCAAGCAAGTCTATTAACAGAGATATAAATATAACAAGCAGTTGTTTGTGGTTAACTTTTCTCTCTTTATTTTCATCTGTAGTATGCTCTGTTTGTGTTGACATTTGTAATGAGCTATCGAGTAAAATCACACAAAATAACAAATAGCAATCTATGTTTTATCCTAGGTACATTTTTTTGGAAACACAATTTACAATTTACATAGTTCGAATACCAAACAACAATCTCAAACCTACAAATAAATTAATTTGTTTACAAAGATAATATAACATATTAACAATCGTTTATCTCTATTTTGTAATTACACATTAGTATCTAGAACAAGTTATTGATAAATCTGTTCATTAGGTCCATAGCTATTCTTGGTTGGTCATACGGCACCATATGGCCAGCCCTACGGACTGACACCTGATAGAAGCTATCGACTTGTTTCACATAACCGGCAACTTCTGAATCCGAATCTACAACTTTCCAAGGCACCCTTTTGGCCTTTTTATACTCTTCAGCTTTAGACCAGTTAAGCACATCGAGAAATCCTTCAGTTAGGATTGTACCTAGAAATATATAGAGTAAAAGTTAACTGTACTAAAATAGCATTACTAGACCATGGATATTGTTAAATGGATATCCAAGGTCCGTAATACAAATTGCTAATCCAATAACTGAGTTCCTCATTAAAATTCGCTTGTTAAAATAGCACGCACCAACTTAGTTATTATGTATCGACCGAAACAACAATATATCAAAAATCCGCTATTTTATAAATAAGCTTTATTAAACCATGGATCGCAACACAAATTAAGGTCGCCGGATTATATATGGCAAAAAAATTCGTGATGAATTTTTGGACAAGTTGTTGGTGACTACTTTATTGACCCATAACAAGGTTGCAACTTGCAAGAAAGGAGAAAGTTTGAATACCTAGAGTCTAAACGTTATAATCTTTATAATTGTATAACAATGTTAGAATAGTAAATAGGATAAGATTGGCTTCGTTCAGATAAGGCAGTCTCAATATAGGATTCGAGATAACATAACAGTACAGTATTTAGTATTAATGGTGAGATGTAGGCAGTCAATGTAAATGTCATTTGTTTGGGCGCAGTTTACAATGCGGAATGAAGATGGAAACATATTTGAGATGATTTGTAAATTTTGTTGTCGTAAATTAAGGAAAATACAGAATTCGCGATTTATGGTTAGAAAAACGCGACTATTATGCCGAATTTCGCAATGGCAAATAATGAGATTGCTCTATTATTCAGCTACATTGTTGTTAATATACTTTATAATGTTTTATACGTTGAATAAAACAAGCTCAAAATCAGATGATTTTACATCACCAAACACAACTAGTGTAAGCAAACTGGATAGGAAAATAATGTATTCTCCAAATTGTGAATATGAAAACTGTGTTTTAACACAAAACAAACAAATATTTTTCATTTTAATTCTACAGAACAATACAAGCGTGAGAGAATTAAACATTATACGCGAAACATGGTGTAAGGAAATTGACCAAAAAGACATACTTTATGTATTGGGATCAAGCGGGGAAATAAATCATGAATCAATGGAGAGATATTTAATTGTAAAGATAGAATCTCAAGAATCATTATTATCCTTAGTATTCCAGTATATTAAGAGAAATAAACTTTTAGAAGAGTATCCATGGTACTTCGTGTTAAGCAGTACTTCTGTATATGTTCGTGTTGATAAGTTGATCGATACTTTTACAGCGATTGATCCAAACCAAGTTATAGCGTTTGGGTTAGGAGCAGGTCCTATTAATGGACTATGTGCTTTTGAACACGGAATTGTATTATCAGAATCTCTTATTCGTGTGGTCACTCAATGTATAGGTTACAATGGTGATTATATAATGACAATAGGCATGTGCTTGCAAATGTTTCAAGTGAATTGTATTTCTGATCCAGATACAGAACTAGGGATTAATTATTCAACCGAAATTACGCACATGAATAATATACTCGCCGGGAAATCTCAAGAAATTAGAAACGTAATCCTAATTAATACACCTGCACCAAACGATATATTCTATCTGTTGAAAACCGCGATTTATCAAGAAAGGTATTTTGACAGCAAATACGAAATGAAAGAGTTAGAACGTATTGAGAATAAAATAAAAGCCAGTTTTGGGAACGAAGAAATTGTTAATACAAACCCAGTTAAATTCGCCGAGTTGGAACAACATAGAGATTTTTGGTTAGAATTAAAAAATTCAACACTTGTTTCAAGTTTAAGTAAAAAACCATGGATAAAGGTAAACAGAGAGCTGAAAAAAGAAATTAGCAAAATGGGGGAGTCAAGCTACAAAGATAACAGAAATAAAATCGGACTTACAAATTACAATTTCCTAAATTTACGGGATTTAATTATAAAACAAACATTCGAAAAGAGAATGTATTATTCCACAGTTTTGGTTGAAAATAGATTTCCAAATTACAAATTCATTCAAATGTACAAGGAGGATATAAGGAGCCCTGAAGGTTCAATTCAATCAATCTCATCGCTTGATTGGAATGTTAAAGGTGTGAAAACCGCGATTGTCTTGATATTATCAGCACACATGCCTTCAGAAATAGCAAATAATTTCGCAGAAAGAAACGATGAAATGTTAGCTGAAATGAACATAGAACATTTTATAATCAAAATAGAACAAAATGAATACGAATACGAAAAGCAGATACTAATCGCATTGCTGAAGTTCAAACTAAAAGACTACAAAATAATATTATTGACAGCACCAATCGATGTACCACAACAGTTAATTGAATTAACACAAGAAATGACCATAAAAGGACATCAAGTTTATATACCAAAATGGTGTGAGCATCACTCATCAGAGAACCTAAATTTAATGAGTATTTATTCACAGGATTTGTTCAAGATTGCGACGGAAAAGTGGATCAATTGTAAACCACGAGAACTGCTTACTTGTGTAAAAAATGAAATCGAGAAAAGCACTAGACTCTTGGTATTAGAAACTAATGAAAAAATATGTGAATAGTTTAATCATATTAAAGTATGTTGTTTACTCTTTCACTGTAGCTAATAGCTATTAAAAATAGTACACTAACAATATTTTAATAGAGAAACAATGGATGTCAAATTTATTATATTTATCCATGGTTCCCTAATATAATTCTAAACTTACCAACAATGAGATCCAGATTTCCATTATAAAGCATCACTCTATAGTTATCCATTATAACAGACAAGTTATAAGCCATAGACTGCATTATGTCATTAACAATTGCCAACTCAACTTTCAAGTCCTGTTTGAATGGTTCGTCCCCTACATGTATGGCTTGACGCACTTGGTTCTTTCCGAGGTACTTCAGATAGTAATTCATATCTGGTGGAGCTGTACAACTAAATGAGTACAATTATAAAAACATCGTCGGAAAATGCTTATAATGTTCTTATAACCGGCATGTTCTTATAACTGACATAAATTATACAGGCTATATGGCAACCGTTTTCCAGTAGAATGTTCTTATATCCGATATCTACTGTATAATTGAATTTAGAATAACAGTTTAAAAAATACGAAAAATTTCAGGGCACTAGGATTGTATAAATTTATTTCGGATAATCTTAAATTGTATGAGAAATACAATTTAATTGTCTCTGGTATAAGACTGACAGTTACTGTATTAGGAATTAACTTACTGTAGAATATTGAAATAGAAATCACATCCTGTGACGTTCTCAAAGTAGGTACCATATTTGAATAAATCTCCGTTCAATAAAAAGTCAAAAATCTGGAATGCCTCATAAAAATATCTTTCCTTAATTAGCGCAGCAGCTCTGTTAGTTTGAAGATCAATATAATCCTTCTGTACAGAATCTATTAGTCCGTAAGAATACATTAGCTGTCCATAGTGCGGCAATTGGTTTTCAGGGTCAACTAATCCATTCCCAATTGCTACTCCTTTGAAGTTAATCTTGAAGGAAGCACCAGGATTTGCAACGTGTATTTTGTATGCTAAAGCTGGAACGTATTTCCCAGCATAAGATTCCCCTATAATGCAGAACATAATCAGAATACTTAAATAGAGCTCAGTTTGTACCATAATACAGTAGACTCCGCTTAATAGAGTCACCTCAGGACCAGGTTACTTTGACACGAATAAGCGAAGAAATCTAATAAGCAAAAATATATTAAGGCAAATGTAATTCAGTCCTATAAATCCTGTGAAATTTTGACCCGATTAAGCGGAGAAATATATTAACCGGTGCTCTATTAAGCGGAGTCGACTGTACTTAAAAAAGAGCTCAGTTTATTCTAATAGTAAAGAGTCAGACTTAATTATAAAGGTTAATTTTTGACTCTTAAAAAAATTAACATGCTAGATGATAAATTAAGTCAACTTACCTGTAATATAGAATTCGTTATCTTTATACCCAAATAGCCTAAAGAACTGAAGCATCGCTTCATAGAGATTATCCGCTACTTGATTCTCATTTATAGACAACCCATCTTTTTGTCGCACGAAGCTAAACCCAGTTCCCACCGGATTATCAATGTACAGCATCTATACATTAGAACTGGTTAGTACGTACCCCCTCGGGAGTAAGTATTATCCGAGTGTACGTACAAACCGAGTTGACATTACATAGAGATACATAGAAATTGACAAACTTTGTTTTTACAAGTTAGTACGTACTAAACTAAGTACAGTGGAACCTAGTTAATACGAACACCAACGGACGGTAAAATTTTGTTCGCTTTATCAGGAGTTCGTATTAAGCGGAGTAATTCTAGGGACTTAATTTTGTGGAACTGTTTTTCGTCTTATCCGGAAATTCGTATTAACCGTGTTGGTACTAACGAGGTTCTAATGTACGTACTAACCGAGTTATATATACTGTATTAACAGAGTAACAGATTATTTGATTTTATAAGGAAAATCTTAAAATCTCAGTTATATCTTACGTTGTATTTCTGTGCCCAGTTTATATCTCGACTCATTGGGTTACCACTACTGTCTACTACAATCGGACCGTTCTCAACAAAAATAGCGTAAACTGAAGGTGCACCAGGCCCCCCTTGTAACCATAGTAACAGAGGAGCAGCTGAGTTGTTATTAACCGCAGGAAAGAACCACATAAATAGGCAACCATCTGAAGATTTATTGACACGTAGGAATCCTGCGTAGCTCTCTATAGAACTCATGTCTGGGAGGGAAACAGAACTTTTCGTTTTAACTTCATCTGGAGAGAGATCTGTAAGAATAAGAGGACTACTGTCTTTCAGTTTTGATATCTTTTCATAAACCGATTCACAGTATATTACGTAGATAAAGGACAGTAGTAAAACTATAGGAAACTTATTCATTCCAACTAAGGGTAATTAAAATATGGAATTTATAAGTTAATCAGAATAAATTATAAATTAATTAAAGTGTCTATATTTAGATTATACATGCCCTAAGGTATTTGATAAATGCAGGAATTATTACACTATAGGGGCGAATGAGAGTATGGCAATTTCTACGTAACATATTAACGCATATAATTTATTGAGATTGTAATCCATTTAATTAATTACTTAAATGTCAAGTAATCGGATCACTGATTAGTCTAATAAAGTACAGATGGTTGGGATAATATATGTTATAAATTAGCACAGGTTTATACAGGTGCGCTAGAATGAAAGAGATACCTTGGGACTTTTAATATTATAGCAGACCCTGAGTCGAATCGTGAAGGATAATATAATTATAGCACATGTTATTGATAATACAGTAGACTCCGCTTAATAGAACCACCGGTTAATAAGATCAAAATTTCACAGGATTAATAGGACGGAATGACAGTTTGGCTTAAAATATTTTCGGTTAAGATTTTCCGCTTAATCGGGTCCAAGTAACCTGGTCCCGATGTTACTCTATTAAGTGGAGTCGACTGTATTATGATACAAATAGAGTAAAGTCTTGATAGTATAACACCAGGGGACCGTCAAAATTTGTTTGCTTTATACGAGATTCTTATTTACAGGTTGTTCTATATTAAAAAGGCTTTAATTGGGGCTAAATTGTGTTCATACTAACAAATTGTTTCGTGTAACAAACAAAATTATTTAGATGACAAACCTCAATTAACAACCCAGAGTATAATTAAGTTTGCATTTTCCTAATAACTAAATACCTACGATACACCTAATACTATTACAAACTCAATTCCTACTACTACACTAATTATCTCCCCCGAACAGATCTCCAATACCGCCCCCACTGTCATCGCTACTATCGCTATCAGCTGCTGCCTCAGGCTCATCGATGACGTCATCTGGCTTCGCGTCTGTAGTGGCTCCCGTATTCCCGGCTTGCAGCTTAGCCAGGGCCTCTGGGTCTGAGAGGATGGCCTTTATTTCGTCCGCTTCTTTGAAGTCTATGTTTGTTCCTAGCGCTATTTTGAGCAGATTTCTGAATCCGTAATTCAGACTGTGTGTTACGGTACCAGGGAGAGGATAGCCCATTCCTAAGGGGAAGTTGGTAGTCAAGGGAATTATACAGTATGCTCTAGTTAATAAATATTTGTGGAGTACAGTTGAATCTCATTAAGATTAAAACCAAGGGACCGTCGAAATTTGTACTCCTTATTCAGAATTCGTATTAACCGAAATGGTATTAACAAAGTCCACTGTATAAGGTTCAATTCTCCTAGCCTATACAAACCCATAAGTAACTCCGATTAATAAGAATTTCCGGATAATACGAACACACTTCGACGGTCCCCTGGTGTTCCTAATAACGAGAGTTTACTGTATACTCTACTACTATTTACCTAACGCAGTAGCATTGATATTAGAAATTCCCTGTCGGAAAATACTAATAACATCTCCATCAGTCAAATCTAACAGTTCAGCTTTGTAAATAGATCCCTTGTCATATACAGTTATAACCTTCAGTCCGTAGGAAAAAGGACTAATATTCAACATGTTCAGAAGAGTGGTTTCGCTTGCCCCAACTTTACAGTTCTTCTTGATGAGATGGAAATCGTGTAGCAATTCAATCTGTCCACGAGTGATCTTAGTAGGGATTGTTAGGTTTTGGAAAAACGCGGTTTTATCAGGTCCCAATCCGCAGGATCCTTTCGGTAGGATGACGTCAAGAGGAGCGATAGCACCAGTTTTCGCAGGGGCAGCTTTCTTATTCTCCAACAGCTTATTGCGAATATATATCAGATCGAGATGTGTGAACACCATGCCTACATTATTCTTGATGTGCGGTATGAGTTTCTCCAAGTCTGGGTTGTGTTGATAACCGCGAATTGCCTTCTTCATTAGAGTGTTTTTGCCCATAAAAATAATGGCATCACCGCGTAGCGCTTTTCGGATTTGCTGCATTTGGTATGAACCGACATTGTCGGCGTTTACAAGCAGAATTCGGTTGTATTTGGCGAGAAATTCCGCCATTTTTACGAAATAGTCGGCTTTCCTGGTTGTCTTATCTACTTTATGACCGCCACCCATTGTTTAATCAAATTTGCTATTAGCTGATTCAAAAAATTGAAAATAATACGTACATGATCATTATAAATTAATAAATATTCTTACTAGTAATTAATTATTCAGGTTGAACAACCCTTCAAAACGTTAGTACCAAATAAGCGTTTGGGCAAGAAATAAAACTGTATAATTGACTCTATGCATATATTGGAATTTTTGGACAACTATTGGTGACCAATTAAAGTTATCAGTAATTATTTCTGATGTAATATGATAATATCCAAAGAAATTGGCAAAGCTAAGCCAAAAGGAATTATATTATTTCCCAAGGAAAATAAAAAAAGATTTCAGATATTACATAATAATCTTTTACTAATAACTAATAAGGTATTTATATATGTGATGGCCTAATGTAATGTCTGGATGCTAATAATAGATTTCTCACTAATTTGAGGGTAATATTACTACGCAAAATGATATAAAAAATGCAAATTATGCGAAACATGTGGAAAGTGGCAGCTTTTTAGCCAAAAGTTTTAATTCTTACATACATTTGTAAATTAACGAAAGTGCTAAGAAAACGTAACTTTTTCGTATAATTTAAACTAATTATGATGTCCTGTCTAATCTAATATTAATATGATCTTAAAATGATTACAAGAAGCAACTCGTGGGTGTATACAGTTGCATAAATTCAACAACATTCAGGGATTTGTCCCCGGAATAACCAGAGGTATATAAGAAAGCTCAATTTATAATAATGGATTAAGTTTCTTCAAAACTAGAAATGCTAAATATCGATGAATTATCTTTTGAATCAGTTCCAGTGGCTGACTGGTCAGTAAAAAATACAGAAGAATGGCTAAAATCATGCCTCAACCGTTACCAACTCGATGATCCAAAGTTGTTTTCGAAAATTAAAATGAAAGGTCAAACTTTGCTCATATATCATGAATATCGTGAGCTAAATAAATTCTATGCTGACAACCATGCCGAACAATTGCACGAAGACCTCGATGTTAGGTTAGGTCGCACACTGGTGATGCCCACAACCAGTAAGCTCTCTAGAATTTCAACTCAGCGGAAGCCAACGTTGACTGCATTATGGGATAAATTCGAAAAGCAACTCGATGACATCAACATTGACTTTGGGAAATTGTTAGATGGAAAACGCACAGCTAATTTGTATGCGAACGAACTCATAATCGAATCTTTGTATGCTCTCAAAGGGAATGGGAATATCCTACCAATTGAATGTCTAATTTCGCGAATGTCAAATAGCTTTTTCAAGCAGTACACCAATCTTATAAATTGTGATACCCCTCTTAAACATTTGGAATATGGTCATGTAAAATTACAGCTGCCAATCGACGAAGCAGTCGGTGCGTTTGTACAGAAATTCTACCTACACGGATACCCCGCCTTAGCCGAACTAATGTTAGAACAAATTCTCTACTTGGGACAGTTAGGAGCCGTAGACACTAACTACAAATCCAATCAATTCCCAGCCATTATTATTGTGTCAAGTGATGAAAAATCGGAAGAAAATACGGAATACACTTTTCAGTTTGAAGAACGAAAAGCGAGATATTCAAATGAAAGTGATGATAGTGGTTATCGCAGTAAAAACGTATCCCCAAGAGTTAGTCTATCAGAAATGAATAATCCTTTACATCAGCTTTCGCCCAAACACCTTGAGGCAATAGATGAGATTTCTGAGCCTAGAGAATGCTCATCGCGACAATCGACAAACTCCTTGTTTGAAGGCGAATACCAAATCGAAAGAAATCAAAATTTGGTTTACATCGAAGGGAATAATTTCGTTGTTGACTACGCAACTGATCAAATCGCTGATAATGAAAAAGTATCATTCAATTACGATTCAAATTTAACTATAAAATTTGATGTCACAGCACATGAAAATGATCCTAAAACTGTTACGAACCGACACAATTTGTTTAGAGTTTCAATCGATAATGATACCACAGAGGATGTGGGGTTTTCCTTACGCGCGTATAACTTGTCAATGCCAGGCGATATTAAAGTCCTGCACGCTTCGCCCGGTTGCAATTTCCAAGTATTGAAAGGGAAAACAACGCGAAATGAGAATAAATGGGTGCATGATATCGAGTTGATAGACAAGTTAATCGAACTTTCAGGGGACTACATCATATTTGAATTAGTCGTATGCTCGTTAGACAATGGATCAGGGAATAGTTTGAAAGGTAATAGGTGGAATATTCAACGAAATTACATTCAAATAAAATGTGCTATTGAAACGAATACTGCAACAGACTATGACACAAGAAAAGAACTACAAACACTCGTAAATAAAACAATGGGTAACGAAAAACGCAAAAAATGTTTAAATATCCTTCTCGACTCGCTGTATTATTTTATCTATAATGATCAAGAGAAAGCTTACAAACTAGCAACACAACTTATACTACTACCGGATTTCCAGAGACCACAATTGCTCATTTTCTGCTGGCTAATAATCGGTACTTACATTTACCAATGCGACACACTAGATTTTCTCAAGCAAAGAAAGCTCATTGCGCTAATTAACGCTGGAACTTGCATCAAAAGAAAATTCAAATCGTTGAACATTAATGTGTTAAATAACATTGTCAAGTTTTCGGACAAATCAATAGCAATACTCCAACACTATCTAGAAAGACACAAAATGAAAAGATCCCAGTCTTGTCCCGAAAATTTGAAGGCTAGTGCGAAAAACAGCATTTCTATGATTCCAATTATTTTCACAAAACCTCCAACACCAGAACCTGAAGACTCGGCTGTTACGTCACCAGAACCAGATTCCAACCAAAAGTTGATACGCTATGCTAGCTCCGAGCCAAGTCTGCACAGTTTAGTGACAAATGAAAGTTCATACGAAAACTCAAAACTGAAAGCTCCCATTTTGAAATATAATACAACCAGGATAGCGAGTGATTGTGTGGAGACGCTAAGTTTTGAAGATTGCGAAATCTTATGTCCACCCTCGAATACTGGGATCGAAATTTCCTTTGGTTATGCGAAAATGGACAAGTACTCTTCGCAAACAACGATTGTCCCAAGCGTAAGCCATTTTGCCACATTAGAACTCACGAATGACCTTGATAGCGAAAAATACAGCGAGCCTTATAAAATCAAATTCCCAATCCCAAATAATATTTCCAAAACTGCCATTTTACGTGTTGTGTATCAGAATGGAGTAATAACTGAAGATATCACGGATAGCATTTTACATGATTTCAATCTTAAGTCGCATACAGGTTCAATTGACGCTACTGGGAATGGAACCTATATCATTTTGGGCGTAGAAGGGTCGCCATCAACGTTAACTTGTTATGTTGCAAACGATATTACAAGCGTTCGTCCCTTGTACGTACATCTGTGGTTGAAAAGAGTTAACGGATTCGCGAATTGGAGGGAAATTTGGTGTTGCATTTCTTGTAAGGAAGAGTTACTGATAAGACCACCTATCAGAGAAGCATGGCCAATTAGTAAAATAGTCTTAAATACGAGATACAATGATAAAATCGAGTTTTCTTTACTGCCAAAGAGGAAAGATCTAGCTCCATCAATTGAGCCAGAAATGAGGTATGAATTCAACCTAACTGAAACACAAGGGGTGTTCAACTTTGTACACATTCTAAATTTAGATTTAGTGGGGAATGAAAGTATTTTCAAAATACAAAACCAAGAAAATATAATGGAAAAAGAAATACAATTCGGAAAATTATTATAAAGTATAATTCTAAACAAAGAAAAATAACTTATTTTTCTATATAATTTTTGCTCTCTACCTTCATATTGAATTCTAATTATTTGTATTTTTCTATTTTTGGATAATTCCTTGTACAATTTGTATTGAATTAGTAGATAAATTACTGTACAGCTACTAAGACAATATTATTAAACATTATTTTTGAAATTAACTACGAGTTGATAATTATCACTATAAATACTGGGGTTTCCCATTGACTCAACCACATACATGTCCGGTAACATAATAGCATCACTGTCTTTCAGAAATATGAAATAATGACTCAATACAGAGATACAAATAAACAAGTTCCAAATTTGAATACAAACCATTGTAGCTAAATCTATTCATTTACAAACTAAGTTATATTTAATACTTCCACTAATTCTTGGCTTCTTTATGTCTGTGAGTAGCTAAATATAGAAGATGATGTAATGTGAAATAAAGAAGCTATTGAATAAACCATACTATGCCTTTTGAAAAGCTATTGCATGATGTAGTATTCAAACATTTAGCTAGCGTATATAAAAGAAGGTACACTATATTATTGTAGGGAATTATATGCTAAAAATCGAATTTGAACGTTCGGAAAAAAGATCTTGAAAGACACCAAAAGGGATAAAACCTTT
The DNA here is from genome assembly GCA_028753945.1 of Hexactinellida sp. DTS-2022. Taxonomy (NCBI): domain Eukaryota; kingdom Metazoa; phylum Porifera; class Hexactinellida; species Hexactinellida sp. DTS-2022. The sequence continues at coordinate 3,349,405 of JAPNXP010000015.1, forward strand.
AGAGAAGTTTGAAGTGTGAGTTATATAAATACCAATATTTTTACACGTAAATTACAGAGTACAAAGAATATATACTTTTCTTCTTATTCCGAAATCCATTTATTTATGTTTAGGATAATTTGATCTAATTAGGTTTGATACACCAGAGTAGATTACCTAATGACATAGTAACTGAGCATGGAATCCAGGGGCATGATTCTCACCAAAACATAATTTAAAAAAAAATTTGAGCCCCCTAATTGTGGCATATCTGTGGTATTCTTGGGTTCAAAAATACCTAAGACCCCTGGTGAGCTAGTAACGCCACTAGAAATAAAATAAAATGATAAATCATTGTATTCCACTCCACACAGTTGCAGTTGAAATTTTCGTAATAAATGTTTTGTTTTTGAATTGTTTTATTTATTGGTGAATATATTTAGTCAAAGGATCAAGAAATTCCTTTGAATATTGGAATGATGAAATTTGTCATAATTATAATTGCAAACTTCCAATTATTGCAGTAAATTTGCTTGAATTCAAACTCGATTCCATAGGATGAAATATGAAATCTGTAATTCTTGCTGATCATGTTGTGTCATCATCAAATATCTTACCAAAATATGAGTTTACAAGGCCTTAATTTTACAATTTTCATATATATATTTGTTGAATTACACAACTCTTCTTTAGACCTGAGAATCTAGTTCAGCTAACATAAAACAGCCTGAAAAGGAGGCAGTAAAGAGTGAACAGCTTTAAATTGCTAATGGAAAGTGTTGCATATACAAAAACGATAAAAGAGGATAATATCTTTGGTGAAGTTCAGCTAGAAAAGTTTGCATATATTTGGACATATTTGGATTACTTTTCAAAAGGATATTGTTAGAAGAATGTTGAAAAATCCTCTGGTAATGAACAGTATACCAAGAAATGAAATTGGTCTATGTAACAATAACCAAATTCCGTTGATTCAAATAAAAGATGTTGCTGAGAAAATAAAATCTGGTGAGTTTAAAAATAATTTTGTTACTATCCCAGGTGTTTATACCATGCAACGTGTTAATCGTGATATATGTAAGCAGTCTAAGCATGTGTAATACTTTTATTGATTACGAACTTAGTTTTCCTACTGATTGGGCTTTCGTAGATGATATTTGGAGCATGCTTGATTCTAATTTATTTTTGGATACTTGGAATACTTAATAGGATAAATTGAAACTCTAAGTTAGTAAGCGGTGATGAAATAGTATTGGTAAATCCGTAAATGTATAATGATTAGTCAAATTTGCTGAGGGAAACACTTTAAATTCTCTTAATTTAGATACAGAACTGATACTGATAGATTGCAGGAATGAAAACGAGTTCTCACAAAGTCACGTGAAAAAGGCTGTTTTACTGAACAATAATCCGCTAATGGTAAAGCGATTTTTAAAAGGTACAAAGCAGTTATCTGACCTTTTATTGGTGTCTGAAAATGCGAATGAGATTGTAGAGAAAATGGGGAAAACACTTACAATATTTTATGATGGAGGGAGTATACAAGGAAGCATGAAAGATATTCTACACCATTTGGTTACGAAGAAGAATTTGAATGTAAAAGCGATGGAAGGTATATAAGATAACAATTTAATCTGCAAGGTTAATCAAGTAATACAATACAACATATCAACTTTGTATAAATTTAACTACATTAGACATAACACGCCTCCATGTAACTAATAACCTGATATCTCGAATAAGGAGTGCGTCCCATAGTTTTGACTATGTTTTATTTATAAATATTCTACCAACTTGGTAAATATCTGGAAATTCTCGTCAAAACATGAAATACCAAAGATCGGCTTTTCGTAAAACAATTTGGAATACTTTGTATATTCCATAATGGGTTACTTTATCTCGGTGAACATCTTTTCGATGTAATAACTCTGCTTCGCAAAGATGAATTTTGACGTCAAAAAATGCTATTGCCAGTGTCTGAAATTTAATTAGAAAAGGTGTTGGCCAATAAATAATTATTCCATTATTCATATTGAATGACCTATAAATAGCTTAGATCACAAGTTTAGCGATTCGTTAATACAACAACAAGCTATTTTTGGTACCATACTCACTGATATCTAAGTATTATTAAATTATTAAATTAATTGATTTTAAAATATAATAAATTGCAAACCACAATGTACACAATATCAGAAAGTTATGTTGCGATAGAATAATATTTATAAGTCACACTCTGACTGATGACTGTCTAATTCTCGAATAATGAGTCATAGTATCAGCTCGAGGTTTCTCAATCTTGTTTAAAGTAAATTTTTTGACAAAAATTAGTTTCGAACGAATTATAAAATTTCCACCAATTATGTCTCTCTATACGAAATTATATTTTGGTGAAAAAAGAATTTCCTTCCTATGTAAGCAATTTTCAAGGATTGTTATTAAACATTTACAGTACAACCTAGTTAGTAGGAACACCAAGGGACTGTCTAAATGTGTTTTCCTTATCCGGAATATGTATTAAGCGGTGTCAATTTGTATTGAAAAGGCTTTGAAGGGGATTGAAATAATGTTCGTATTAACCGTGTTCGTAATTACGAAGTTCTACTGTATCTTATACTTAGGTGGTTTTCAAGAATTTAGCAGTACGTATCAAGATTTGTGTACTGACGTGTGTCAGGAATCGCGAGACAATGGAGATAACCTGTTAATATATTGTAATGTGATCTCTACGGCAGAATGGGAAAAAGCACCGCCAGCCAAAATACTCCCACACTTAGTAAGTTTATAAAGTTACAAGATTGTTACAAGGTTTATTATCTTTCCACTAGGTATTAGGTAATGTATATGATGCAGATAATAAGCATGTTCTACTTAGTTTGAATGTTGGTTATATCATCAATGTATCGGAGCATATTTCTTTCAAGTTCGAAAATGATTTCACTTATTTTCGAGTTCCTGCGAAAGATAACACAGGAGCTAATCTGACAACTTATTTCAACGGGGCTTTTGAATTCATTGGTAAGCAAATCGCTGATATTATTTTTAAGAAAGGAGGGACTTATATATCGACTTTTCTAATATAATTTCCTATAGCACTTGCAAGCTATTTTTGGCAAATTAATAAAGTGAATTTTTAACATCATAAATTCACCTTTGTCAAGCTGGGTTTTTATATTAAAAGGTGTTGCGTGAAATATAAGTAAGCCCTTAAAAAGATCAGTGTATTTATTTTGTGGACAATAGTTTTAAATAATTCTTTTCTTTTAGAAAGAGCACGAACAGCTGGCTCTGTTGTATTTATTCACTGTCATGCTGGCATTTCCCGATCCGTTTCAATCACCATAGCTTATATGATAAAGTACTACAAAATGGGACTCTACCAAGCGTACAACTTTATCAAAGCTAGAAGACCCTGTGTGGCTCCTAATCTCAACTTTATGGGACAACTGCTTGCGTTCGAGAAACAAGTAAGGAACCGACAAATTACTTTAGATTATCAACAAGTAATTTTGTATATATCATAGCGGTTTATATAACCTTGTATATGATTACCTTTAATAATGGAAAACACAGAAAAATTTGCAATTTAATCCTGGGGGAATAAAAATTGGTATATGTTTCTATTATTATTTATTACCTTGACATGTGAGAATTTATTCTGTTAATTCCAATTACCCTGATCTGTTACCAAGGTTCGCGAGGAAGAGCTTAAAACGCCTGTGCAGCATAAACAGATGGACGCGCCAAATGTTGGAGATAGCAGCTCTCTGCTTTCTAAACTGATTACCATTCCATCCATGGTTAATTCCAGTTTGGACGAAGACTATGTGACAATGGATGAAACGCCAAAGCTGGAAGATACCAGTTTCTGTTCAGTATTTGAATCAAGTGAGAAACTCAATTTAAATGCACCGAAGACTAAACATGTTCCGCCACAATTCACGCCTTATGCACCTGGTAGTAAATACCAGAGCCATCCTATACAGGTGTATTTGACTCAAAGCGAATGGAATGATTTAGAAATAGTTGGTAAATCCATATTAACGACTAGACAGGACACACCACATCCAATGACTGGACATAGACGGGGTTCTGTTGCAAAAATGGTTAACACATTTGAGCACCAGTTGCAAACCTCGTCGAATCCAAATTTTGACTATTATTAATTACTGATTTATACTTTGACACTAGTTTAACTTTTTTACTTCACACACTAATAGCTATATAAGCTATCACACACACATATACACACGAACACACACAATATACTCCATTCGTTACACTCAGTTCTCGCAGTGTATCCTGCTGTATTAGTGTGGCAGATTAAGCTTTTTATTTAGAATTAACCTTAGAACTTAATATTGTAATTTTAACTTATTAAAAAATGTTGTTGTTGATTTCATTAATGTTTTTTCATGAGTCGTATTTAACTACTCATAAATTGATCTAGCGGGATATAAATATAATTAATAATTAATCGTTAAATAACTAAACAGTGTACATACAAAATTCTCTTGGATTGTCCTTTATATTAATGAGTAATTCAATAGTCTATAAACCATATAGAAAGCAATCATTTCACCTTACAAAACAAATTCTCCTTATAATCCATAGTAATTTGTCTGTGACAAAGTTATTATAATAAATTCAGATTAATATAGAAATCCCTGCTTATAACGAATTTACAATTCCCATTAATTTCCTTATAGAAAGATATTTCAATGAATAATCAGATTTAATTCAGTTCGGAAAAGTTAAAATTAAAACTTGTCCAACTCTGTTGCTACAAACTTAAAAATACAAGAATAAAAGTATAAAACGCTAGCTATGTCTATATATAGTATAAACTGGGTAAAGTATAATCGGTTCGCTTGATTGGAGTCGTGTATTACGTGCTTATGTGTTGGGATTGATAAGGCCATTCAATGGTGAAGTGGTAATGGCTGCATTTACTTTCATCAAATTAAAAAGATTGAATTACAGTAATGTCTAGCGACAACCACAATTTCCAACTATAGCGTCCCTGTAGCTCTTTATTGATGTGACTGGAATCCTATCTATTATGTTGGACAATAGAATGTACAGGTTTTTGTACGAAGCTGGTACGCACTTGGCGTAGCGTGGTCTGTGTTGCATTTGTGCAATTGTATTCATAATCTGTGCGTGTGTTGTACCGTTATGGTGGTTTATTAATTTGAATGGACAATAGCCTTGGCAATAACCGAAATTAAATACTGTTGGGAAAACGTATGAATAGCTTCCTTTCCTCATCATTTTCAAAAACTCCCTCACTCTCATCTAGAAATAGGTGTATATAATGCAATTAATTAAATTAACAACTGTGTTTATTTGTAAAATAAATCGGAATTACCTACATATATCAGCCAACAGTTTTCTAATGTAATTTCCAGGTAATTTTTAAAACATCAAATTTAACATTTGCGAAGCCGGGTTTTTATATTGTAATGTGTTGGTGGTTTATAAGTGAGCCCGAATAATTTAGCATAAAAACACGCATATATGTAATGTATGTGCAAAACGCAGCTTTTACTTGTGAAAAAATAATAATGCTAAAATTAGTTATTTAGTAAAGTTAAATGTATGAATACATAGTATCTCATGAATTAATGGGTATTGGATTAATATTGTACAAACAATTAAAATATTAGTCCCAATACTCTGTCTGCTAATAATTATCTATGAACCACTGAAAACGAATCAGATAATATGGGTGTATAAAGTATATTTAATTTCCGTCTGAATGTCAAATTAGAAAAATGCGTAATAATGCATCTGGTGTACGATCTCTAGTTTGTAGACAAAATATAATTGAGTTATATGCTTACTACGGCTAGTTTAGATTAAAAGAATTACGAATTTACATTCATTTTTACGGTATAGGGATATCATTACTATTAGAAATCTAAATTTGCATTAAATTTTGGCGTTATGGGATTATTAATTGGAATATTGCAAAGCAGAAATAATATTTGATCAGAAAATTCTTAAATGACAATGATAATAAGCCATTCATATTTGCAATATGTATTGCAGTTCCTATACATTAAATTTTATGTCACTTTTGTGTTACTACTGACAATCGAATAAGAATTTAGCGTAATTTTCACAGTTAATATATAAAGATTTATTATTATCGTACAACTTACACTTTTGGAAATTCGTCTGCAAGATGAGGAGCCAGCTTGTCTCACATCTCTCCTATTAGAAAACCCATCGTCTTCAAACTGTGTCGATACCTGGTTACTGTAGGCGGCAGATGGTATGTAGCGCATGCTTACGTCACGAGGTTCCACATGTTTGACTAAATGGCTGTCATAAAGCGCGAGTAATGGGAGATGGGATGGTGCGTACTTTGAATTGAAAATCTGCTTGGTTATGTGAATCAAATGCGATGAAGTTTTTATGGAGAATTTAAGTGTGTTTTTCAATTGGTTTTTATTAATTGTTTGCAGGTTTAACATTAAATTAGTTATATCGAATACGGCCCAGTTATACTGGGTTGGTCTGTTGTTGTGATCTGTTATTTGACAGGTGACCTTGGTGCTATCTTTGAACTGAATAGATTGTTGGTTTTCTGATATTAGTTCGATGTTTATAAAATAAGGCTTTTGTTCTCTGTTTAGACATTTGTACCAAACGCGAAGTTCAGCGCGCTCAAATGTAAAGTTTAAAAACACATTCGAGTAGAGTGGGGGGAAAGTTAAGATGTTCTGAGTGTTGGTTTGTGAGTCTATATTAAAAACAGTCGTAAATTATTCGATTTCGCCATAATATAATCTATAGTATATTTCTTGTGGGAAGCGAGTATATTTTACATGTAAACTTGTTACATTTCAAATTATTGACACAGCTTTCGATAGCATATAAACGTAGCCATCAGTAAACATTAATTACACGTTAACATAATTTGTTCATGTTAATTAGAGAAGCTATTCATATGCGATTTGTATTAATTGTAGGAACAAATTTTGATCTACTATCCTGTTGATATCGGTTTAGGTTCAAAAGACATTTATTACATCAATAATATATTAATATCAGTACGTGTTCTACGCAAGTGATTAGAAAATGATTTATAACAGTACACAGCTATGAGTCCGGTAAATCGCTGGATCACATATATTGTAGGTGGTTGCAATATTATACTAATATCATATTAGTTTACAAAGATAATGTGTCTATTTAATGCATTAATCATTATCATACGGTTAAATATGCCTGGATAATATTTAATTATCAAAAACAGTTTTTGATTAGTATTTTTTCTTAAAATTGATGGAGTGCAAGTTAAATTACTGACACAACTAAATTCAATAAATTGCAAGAAATGTTATTAAATTAACTAAAGTGCATTAGATGTTAAAAAGATAGCGTAGTTATAGTTAGGAAATTGTAGAGCAGATTTGCTCTGCATTCTCTAACTTAATTAACAAAATAATTAAAGAATTGAATGTCACTAACCCTACAACATATTTTAAAAGAATAGACGATGACATTAATAAATATTAACATATTTCAATAATAAACTTACCAACAAAAGAGCCTTTAAAAACTTGCATTGATGGTTCGATATCCCAAAAGTTATCGTTTACAGAAAGTTGATGATAAAAATTCCTTAAAAATGGTGGGATAAATGAAACGGTTTGTTCTCGCAAAAGACTCGTTGATTTTGTTGTAAATACATTTGAATTACGAACATTTGTTGGGTTATCACGTAATTCTGATACACGTGTTAGAATAGCCGCTTCAAATGATGGTTTGAAGAAAATCATGGAAAGAAACGAAAGATAATAAATAATAAATTTCATTTTTAAACAGAAGACAATATAAATTGATTGACAATAAGAATCCACAGCTATTGTGAATATAAATACTTATTGAAACTTATGATATAATGTCTATTCAAGTTGAATGGTACAAATTGTACGGACTGAGCCTAAATAATTTGAATTTACCTATACCCACCAAATGAATAAATGAATAGAATACAACTAGCGAATGCACATATTTATAGTTGTTGCCTGCAAAACATATTTAAACTACAGTTAATTAATTAGATGTGGGTATTACTCATTATTATTGCCATATATATATAAAATGCTATCCAAATAAGTTAATTATGATGAGAGATACAAGGTAAGTTAAAGATGGTAAAGGTATATTGGGTTGTTTATCAAAATAAAGTACCTTAAAACATTCAAATTACACTACAAGATTCAAATGTTATATGAATAAAGGGGACTTTACATTTATCTATGCTTTAACGTCGGATACAAACAGTGGGATGTAGTCTAGAATTATTTTCTTAAAATACGATACAACAACATTCCGTGATCACTGATCAGAGTATTAAGTGCGCCTCAAAATGGAGGTGTTACTTTTGTATTTATCAGCTTTTATAAATTCACATAATAATTCACATAATTTTGCATCCGAGAAATGTCAAATTAATATTTTGGACATACTCATTATTATGGCATTTCTGCCATTTAATTAAAGCTAAAACCAACAACTTTTGAGCTAGAATACATAAAATACATATTATGAATATTATTTCAGAGAAATTGTTTGTAGTAAATAAGAGTGCACCACAGTGTTCGCACTCCGCAAAATAGTGGCGAACAACTTATGTATTTATTTTTTCTAAGCTTTATGTAGCATAAATGGAACAACCTTATTTAATTAGTATATTGAAGCAGAAAAGTTATCTAACTTGTTAATCGTTTCACATTAGATAAATAATTAATTATGCGAAAGTAGAGGATTAGTGTCATCAATTAATGATTTAATATTTAAGTGATAAAAGCATTTTCGAGAATACAAGTACGTATGTAAATTATAATTTTATCAAACTACCAAGTATTCTCAAATAAAACGGCACTGTTTGCATCTAGTCTACTTGGCTAAGATAATAATTTGACATGTAGACTCTAAAATACTAAGCCAACATTTAAAAATGCACCTGGATTTTGGGGGATGTGATTTGTAAGAATAGAATCAGATTAAGCGGAGACTGATAATCCAAAGTATTATCGCATTCTTAAAAGATTAAAAAATTGTTAGATATTTCATCCCACCTCGTAGACTACTAGGATAAGTGACTGATACAAACGGATTTATAAAGTGTGTGTTAATTTCATAATGTAGAGTTAAACGCTACGGGGTTTACATTAAAAGATTCCCATTAATTGACAAGTTTTTACATAGAAACTAGTGATAAGCGCTAATTTGAAAATTATTAATTAAATTATAAATATTCCATTTGTAAAGCTGATGATTTTAATGTATCTAAACTGCAACATGTAACTTGTCTCATTAACATGGGAAATAACAATATTTATCTCCAGAGCTTTATTTAGTGACAGCATAATAAATATGAAAAATATAATTTAATTTATCTCTAGAGTCGAGTATTTAGTATCTTGTAAGAAATATTAACTGAAATAAATGAAATAGGGGCTTACTTATATATTAAAACCGTGCTTCGCAAAGTTGATTTTGGTGTAAAAAACTGACCATAGCAGTGCCTGAAAATTACATTATAAAATTATAAAAATTACATCACCCAATTATCTGCAATGTCAAGTGATACACTAATTAGGGACACGATATAAACAGAGACTGACATTAACCGAATGTGAATAACCAAATTCTGAGCAGACAAAACCGTGTAAGCATGCAAGTATAACGGATTAAAACGTGTGTTTTATTATTCTGAAACCACATTTTATATAGCTTTAACAATAATCCTATAATTATGAATCAATTAGCCTATAGTCCTAGACCATTGTTGCAATAATTTATATAATTGTAAAGCGCGGAAACGATCAGAGCCATCGGGGATTACCAAATGTTCAGAACACATCTGTGAAACTTAATGTTATAATAATTTGGTTTACCCTGCTTAGACAAACAAATTATGTGCAATGTAAGATTGTAATAAATATAGAAAGGAAGTTTAATGGAGGCACAAGGATAATCATAATTATATCTTATATAATGACACAGATGGCCAAAGTTAATATTTTTCCGGGATAAGATAGGCTATCACAAAAAATGAGCATAATGGATGTTAAAACTTGTGTAGACCAGAGCACAACAATAACCCATGTAATCTGTCTATTGGAAGCTAACGTTTACATGAATATTAATCCCCCACACCAGATAGTATGTCTGTCGACTAACAAAATACTTCTTTAACCTATTTTGAGCTAGCACAATTATATTAGACAAAATTAACAGCACAACTGTGCTATAAGATGATACTACAGATTGCCATTTGAGACAAATTTTGAAAGTATAAAATAATTTGGGGGTTGGGCAGTTTTAACATGTGATACTACATGAGATATATCTTAATGAATACTCATTTGCAATCTTATGCAAATGTAACTTGCAAGTACATGATAAAATTTTAGATATTTACTTCTATTAAGATTCCATCCCACAATTAGTAGAGCTCAAATATAATGATATATTATACTACATATGTAAGTTAGTACATATTATGTCATACAGAACCTGTATTAATCAGCAGTATTATATTTCACAAAGAAATTTATGTTTAAATAAAATTTACTGAAATTAGTGGTAAATTCTCTTGAATTCACCTACATTATAGGTCCTTCGTCTAAACATATGTTTAAGACTAAATAAATACGTTTTCGCCGATCTCAACAGTTTGGTTTTCAAAAATAGATCAATATTCATAACATTCATGTGTAACTGAATAGAAATGGGATCAGCAGTGTTAATTTTATATTGGATCGACTGCCCTAATCCACAATTTTTCCAAATTTTTTTATTTAAATTAATTGGAACCCAATCAATTCTGGTGCTCAAATGAATTGATGAATAATAGGAGAGCATAATTAAATTAGATATTTATCAGGCGTATTTAGGATGCAAATTTTTAAAATTAATTTAGTTACCCAATTGCCCAACTAGCCTGTTCCAGAAATATAATTACAACATTGTTGAGGGTGTATACTGGTCTCAAATCACATAACCAGAAAATATGTAATTAATTAAATTAACATACTATATCAATATGTAAATATACATTCACATATATGAGATAATTTCTACTTTGTGCTATGGTGCACTACGTACTCCTGGGATAAATAATTATAATAATTATATGACATATTAAGAGGTGTATCTATATAGAAAATAATGGATTTTATGAGTTCATTAATTGTACTCATTTAAGGGGAACACTACTAAAGTGATCAACCACTGTTAGACTTTATTTTTATGTTTCATTAGCGTTATGTATGAAGGCGGGTAATTGGATAATTACTATATAAACCGAGTTACGCCTTGAAGTTAGTGCTATGAGAGTCCATAGACTCTGTATTAATTGAAACATGATTATATATCGTTCTAAATATGTAAGGGCGTATTTATAGACAAATGTATACTATTACAGTCATTCAATGTCCATCAAATTTGCATTTAATTTCAAACTATCAAATAACTACTGAGAAAAACTAGGTTGTCGAGTCTTCGTATTTGGCTAATTCAGCTTCTAAATATGTCACACGTTCCTCTAGAAACCGGTTTCTTTTCTCTAACTCAAGGAAGCGATTACTGTCACTTGTTTCACTTATAATTTCAGGATTCTGACTGATTTTGAGACGTTGTTGCATTTTATTGAATCTTTCATTTATGCTAAGTTTCTCTTTGGGAATGACAATAGTAGTCACAATAGTCTTTTGAAGGTAGGTTAACAATTCGTCCTCGCATTTAGCTCGATCATACCAAATGGGTTCTAGGAAATCTATAAGTTTTGCTGGCAAAGGGACTAGAGACATGCCACTAGAACTTGAATACGAAAATAAGCAAAATTATTAAAAAGGAAAACATTTACAAATGAATACATATTAACATTAAATATCGAATAATAACACAGTACAGGGAAAAAAGAAATTCACATAATTGCTACATCAATAAACATCCTAATCGACAATTAAATTAATATTAACTATCACATTAATAACTTGGTTGTATTATTTCTGTTTCTTCTCAGTACGTTCATAGATGCCTTCTATATCTGAAGCTTGCTTACGACGATCGACCAATTTTTCCCTTTCATTAGTGCCCAACCAGGAAACCCTCGCTCCAGCGGTTGCTGAACCGAGAGAAGTCGCGATTGTACTCAAACGATCGCGAAATTGAAACTCATATTCGACCTCGTTATCATAGTGCATCTGTAGAATATCGTTATGAAGCTGACGAAGACTATCGGCCTGATTGAATATCACAACGAGTTGATCACAGTAATACTGTTTATCAGCAGATTCAACACCCAATCGATGACGTAACGACTTAACATTCCTCTTATAAGACCCCACTATAATATACTGTGCATAAGCAAGCAGTAATAACATAGTTATAATGGAATAAGTAACGCCAGGGCTTTTAATTAATTCGACTAAATTTTTAGCTGCTGTAGTCTGAAAATGTATTTCAATCGGTCCAACGAATGTATTGAAATCTCGAAACGGCCCACATCCATTCGATGGGTTTAAATTAATCAAGATATATAGTATAGCGGCGATACAGGAGAAATATATCAGTATTAGCAGAATTATGTAGAATAAATTATTTCGAGCGGATCGATAAAGGCCGCGAGATGATGGGCTACAGAACCAAACACAACTGTACTTTTTAACATAGAATAGAACAAAGAATGTTACGGTTGATATCAATGGTAGGAATGGACAGAAGAATACCCCCAATATCATTAGGGCTTGTGCGTATATCAAGTCTAGAACGCTTTTTGCTATGTAAAACTCGGGAGCAGAAGTGGCGAGTTTCGCGAGGAGATTGAGATACTTTTTGATGTGTTTTTTCTTGATGCGCTTGGAAGCTCTGGCCCATAACTTTGGGCCAATACGGTGAAGAATGAATCGAGAAATCTCAGGGAAAAGTGTGGTGAAAATCGCGAAAACAAAATTGGTGATTGCCAAACGATAAAATTCTTGTCCGAAATAAGTTTCCCAACAACTGAATGTTTCACACTGAAATGAATCAATACTGAGATTAGTACCGAGAGGAATATTGATAAATTTAGCGAGCTCTTGTGGATCAAAAGTAGTTTGATCAGGTGATGAATCGTCAACACCTGCTTGGATGAAAAGATAGCTCACGAAAAGTGTCATGGTTAATACGATTAGAGAAGCGAGTCGAATTAGAACAGAACGAACCAAAGTCATTTTCAGCTCATTACTCTGTAAACGGAATCTCTCATAACGTGCGAAAAACGGGAAAATGAACTGCAACACGAAATTAAGAATGACAATTGTGAATGAGTTTATTATACCGGGAATATTTATACCGAGTGGCTGTAGGTATTTCGCTTGTATTGTGTTCGGACAGCGATTAGCTAAGGCCCATAAAGTTGAGAATACTATAATAACGCCAGATATAGAGAGGAGTAGAAATGTTAGAATATTGAAGAAAATCCGCAGAAATATTACAACAAGCCAGTTCTTCCAAGTGCGACGGATAGTTCTCCCGATTTGTTCGTCGATTTCTTCCTTCAGATCTGTTGCTATAGAGTGATGACGTAATCTGGCTGCTTTCTCATTGGTGATACCATAGTCCCACGCGCCGAAAACGTGGTTACAAATCTCAGCAGAAGTCTGACCACCTAGAGTACCGTAAGACTCGCGAAATGCAACACCTAGCTTGTAAATAAGCGCGATTAGTAAAATTAGAAAGATAACAAGGACAGTGAACAGATAAGCATACGGCATTTGGTATTGTAAAATCGCATTTTCAGGATCATCCCTGTTGAAAACCGCGATTATTTCATTAGTATAGCTGCCATAGAATAGCTCTGTGTTTTCAAACCAACTGTCACCTGTCACCAATCCGAGAATATCATTTTCGAATGTGAAATTATTTCGAGCTGACAAGGTCGCGTTTCGGCGATGTAACCCATAATTAAACAAGAGCTGCGGAATTATAACAAACAGTGTAATTATCAAGAACATCACGAGATTAATCAGAAATAAGAAGCGAAGGAAAATAAAATAGGAAACTACAGAAGTACCGAATATGCTCTCAACGTGTTTCATTTCGCTACCCCACAAGGACAAGGATTTGATATTATTCAATTTACTCTTGAATCGTTCGAAATGAATGTAGCGTGCTGTGTACCAAAATCCATGCTCGGAAGCCTGACGTTTTATTTCATTGCGTTTTAGTAAAGCAGTTGCCCGTCGGTCACGTACGTGTTTAGGAATCCTAAGAGACTCAGCTGGGATATTTCGCGGGGAAATACTCTGCTCGCCAGTATTAATACCTGTGTCCATTTCGTTCGCAGCTTGCCATCCAAACTCAACGTTATCATTCTCAAAGACAACCGGAGAAGTACCAATTACAGGGACGGAAATAGGTATTTGTGGCCTGTTCGAATGAGTGCGTCTAATCTTAGTTTTCCTCAAACCCTTCTGACTCGCCTCACGCTTAATTGTAAGGATTTTTTTATTAAACTCGCGTTCTGAAATCATTCCCTTATCATCAACACTACAAAACTCTTCCATCATTCCTACAATCCTACATTCATGCAACAACATTTTGCTTGGTGCGTTATCAATAATAACATCACTCGTGATAGGCCATATACTATCAGAACTTATTTTCGGATCAACTCTATTATTATGCGGGGGCTCACTACCAATGAAGACATCCAAATCGCTTACAGATTCAATATACCCACCGGGAACTTGTGTTAATTCTATGTCATCGGTAGTGGTTTGGATATGAGAATGGGCAACTGGCGTTTTATCTGTATTAAGCAGGTGTAAGTCAATTGGTTTTTCTGTTTTTTGTGCCATATAGAATTGATGAATTCTAATTATATTTTATCATAAATACTATTAATATCTGCCTACGTTACTTATGAATACATTTTATGGTTTTAAAAGGTCAGGGACTGGAATTATATGATTAGGTATATGATATTCGTAAATAAATAACAGGCATACCATTGGTATATTAATTCCCAGAATATTCAAAACAGATGATATATATTTACATATTAAATCGTATAATTTGGATTTGTGTAAGGAAAACCTACCACTAATTATATAATTTACTGAAATGTCAATTAAGTTGTAATAATGGCTTGCTTATTGTCGAATATCTGTGTGAGATAGTTGACAAGAACCCGTTGGCTTTGTTCCAGCATAGAGCGTAACTGGTTCCCACCCTGATTAAGTAAGCTAATAACCTGTCCTTGTAACAGTTCCTTTTCAGGGAGCCTTGCCAATGCCTTTAGTTGCTCATTGCCGAGCAATTTACCCTCATAAACAGCACCTAGTAAAACGAAATTTGATTGTTTGCTCACAGTTTTTAAGAATTTCTGTGGTATACATGTATTACTGTACATAGTGATCGTTTTGCTAACAAAGAATGGGACAATTGGCTTGTACTTAGTTTGACTGAGATAGGTTTGAGAAGTTATGTTTGGGAAAATAGTGAGTTTTATTCCCGCTTCTGATAAATCTCTTCTCAATTGAGCCCAGCCATCAGAAACCTTGTCGTGATAATGGTAGAAAGCAACAAGTGAATTTTCATCTAGAGCTTTCTGTAACTTTGCAGCCATTAATATTTCTTGAATACTAAACGAACTTTTCGAAATTAGAAAAGGTTCCTTCCTATATTTGCTACAGGATATGAACGAGAATGCTCGCTTTATGGAACAACGTGGTATGGGCAGTTTAGACGCTCGTTTGAGGATATTCATTTCAGATTCTAGTAAATAGACAATATTTTTAAGCAGTTAATTAAGTAGTATAAAAGATAAATCACTCAAATTTTACAAACAAAATATTCAAATCCAAAATACACAAATAAAAACATCCTTAAAAGTCAAGAAATAAAAAAATTAATTCCTTTTAAAAGCAGGGAATCTCCGTGAAAAAGATACCAATCTTTTAAAAAACAACAAATCCAATAAAACCGCTAAAACAACAACCCCTACAATAACCGCATACGTTATCTGAGGGCCTGAGTACACGTAGAGATGCGTCAGAGACACAGGACCCACTATACGTGCTAAAGCTCCGGTAGAGGTAAACAGACCCATCATAAATCCAGGTGGGTGTGGACCTAATATTTTAGAAAAAATCGTCATCAGCAGAATGCCACCCATTGGGAAAGCAATCGAGAATATAATCGGTGCCAACCAGAACTGAAACTCGCGGAGTTTTGGCACTGACATGCACCAAATCTGTCTTTGATAATCACAGCCTACAACCTCTGTTGAGTTAGCCACAAAAGAATTGTTAAAACGTATTAATTCAGGTTTAATTAATGGGAAATCACCAGGCCATGGAATTAATATGTAAATCGCTATAGAGAGCATGAGTAGAGATATCAAGTGGAGACTTCGCTCCTGGAAATATTTAACTAAGTACTTTACAGAAGTTATCGCAATCAGTGCTAGAATACCATTAATAGCGAAAATAATATTGTTATACAGAATAGCTTTTTGATTTGTCCACGCAAACTCATCCATCGAATAAGGAGTAATTAATGTCTCAAAAGAAGTCCATACTAGGGAGAAAAATAGAATTTGGATCATACAAACCATAATCGCAATCTTATCGAATGGTGGAACTTTAATTTCATCTTGAACATCATTTATTAATGGTGTTTCTTCGTTAATGTTAGAAACCGTAGGTTTGGCTGGAGAATTAACATTAATTTCTTTAAACCAGATGAAGAATATTAAATTCACAATGCTTAATATAGCACATAGATATCCAGGACAAGTGTATAGGTTTATTGCGAGTTGTATATATGGAATGGTATAACCTGGGTAGCCAAGTGGCTGGAATATAAAACCAATCACAGGACCGATTAGGAAACCAACAGACCGCATTGCGCTAAGGTTAGCCAAGGCATTTGTACGCTCATCTTCTGTGGTAGAAGCGGATATGAATGCACGCATTACTGAAGCGCTACCGAAAGCAAATCCTATTGAAAACCGCGAGACGAGAACTATATATATCGCGATTGGTGGTGAGAATAGGTGAGCGTATGAGTATAAAATGCTGAAAATGATTGAAATGAATAACGCGAAAATAAATGTTTCCCTCGCATTGCGATAATGGAACCATAAACCGAAGAATGAGGCTGATAGTAGCTGACCAATCGAGAACGAAGTAATTACCAAACCGTAGAACCCCTTATCTACATTGTGATTCAATGTTCTGAGGTATGGATAGACATTGGTGATAACAATTGTAAAACTAATTGCATATAAGAACATTGTTAGATAGATCAAACGAATCGACCACCATTTATTAGTTCTCGTAACGACAGTTGGGAAGTAATTATCATCCGCAGATTTGATTAGGTTATTAATTCGTGTATATTCTCCAGATGGGAAAGTTGAATTTAATTTGGGGATTTCGTCTCCAACCTGATGGGAAATGCGTGGGGTACAATTAACTCCATTGTTCTGCTGAACTGTATTCATAATTATTAAATTACAAACTTGTAGGTGTTGTTATTATAATATTATGGCGTTCTAAATTAAGTAAATATGTTTATTAAAAGCATTCTGTTTTATTACACGTATATATTAAGTTTTACAGCCCCAAATTAACAATTAGAGAGATAACGTTAATTCTATCACGAGTAGCACGCAACAAATACATTAACAATTGAGTAATAATATACTAAATAGATTAGCATACTTATTATAATGAGAATACTTGAGTTGAAAGTTGTGCTAATTCTTGTACCATTGACACCAATTCACTAGCAGGTACTCGATGAATTGGGGAGTGAGGCTCATTTGCTATAGATTCGAAAGTGTTATGTTCATTGCGTGAAGTATAAATAGGAGTGTTATTAATCTCGGTAATTTGAGGCGAGAATTCTATCACTGATTTTGAATGGTGTTTTTCTGAATGAATTTGTGGCAGTGTGGGTTGTATTACTTTCTGTGATGACGCAATAGTTTGGACAGATAATGAGAGTATTTTCTTTTCAGCTTCCACTGCTTGTAAGTGTAGCTTAATTTCCTGGAGTCTCCTGGTGAGATCTTGGTTCTCAAGTTTCATGTTTCCGAGAGCTAATTCTTTCTCTTCGCGTGCATTGTTGTGAGCTGTGTTCAGCTGGCTTTGTAAATTGGCGTAGTTTTCATGGACTTCTCTCAATCTGTTTTCTAATTCATTTAGAGACTCGCTATGTTTCTCCTGTAGATCTTGAAGGATGGCTTTTCTATCCTGATCATGCTGTCGGTTTGTTTCAATTAAATTTGATTTTAATTCTGTAATCTTGAGCTCTGCCTCTCTACCCGATTCCTGGAATTTTTCTAAATCATTCCGGAAAGCTTCGTTTTCCCTGGAGAGTTGGCTGTTTACTAAACTTACTTGTTCGATCTGACTCAGTAATTCCTCTTTTTCAAAAGCAGAATCTTCTCTAAGTTGCTTCAATTCTCGCTTAGTTATTTCAGAATTTTCTCGCAATTTATTTCGCAGAATAGTTCGCTCTCTCACCAATAATTGAATTTCGTTTGCCAGTGTACCACGTGTGAGCGATAATATAACTTCATTGTTCGTATCCACATTGGCGAGTACTGAGTCAGGAAAACAGGTTTGAACCGCAAATTCGCGAGTTGGTCTCAAACGAAATTTACTGTGTCTGAGGTAATCAACCAAAAAAACCATTCTCTCCGAAAGGAATGAAATTCTATGTTGTAGTAGAGACATAATACCAGTTTGCTTATCGCAAAAATTATCAAGTTGATGTGAAAAACGAGTCAATTGTGATAAAGAATTCTCATTTGAGTCTGTGAATATATTAACAAGGTTTTGGTGTAAATTAATGGCATCCGATAACTGATTATTTTTTCCTTTCATAATGGTTATGTCTTGGTTGAGACTAGCCACCTGCGCTGATATATCACTGATACACAATTTTTGTAGCTCTGATTCATTTTGGTGAAAATTTAGCTTATTCTGGAGCTGATTTGTTTCTAAATTAAATTGTTTAGAGAGAGCATTTGTTTCGATTTGATTCATTTTCCCGTGCATTAATAATTCAAATACTTTTTCTCTCCAAGTGGTTAATAGGTTGCCTACGCTATCATTTGGGTCTTGTAGGGAATTTCTTTCATGTAGTTTTATTATGTCTTGTAATGCTTCTAACCTTAAGACAAGGAATTGTATCTGGTTACCTTCATGTTCTAATTGCTTACTTAGCTCTGTAATTGTGTTTTTATATTTCTGCTCTCGATCAGGGTAACTTACAATTGATGACATAGATTGTTTCAAACGAGAGTTTTCTTCCTTTTCATGATACAAATGCTGTTCCATTTCATGTTTTTCTGTTTCATGCTCTGATAATAAGTTTTCTAATTCGTGTACTTTTGTAGTGGCAACCTCGTTTTCTTCTTGAATACGAATGATTATGTTTGTATGTTGTATTTCCAACTCATTTTTATCATTTGAAACTATTATTTCCTTATCATTTTCTAATTTTTTAAGAGTTTGAATTTCAGTTAAATTATGTGTTATTTGTTCGTTAAGTCGGCGTATTTGTATGGAATATCTAAGTTCAGTTTGGTTGAGTTCAGAGGCTAGAGTGTCAATTTGTTCTTTCAATTCAGCAGTATTTGTTTGTGGATCGTTATCATCAGATGAGAATGGGATAAGTGATGGGGTTTGCCTTTCTTCCCGTGATGGAGAGGGTTTGAAAAACGAGGGTGGTCGCAACATTTGCTAATCAGAAATTCACTTTAAATAGTATTTCTAAAAAAAATCGTGATTCTTTTGCCCAACTATTTTAATGCATTTTGTAATAAATCGAGCTAAATATTAAATGCTATATGCTATTAACTAAAGACGATTTATTGTATAGAAAATATAAAAGGTAAGGTCATTATTCAATTCATCATTCGAAATAACAAAATTAATAATTCTCTCACAAGAATGCTCTCCTCAAGCTCTCAACTTTGAATTAAATCTAATACGAATTATGGTTGCGATTTAGATTGCATTGCTTCCTTCCGAGTGGCCTCTTGTAGCATGGCAGGATCTATCTCACCAGGGGGCAGGTGGATATACCGCACAACCGAACCGCGAATAAAACAGTTTTTAATTGAGAGGAACTGTGGATATTTATCTGGATCGGGCACAGTTATATTGTCTAACTTTACGTTGAGGAATTGGTCGACTGAAGTGAGTGTACCTTGGATTAAGAGATTGTTTTTAAGTTCCACTGTGATTTCTTTTCCCACAAGTGTTTTGAAAAATGTGTGAAATAAAGGCATACTAACCTGAGTAACTAATTTCCTAAAAATAATGAAATTCTTCAGTTATACTACCCCTTCGGTCCTGGTTAGTCATTTTAATTCAACTACAACAACAACAACAAATAATAGTAGTAAATCTGTACTCAGCATTTTGCTATCATGTAAAATTTTCACCAATTTGTTTATCTATTTTCCCAAAAACAACTATTCATAGTAGATATTTGTAAACATTAAATTCGTAATCGGGCACTTATTTATTTTATTATACCGTTGGAAGCTAGCTTCCAAGTTCCTCTTGAATTTCACTAATCTATGAACAACAAGACATCATTTTGTAAACAACAATAATAAATATTCATATTATAATATATCGAATATTGCATACAAAATTGAAGAATTAAGTTTCAACTGCAATTAAACACAATACGTACTAAAGTAAACAAATATAATTAGAAGTAAACAAATATAATTACAAATAAATGTATACACTATTTGTTCCATTTGTAGCTAGCACTAAATGTCCTAATCTCCATAGGCCTTATTTCAATACTCAGTTCATCTCCCTTTGGAGGGTCATAAACCTGAGACCAGTCTTTCGAGTTTTGACCGTTATTAGTCGCGAAATGTAGCCGCGAAATATCAGATAGTTTAACATTAGCACCCAGGCCTAACTCTACAACAGATATGATTGTAAAGTCCTTGAATATATTATTTAGAGAGAGCGAAACAGTAGAATTATCTTCTGTATCTTCATACATGTGTTCCAAACGTAACAACAGAGTGTTATCAGAAGAATTATCGTGTGAGAATGTAAGCAAATGTATTTGTTGAGGCAGCTCAGCTGTTAAAGCTGAATATTCAAACATTTGCAGTCCACTCTTCGTCTGCTCAATATCCCCACTGAATGCTATACTAGGTGACATCATTATTTCCTCACCTAACGATCTATGTCGCGTGTCTAAAACCGGTTTCAATATGAGATAATGTTTCCCGCGAATTATCAAGCCATCACCGAACTGTCCCGTCTCATTAATAGGCTCACCCACACCTCGCCTGTCATCAACAAGCGTTCTCCTATGCACCATTAATTCCACACAACCGTCTGAAATACTCGCACCGCCCTGAGAGCGATCGTTTAGAATTACAAACTGTACACCTTTTGTTTGATCAACTAACGCAATGCGACTGTTGACAGGATAGTAGTTACCCGCTGTCGGCTCGGTTTGGTTTAATTTCCAAGTCGGTCTAAAGTTCCGCACTCGTTTCTGCATGCTACGCCCGTTCGCATCTGTGTACCACATACCTTGCGTTTCTAGCGTGGTACAGTAGCGAGATATTATCTCCTTACCAAGACCGTCTTTGAAAGGGATTGGACCTATTGTGTACTCGAATTCTACATAGTCATGTCCCTCGAATATACGTACCACCTGACTAACCCAGTTTGAATAGGTTTGTCTAACTTCGGTTACTATTTTACCTTCGTAATTAGAGAAAGTCGGTTTATTAGAGACGGTGAAAATATTACTTGAATTTGGCCGGAAAATGTAAGCACCAGAAGCTTGTTGGCTGTGTTTGTTGTTTCCAGTACTAGAGTTATACCAGAAGAAGTTCTGACTAACTTCTAAGGAAACTCCGCTTGTTAGATCACTCACGGATATTAGTTTGCCATCAGAAAATGTGACAGACATTTTATCATTCTTCATTATGAAAGATTTAGAAGTTTGTTGTTTCGGTTTATAAATTTTTCTTGCTTTTCCCGCTTGTTTCAGTTCAAAACGTGTATACCCCATAGGCGGTAACTGTGCTATGAAATTCAATTCATATTCCGCAGAACCCAACTTAGCAGCTAAAGATTTGGTGGCAGCAGAGACAGGGAATATATCTAGCTTAACATTATTCCTTTTTACATCTGTGAGCGTATAACCACTGTTATCCTTAACAGGGAGTCTAATGGGAATATTCCTAGCACGCGCCATTGGGTTGTACACTACAAACCAATAAGAAGAAGAATCCTGTATATGTACACAGGTAGATATGTTCAGATACTCACAGAATACGAACCTAAGCACTATAGTAGACGGCCCGTTTATAAGCGAATTCAAAGCTCCTTTCATTAACGTTTGACACGAATCCTGTCCTATATGCAGTCTCAATGCATAGTCATCTGCTACGTGTTGTTTCTCAGTCCCAGACACAGCATCATGATGCTGCGCTACTCCCATAGCCTCTGCTAGCACTCTACTACCTGAACCCACCACTGGTTCGTAGAGATTTATACCGTACACAGGACGGTTAGCTAGGAACTCAAGGTGTCGACAGGATTGTAGGAATGCGTTTAGTTCTCGCACGTATCCTTTAAGCGCGGGTCTGGAAGTGAAATAGCCGGTCCAGAAACAGCTGGGACAATCCGCGTATGGGAAGAAATCATCGGTTTTAACCGTCCATTTTAAATTCGCGTCATAAAGTGCTTTTGTGAATTTAGAGGGTGTAGAGTAGAACGCTTTCACTCGCGAATCCTTGTTAACATATTTCATTAGCTTGTCCATGTTCTGGTACCAAATCCTAGCATTCATGTACTGGAAATCGGAACCCATAGTTAGCATTATGTCGTTGGTACGATGATGTTTCGCCTGCTCAAGGGTTAAATTTAGAAACAGTTTCACTCTCTCTTCGACGTTATTATCAAACAGCTCGGGATCATCTTGTATAGGGGGATCGCGACAGCCTATATCATAGCAGAACGAATCAGGAGGGCCATATTTAGTTTGGTAGAGCACACCGGTGAATATATTAGAGTTGGTGCCTAAAGTGTGTGAACCTTGCCACACCATTTGTAGTTCCTGCGCTTTTTCTCTTGCTTTGTAGTCTTGGTAGTCAATCCGCGCGAAAAAGAAGGAATCAAAACCGATCATTGCATGGATACTCGCCTGTTCTGCGGAATGTCCGAACGGGTCGATATGCCAGGCCACAGTGGGGCGTGCGGCCTCACCGAATTCATCGCGAATAAATCTCAATCCTAACGACATTTGGTCGATAATGGCATTGTAATGCGTGCCCGCTTCATCATTCATGCACCAACCGCCATTAATGAACTCAAGCTGGCCAGTACTAACAAGCTTTCTCACGTTAGTACGCATTATTTCATCTTGTTCCCTCCACCAACGCATAAAGAATGCAATTTCTACATAGATAAAGTGACGAGTGGAATCCAACAACAATTCAGTTATGACCGAATCGAGAATATACCTCACGCCAGCCACTTGAATGCTCTCATTCGCTCCGTAGAAATACTGGTCGATAGTTTTAAGCCAGCCTACGTCATCGTGTGTATGCGGGACAAAGTGTATATTAACTTGTCCATCTCCAGTGGCAATATTAACCACGAATGCCAGTAACAAGAATATAACGCAATGTTTCATTCCTCTGACAAACTAGCTTTATAATTAGAGAAGTTAAAAAAGTGTTTCAATTAATGAATTAATTATTAATATGTCACTAACTCGTGGGGATGTATAGCGAAGATAAAAGTTATAATAACATAGGTTATAAGGGTATTTAGCAATGGATGTTATATGGCTCAACAAGTGGCTCGACAAATTGCTCAACAAGTTGCTCAATAACCAGAACTTATATTTCAAAAGGTTTTGTTTTTTTGTTCGAATTGATGGAGGAACTGGTAGGAGTTATAAACATGAAATTTGGTAGGGGTGGCTTATCTTGAAACAAGATTAAACATGTAAGAAAAATATCAAGATTTATCTCCCAAATTGTCACAAACCTTACTAAACAGTACCAATAGTATAATGATGTAAATATCATGAATTGATGTGCGTGGAGTGTAAATATTGATAAATAATATAGTAAATACAGTAATAGAGATTACCTAAAGGTATTTATAAAGCGAGATTACTGTCCATACCGTGATTGCCTTTCGCGTACATTGGCAGGTGATAGAAGTTGTAGTTTAAATAATTCATCAGGTGTTTCCGTATTGTATCACGTGTCTGGGATTTCTCATACACTTGTTGGAGCTCCTTCATGTGAAGGTCTGTCATTTTCCAGTCTTTCGCTAAGACTTGGTGGACTTTATCTTGGAACGTATTTTCTGTGTCGGCATTAAGTGGTTGGGTTGCAAGAATCTGTTGTAATTCTTGTTTAAAATCTTCAAAACGGTCGTGAAAAACCGCGAGCAGAGAAGCTTCACGGAAAAACTTAAAGAAATCGGTTATTTTACGTTTTTTGAACCGCGAATGCATGTTGTTCAATAGTTTCTCATGTATACCGTATAGAGCAATAATATTCTCCATTTCGAAGCTATTATTCGCCAAACAAGTGACCTGTGTTATATAACCAAATTCGTCCAATACAACTCTGAAATACCCGGAATCTTCTGCGGTTGTTACCAACTCTTTTAGAGGATTATACCTCGATTTATCCTCTGTTTTCAACTCGTCTGGAATAGGCTTGAAAATATCCAGATAGTAAGTAGACCCGGGTAATATGCACTGAATTATTTTCGGTTTTGTAAATGTAGGAATCAGGTTTTGATCCTGTGTCTCAATAGGTTCTGCTTGAAGAGGGTCAAAGTTCTTTAAAACTTCAATCGCGAGTTTTTCACCGATTTCTCGACTGTTGTAATATTTTAGGCGCCAAGGATCACAATAATAACGCCTACTGAATTTTGTTAATGGCCCAGCTGCGTAAATTGACGGATCATTCGTGTGAAAAGCGCGATCGATCACCAAACGTCCGTCATATACAAGGCATGCATCATTCATTGCTTTGAAAGCACACAAATTCACATCTTTCTCACACAAATACACAAATATAGAATAACCAAAGGACAGTATCTCCTTTTCCTCTCCTATACCAGTCTCCACAATAACATTCCAAGAGTTCACCTCGGTATCCATACAAACAAACTCCTTAAAAACAGCATTAATAACCTGTACACCCATTTGACTGCAAATTTCATCCATCTTCTTCTGAATGAACTTATTATTGAACGCATTACCATTGTGTTTGTGTGGCGGAACTATAAACCTAATTCTGCCAGGCAGAATTCCATGCTCCAATACGAAATTTAAAATCGCATAACTCTCAATGGTATTTCCATATAGAACAATAAGTGAGTCTGAATCTGTTAATGGCCCTAATTGTTTTTCCAGCTGTTTCAAATCCTGTGCGTCGTTACAAGTTAATACAGGGTTTGTTACGTCACAATTCGGTGGCAACTGATATTGTTCACCACAACATAGAATTAAATTATCGTACGGTATACTCACATGGCTGCAGGTGGTTAAAGATTTACTTTCTCTGTCGATTTTAATAATCTCACCAACCACAATATTAACTACTGATCCTATACAGGTATCAACAAGTTCGTATGCCTGAATACATTGGTTATTCAATAGCTGTTGATCTCTATGTGAGGGCAAACCTTTTCTAGAAACGAGTGTGATGTTATTGAATGTAAGATGCGACGAGTTGTAAAGTAGAAATTGTAGAAATGAGAGAGATACATCACTGGAGCCTACAACAACGATACGGTGGTTCACAGCTATTTTAGGCTCAAGTGTTAGTTTCCGGTTGAAATGGTACAACACACAGGGATCCTGTTCAACAGTTATTTTAACAGAAGGAGAGTTATCACCTAAGTTATCATTCGGGTATATTATCTGTCTACGGGGCCTAACTGGTATCATGGCATTAATGGCGGATAAAGCTGAATGGGAATCGTTATTCTTAATAGAATACGATGGGTAAAGCGGGTAATATAAACATGTTTTGTGTGATTGTCTTAATACCTCTTTAAGGATGAATTTAACGTGTCTATGGAAAACTGGGTTTATAATGCAGAAGTGTAAGTGACCGTGTTCATGTTGTTTATGGTAGTTGTAGTATATGAATTCTTCAATGTTGAATCTCGCACGTATATATTCAATTTCATGTTCTGTTCTTATAACGACAGCGCCAACCACTTGTGTGAGACATTTCGCGATAAAGAAGTACAATGGTAATGCGCCTTGCGCAACTGGATCACAGTTTTGTGTTAAAAACCGCGAGAGATCTTCTAAAACACGTTCAGAAACATTCAAACCTGAAACTAAAAGCTTAACTCCTTCTGAATCGGATTCGCATGCTAAACTCACTGAAATGAAATCAAGAATTGAGCCTTTATGCAGAACATACAATTCGTGGTCGAAAGCCATCCCTGGGTGTGGGTGAACTCGCGAAAACCCCTGTTGCAATAGCGGATGTTCTGGCACGAAATGCGGCTGTGTCAACACACAATAATCGTGTGTCGGCCACAACTTAAACACGGACGGTAAAAAGTCGAGAGCTCTACTCTCAAACTTTTCATCCAAACAGAATAACTGTACAGAAAGTGCAGTCGGTTTCCCTTTGAAAACACTGAGTCTCTCCCTGGCTCTATCCTTCTTCTCCACAATACTCTGAGTTAGCAAGGACTTCCTGCTTCGGTCTGAGGGCTCCTGGGTCCGTATTGTGCTCTGACTGCTAACTAGTGAGGTGCCCTCTGCCACGAATGATAGGCTAGCCTTAGTAGCTTGATCCACAGCAGTAGATTCCTAATATTAAGAGTAAAAATCTTTAGTTAATTCAATAGGATTGTATGTGGTCGTTCAAACGTTATAGTACGCTTTAAGTTGACCTATGTGTGACATTCCATCAATTTTTTTTAATGGTCAAAAGTGTGTGTAATTTTTGAGATTGTTCGTTACTTACGTTAGAACATGAACAGCACTTATAAGTCAGTTAGCTCACCTCGTATGTCCCTGTCTCAGACCCTGAGTCCAGAGAGACAGCTGACTCTCTCTCGCTGAGTCTGTTCAGCTCCCTGCTCTGCACCAGCTGACTGGCCAGAGACTTAGCGAGGCTCTGTTTAGACTCCTGAGATACGCTCCCTTTCTTCCCGCCCTGTATGCTGCTCTCAGATCCTGTCCCAGATCCTGTCCCAGATCCTGTCCCAGACTCCAGTTCTACTTCTCTAACCTCGTCTTCAGGCGACGGCTTCCTCAATCCATGGTACGACTCAAGCATGAAGTTATCCTCCAACACCTCCACATTAATGCTACTGCTTATCCCCAGAAACCCCACAGCGCGTCCCTCTACCTCAGCGACTAGAGACGACTTCTCGGGACCCCCGGTGACCAGCTCAGCGATGAAGTACTCCCCGTAAGTGGAGTGCAGCTGTTCTGTGTGACGTAGGAAGAGAGGGGAGAGATCGTCTGAGTCCTCTTCTCGCGCTTCTCGCACGTGGAGAGTAGGCAGTAGTTGGTGCCGCTCTGAGAGGTATATGTCTATGTTAGATTCCGCGCGTGTGTCTACTGCTTCCTCTGGAACTTCTGCGGCTTTTGCCACCTCTTCTGCGGATTTTGTCACCTCTTCTAGCACCTCAGGTTCCTGTTCAAACACCTCTCTCTCTGATTGTAAGCTCGGGTTAGAATCTGTTCCCTCATCACCAGTCTGAATAGGAGTATCTATAATAGGAATATCTGTCGTTTGAATATCAGCTGTATCAATTGCCTCGGTAGACTCAATTTCCTCTGCTATTTGTATCTTATCTATTCGCGTGAAGAACTGTGTGTATAGGGATATAATGTGTTTGCCCTTGGGGAGTAGAAAGAACACATATTGCACAGAGGGCACCAAGTCGTAAGCTGTCCTCAGACACTCCCTCAGAGCCTCGTTCTTGATAACATCTTGGTACAGGAACAAACCCAGGAATAGCGAGTTGTAGGGGGTAGCCTTACCCCTCAGCTCGGGACAAGCCGCTATGAGCCAACCCTCCCAACTAGCGGAGTCTGCTCCGGGGATATTGTGCGGATAGTCGAAGAAAGCCGCGTGTGCGCACAGCCCCCCGTGCGGAAACGAGAGCGAGAGAGACAGATTCGCGTGCTCCAACACGCGCAGTATGTCACAGCGGGGTCCGTAGTACGCCTGGGCCTGAGGACTGAGCAGCTTCTGAATAAGCTCTGCGTCGGAGGGCTCGGAGCGACGTATCTCCACGTGCTCAGCTCTGCTCTCTCTGCCAGGGGCGAGCAGGGGGGAGAAGGGACTAGCCGTCATGGTGGGGAGCGTAACCGCACTCCCGTCTAGGCCGGCAGTGTCTACGCGAGATACCGGGTGCATTATAGAATAGCTAGTATGAGGAAATACTCACTATGTATGCAGTGTAATCTGTTTATAACGGCCAGTTAGAATAGGAATAAATTCATTTGTTTATAACGGCCATTTTTGGCCAGTCCCTTGAATGGATGTTATAGACAGGTTCTAGTTTAACACGATACAACTCCATGACATATTATTATTTGCCAATTGAGCAATCGCATTATGGAAACCACACTATAGTAACTTGGACAAACAATGGATATTTACCGAATTCTGGGAATGAAGCCCTTACCAATTAAGGGGCCGTTCAAACGTTACGAAATGCAAAATAACGCTTTTTTAACCATTTTCAAAGACAAAAGGATGGTCTGTCATAACTCATAAGTACACATTGGTTATCCCTTGGAGAGTTACGTAACGTTTGAACGGCACCTACCAGCGCATAAAGCAAGAATAACATTTCCAATTCTAGCTTGATATAACGGGTGTGATTAGCCGTATAAACTAACTTTAGAGCAAAAATTGAGAATAAAATAAATCATCTAATTAAAATTTTCCAGATAAGTTAACTGTCAGTTATTTCGGTAATTATAGATAAAGAGTTTTGTATTTCATCTAAAGTAATCAAGCCCTGATCAGATAGTTGAATGAGATGCGCTAAAAAGTTATTTGTAAGTGATTTTTCGCGGATAATTTTCGCGTGTGTTTCCGCAAATGTAATGCATGCTTCTGCTATGTGACAATCGCCGACGATTTTTGACTGAATAACGTGTATATTCCATAACTTCATTATTTCTTTCTCTTGTTGATTCACATCAGTGAAATCGTTTATTAATTTCGTTGTTTGAGACAAAAGCCATTGATTATTATCGTCTTCTGAATCAGAATTAATTTCACTTGGGAGAATAGGATGACAAGTCCGTGAGTGAAAAAAAACGCGATCCATACCTAAATATTGTTGGCTATCATTATCGTAGGAAGTGATAAATTTCGCGATATCCTCTTTCCTCTCCACCCCTACTGGTGAGATATGTATTAAACTGCTGTACGGTTTTCTACGAATCGGGCCATATCTCCAAAGGGCTACTCCTTGCCTTCCTAACTCTTTCGGATCTCCCGAAAAAGAACCATCGTATTCACTGTTAACTCTCACGTCAACAACGGTTATACTATCGGAAGGAATGTACTTAAATTCAAGCCGCGGGTGAGTTGAATTGAGGTGTTGTAACAAGCTGAAATCGCGTGGACATACAATAGAACAAAGTGGGCACTCAAATCTAGAGTTTTGTTGAGTTTGTTGGTAAGTGTTGCTTTCGTATATGAAATTATATATCGTTGGTGTGTTTGTTATTGGGTCTATTTGTTCGCTTATAACTTGTTTGGTGGTGAATTTGGAATGTTTACGTATAGCGCGTTTAAGAGGGGTCGAAAAGTCGGTTAAATTTCGCGTAGTGGGTGCCTCGTGTGTCCAATAGAGATTGAAACAAAGCGAATAACGAATAAAGTTCGTAGATTCTCTTTCATCAGAATATTCGTTTTCTGGCAAAGAAAAGTATATTTCGTATTTTCCCTTTTTTAAAAGACAATATTCACTTTTATTATTAAACAATCTCAGTTCTACGACATTGTTAAAGGATTTGGGACAAAGACTTAGTATCTTTTCAAGCAAAATATCTGTTTTCTGTTTGCCAAAGTTCTCCTTTCCTTTCGAGGCGGATTTGTTTTGTTTACTAACTCGCGGAGGTTTAGGGGAGTTTTTAGGACTACTAGCAATAACCGGCTTTTTATTCGTAGCTCGAGTGCGGTTATTAGCATAGGTGGTGGTGGAAAGTTTCGTTCTTTTCTGACTAGAATTTGGTTCTATATGTTTCCGCTTTTTGTAATTGGATTTTAATTTCTGCGTTGTTGCTTTCCCTGATTCAAACTTGGTTTTCTGTTTCGAATTAAGAGTTGGTGAATGGTCTATTCCAGCTGTTCCATGTTTCCCACTTGACTTCACTACGGGTGAATTGGAATGTTGTAAACTAGTCTCGTTTTGATCGCAATAGAGATCTTCTAAAGAGTTTGCTTTTTTTATTGAGAATATCAGAGTTGTCTGTTGGAGGAGAGCGACTGAGTGAGATTTAATTTGCGTGAAAGGAAGAGTTATTAGCGGCGTTTCTCTGACACAATTAGAACTGTTCTGGGGTGGGAAAGAAAAGTTTTCTAAAGGAATAATTTCAAATTTAGCAGGTGATAATATTGGCCGTTTTAATTCAACAGTTAACTGCCAAACATCACTCATTTGGTGATCGGATTGATTTGTAGCTGAAAAGTTATTAATTTCAATCTTCAAAGACGAATCAGAATTTATCTCCTTTTCGGTAACTTCGTTTTCGCTGAGACAGGAATCTATAATTTCAGCTAAGTTGAACTTTGACCTCGAAGTGACAGTTCTCGGGTTGTCATCTTTTTTTCGCATGTACGAAAGATTTCGGTTTAGAAAAATCGGTTGTTCCAAATATCGTTCTCTCAACACGCGATATATTTGCGCTGGCTTTTCAAACGAGTTTAAGAACTGTTCATAGTCTTTCTGTAAATGTACGTGTAGCTTAGAATTAACATTATTGCTACCGGGAAACTCCATTACTCAAGCGATTGTTTGAAATATAATTCCAAATGCTAATTTTTGAATCTAAAAATTGATATTTTGATTGTTAAACTACTACAGTAGAATTCGGTTATAACTTACACCCTCGGGAATGGAAATAAGTACAGTGGTATTCGCCTAATAGCAAGTCGCATTTTGCACGAAAATTGCTTGGTAGTTGGCGAACTTGCTATTAGAGGAACAAAATTAACAAAAAATACTAACCGAGTTTACTCTACATAGAAATACATACTAACCTACAAACTAACCCAGGTATGTTAAAATCGAGTCAACTTTATATCAAAACTCAAATCTAATAATATATATAAATGAATGAATAAATAAATGAATAAATAAAATGTTCACAAACAACGAACCTCAAACGATACGCTAAATCGTCGTTATAACTAATTTCATAGGAAATTTCGGTTTTAGCAAAATATTATAATCAAACTCTATTTCTTTCGGAAAATCTGACGGCAGTGCAAGCTTAAAACGTGTTAAAATTCGCGCGACAACAAAATTCAATTCGTGGAGAGCCATATTTTGTCCGATACAATTCCTAGGACCAGCTGAAAACGGAATATAGCTGAAAAGAGGAATCTTATCAATATTCTCAGCCGAAAACCGGTACGGGTTAAATTCATCCGGTTTGTCCCATAAATCTGCATGCTTTTGCATCTGGTATATCCCTATGGTTACGAATAAGCCCGTAGGAATGTTGTACTCGCCTAGCTTAGAGGGTTTACTGGGACACCGCGAAACTCCCATGACTGGTGGGAATAAGCGCAGTGACTCCTTAACACACATTGGTAGGAACTTTAGAGAAGAAATTATCTGTCTGGTTAGTGCGGGCTTTCCTTCTGAAACTATAAAAGAGATTTAAATATAATTCTGTTTCCTATTGCAACAGCTCAAAATTTTATTCTAATATAATATCTAATAG
Source organism: Hexactinellida sp. DTS-2022 (assembly GCA_028753945.1). Taxonomy (NCBI): domain Eukaryota; kingdom Metazoa; phylum Porifera; class Hexactinellida; species Hexactinellida sp. DTS-2022. Next base: position 3,381,397 of record JAPNXP010000015.1, read on the forward strand.
CTAGCGAAATATAATACCGACAATTCGATTCACAAATAAACCCCATCTTATGTATCAAAACACCGTGTATCGAATCCTTATCTGTTTTTGGTAAATTTTCTTCTTTTCTAATTTATTTATATACATTTTGGGGGTGTTTTTGTAAGCGAAAATTTAACCTTAAGCATATCTAGTATCAAACTATTATTGTCCCAACAATTAATGTCCATTACCCTGTATAACTTCCTGTCTGCACATCTCCTGGTACCTGGCGTGCTTAGCCAGCAGATACAGAGTCCATATCAGCGCTGAGGCGGTGGTGTCGTGTCCCTCGAATACGAACGTATCGACTTCGTCTCTTATCTCCAAGTCTGTCAGAGAGGTGCCTGTGATGGGGTCACTCGCGTGTAGGAGGATGTCAAGGAAATCTCTGGGGGAAATTAAAAAGATCCAAGATAGTGATTTCAATACTGGGTCACTAACATGGAATTATTCAGGAGCGCGAGACGCTCCTTTTGGAGCATGATTTTTGGGAAATTTGAATTTAGGAGCGCGAAAATTTAAAGTCCTCTCCTATACCGTAACATTAATTTGTGATTTAGGCGTATGAAAATTGGATCAGACCAGGATTAGGAGAATATTTACAAATGGCTGTATAATATCCTGGTCACTATAGTGTAGCATATCGGCACAGTATATACGCGTATTACATATTAGAAGAAATAGATGGAGTAAATAAATATTTGGTCTTATATGTATGTTCGCCTTATCCGGAATTCGTACTAAACAATATCATTTGTATTGAAAAGGCGTTAAATGGGACTGAAAAGTGTGAGATTCTACTATATAGTATAAGTTAATTTACGAATTATACAACTTAGAAAAAACAAATAGAATTATGCATTAACAGATTCTATTTATGCTATTGAAATTATTTGTTTATCAGTATTTTCTAGCAAATAAGGTTGCAAATAGGCGAATAACTAATAAGTTCTCTTGAAGCCTGCAAATCATTTCCTAATGGCACGATTTGATACTACGAGAACGAGAACACAGTTCTAACACAACAATGTTAAATGTGAGATAATATTTACTTAATAAAATCGCAATTGTATTAATTTTATTTCTTTTTCTAAGTCATTTCTGTAAACATTTTTTGCTTTCATCATTTCCGTCTTATTAATGTTTTACATGTAAATATAACCAGTCCGTAGCAACAAGAGTAGAGCTAAAATATGTCGAATAAAATTTTAAAATAATTACCTATTTTTGCTATTGCATTGAGTGTTCCCATCAGAAATTTGACGTTTCCTTTCAAGAATAATATCGTATGTAAACTGCTTCGCTCGTTTACAAGTTTCATAAAACTCAATTCCAAGCTGCGTTCTTTCAAATATAAAATTAAAATAGTACTTGGCAGGATTTCTGAATCGAGTTTGTAGCATGCTAGTTAGTCCAGCTATGTCCCTAACATATTGGAGTTCTTCACGTTTAATCTGACAATCAGTTTTTACCGAACAAATACACTGTAGTAGAATATCAAGTGTTAAATAGGGAATCCACTCTTGTAATATAATATGTCCTTTCTCCGATAATTCAGTGTTCCAGAGATCTAGCATTAAATCAACACACTCTGTATATACGTCAAAGAATCCATCGAGTATTTCGTAGTGAAATGCTGGTGTCAACAATTTTCTGTGTTTAAACCATTTGTCACCTTTCGATGTTAGCAACCCATCTCCTACCCACCCACGTAATAAGTCATAAGCCGGGTGCTTTGGGTAATTATCGTTAATAATGGTTTTAACTGTGTCTGGGTGACAGCACATTAACTGGTTGAATGGACCAACTGCAAAACGACAAACTTTCGGGGATTTATCCACCCATTTCCTTCTGAAAGCTAGAACCTGTGTGAAGTCATTGGTCGACTCTTGTGAGTCTATGGAGTTCCCGTGTATAAAGCTGTGTATTGGGGGGCCAGGGATGGAACGCACGTAGGAAAAGTTCTGTAAGAGTTTCACAAGTTTGTATAAGAAATATGATACGAAAGAAATGAGAGCTGTAATCACAATGACTGTCACTGCCATAGCTAAGGAATTAAGATAATCGTACAGCATGGGTGATTAAATAAATATGTTACGCTTATTAAATGAAATGAAATTAATTTTGGTTGAATTTCATTATCTAATGTCAGAAATGGTCATGGGCGGCGCGGCCGCACCCCGCACGGGTGATTCACCCGCGGGCCCCTCAACCGATTACAAAGGGGGCCCCCTTGTTCAGGCCCCCCGGGGCCCTGGACAAAGGGGACTAGTAGGTCGATCACCCGGGGGCCCCCAAAAGCCGCGCCGCCTCTGGAAATGGTGTATGCAGCAATATATTTAGGCGCCATGGAATTTCGCGTGTAGGTTAAATAAATAGATAAGAATTACATAAATAATTTCAATATAATCATAAATTGATAATAAATATAATCTATAATTTACAAAATGCTATCTACCCGAAATCAGATCAGATTCTAACGGACATAATGTCTTTGCATTAGAACCATCATTTTTATACGAGTATACTAGCTTCAAGCATTCTTAATCTGATCAATTATTCTAGCCGTATCTTCCTTGGCTGGATACCTCTCTTCTGCATTTAATCTGTCCCATACAACTTTCCCATTCACTTCCACTATAAAATCCCCATCTACATCATTCGATATTCCGATGATGTTAACTTGACTTTTTTTGAGATCTTCAGCTAGATTCGCCTTGAATAAGGAGAATAGAAAGCCAGAGCCTCAGCTCTGACCGTATTTTATTGTCACCTCAACTTTATTCACACTCTTGGCGTTTCCCATTAAAATTGTTGGAAAATAATCACAAATATTTTCTGAGTTATAAATACACCATAAAAACTCAGCCTAATACAGATATTATTTGGTTCTCAAATGACAGTTATATGGGGTAGACACAATTACTTATCAGGAGGTTATAAGCAGTAAAGTTGGCTACAGCCTACAAACGAATTAAACTTTGTACAAAGGTATCCCTAAACAGATCATTTGAACTCGATAATATAATTAGCTAAACATAGATTTTGTATAATATCACAATAGAAACGAATTAGCAATCAATTCAGGACTTTTAACAATAATTCAGCGTGTAACTTGAGTGTGGTTAATGTTGATATTATTTGGTAAATTATAATAAGATTATTTCAATGCATTGTCTGACCAGATAATAATAATAATTCTGTAATTAGAGAATGAATGGTGTGAGAGAGGCAGAATTGAATAGTATTGAGGTTGATACGACGATATATGATAGGCTTGGTTCACAACTTCAAGGTCTCACGAGAATTATAAATGGGGTTTAGGTTGAATAATTATACAGAATAATGAAAGGCAACTTTTCTATACTACTACTAATTCTAGTTAGCAAATTTATAGTGAATTTAAATGGACAAGAGTGCCAACAAATTCGCGTACCAATATGCTCTAATTTAGCAGAATTCCATACAGAAACAACACAAGATAACGGACTAAATATTTTTGGTAATCAGGACAATTTACAAGCCATCTTATCACAATATGAATCCCTGATCAACTGTTCACAAGAAATGAAATATTTTGTATGCAGCGCATTGCTCCCTTCATGCGAAAATTCACACCTCAAATACCCTTGTAGCTCATTCTGCAAGAGAGTATTATTATCAGAATCTTGTCAAAACGAACTGAGAGAAATACAATCTCTGAATGGAGTAATTACAAATGGATTCAACAACATATTCAACTGCGATTTATTGCATAATGAGAGCTCGGATGGAAATGTGTGTGTTAGTTATGGAAATACAGCAACACCAATAACAACAAACACTACATCATCGTTTTGCAAACAGAATATTCACTACAGTAGCTCTTCAAAGCATTTCGCTTCAATATGGCTCATTATAACTACAGTCCCAACTCTACTAATCCTCCTATTCACTCTACTAACCATCCTACTTAACCTAACTCTCTACGAGTACCCCTTAAGGCCTGTGCTCTATATGGTGCTAGGCCACCTAACTTTATGCTGTGGAGTGCTATTGAGGTCCGCTATAGGCTACAATATGGCTAGCTGCCAGAAAGGTGATATTATTCGCGGGGAATTCTGGACGGCAGAGCATGCACCCTGCGTTATAATATTCATAATGACATTCTTCGGCATGACGTCATATCTCGTATGGACAGGGATTCTCGCTTGTACCTTCTTACTTTCCAAACTATTCCAATGGAGCGACGCGGACATTGCAAAGTTTAATGTTATATTCCACATAATAGGCTGGGGTATACCTTCAATACAAACGCTAACACTGATCTCGCTAAGAGAAGCACGGGCAGATGAGTTGACTGGGATTTGTTCAGTTAGCGCAGAATCGAACAACGCATATTTAGCTGGGCTTATCGTTCCTGTGCTTACATATACGCTTTTCAGCGTAACTGGTATACTAGCTAGTGCCGGGGGCATAATAAGGATGTTTAGGAGAATGGGGTTCTATCAGAGACATTTGGAAAAGCGCGAAATCGTTTGTACACTGATCAGGATGGGGGCGTTCTTACTCGCGTTCACTTCAATATTCGCGATTTTCATCACCGCGACTTTATACGAATACATCGCTTATTCTAGCTATTCAGAGGTGTCTTGTAGAGGTGTTAACTGTCGGTACGCTAGTCCTGTAATTGGGATAGTAAGGTTTACTTGTGTACTAGCAAGTGGATGGGTGATTATTATTTGGATAATCAGACCGAGTACCTTTAATCGCTACAAGAATATAGCAACGAAGATAACCAATAGGAATTCTAAAACGAAAGTTTCGTTGCCTCAAGTGAGACAGAATGTTATCGACGAATCAACCTACAACATTGGAGAAGTGACCAACCTTGGTGTGAAGGTTCCTGGGTTTGTAGATATTTCCCCTGCTTATTCATACGAAGATTATTTGTATAGCATGCCAACAACAACAACAGGGTCAACAACAACAATACAGAGTCAAAATGAAGGTGTGAAACAGCCAACAATCACGAGGTGGGAAATTCCGCAGGGCACATCTATTTGCTCTACAACGTACAAAAGCATTACGACTGTTTAACATATCCCAATTGTACAGGTTGTATGAAATGTAAATTCTCAATTTTTAGTGTGTACAAAGTTAAATTAATCTGCTATCCCAATTTCATATGTTAAATTAAATATTATAAAACTCTATGTAGTAATAAAAAAACTAAAAACAAATTAAAAGAAGCATGCAATCGATAATCTAATTATGTAGTTTGTTCGGTTTGTTCCTTTAGTTCGCCTTCACGCATGCTTTGTTGTTGTTGTTCCCACATACCCGCGTATAGGCCGTGTTTCTCCAACAATTGTTGGTGGCTGCCTCGCTCCACAATGCGGCCCTTATCCAGCACTAGGATCTGGTCTGAGTGTATTATGGTTGAGAGGCGGTGTGCGACTATTAGCGTAGTGCGGTTAATGCAAATGTTACTGAGTGAGCTCTGGATGTGTCGCTCTGTCTTGGTGTCTAGAGCCGAGGTGGCTTCGTCAAGCAGAACAATCCCTAAGCATTAATGCAACTTGTAATAAAACGATTAAAGCAACTTATAATAAACAATTAATGCAACTTGTAATAAAACGATTAAAGCAACTTATAATAAAACGATTTATTACAACACACTACTATAACAGTAGACTTAATATGGACACGGATAAAGTGGAATAACTGTTTGTATAAAGTTTAACTCCCTAGCCTATACAAATGCATGTAAGTGACTCCGATTAATACGAATTCCGGATAATACGAACAAATCACGAATTCCCCTTGATATTCCTATTCACAAGTCTACTAGAATTCTCATCAGGAGCTAACCTGGAGATTTCAGAATCGTTCTCGCAATAGCAACTCTCTGCTTTTCTCCCCCACTCAGCCTCAGACCTCGCTCCCCTACAATCGTATCGTAATCACTCGGCATTGATAGGATCTGCTCGTGAATTCCTGCGGCTTTTGACGCCTCCTCTACCTCTTCGTCATCGGCATCAACGCGGCCGTAGAGTATGTTAAAGTAAATACTCTTATTGAACAGCACCGTATCTTGTGGCACAACTCCTGTCAATGTAAATACCAATAAATAAGGAATTACTAATATATCGGCCAACAACTTTGTTAACCAAGCACTTGTAAGGTAATTTTTAGCATCAAAATTCACTTTGTGAAGCCTTATAAGTAACCCCATAAATAACTGTTATAAAAGAATGAATTTATCTCCAATTAAAGTGATTGCCCTCTAAAAAATTTCTTGATTTAATGATTAACAATAACAAACCTATATTTCGACGCAGGGAATGTTGCGAAATAGACTTGATGTCCTGTCCGTCTATTAATATACACCCATTTTGTATGTCATAGAATCGGAAGAGGAGACGGACAATTGTAGATTTCCCGCTGCCGGAAGGGCCTACCAAAGCAACCGTACCGCCAGCTGGAATGTTGAATGAAATATCTGTAAGAATCTGTTTCTCAGGGTTATACCAAAAGTTTACATTCTTAAACTCCACTTCGTTGTTAATAACAACCAGCTCAGGAGCATTTTCTAAATCCTATAATAAAATGAAATAATTTAATTTATTTTCTATACAAACTTATATTAATTTGGGGGAAATTAACCTGTATTTCTTGGTCTGTATCAAACAATTCGAACATATTCTCCATATCGATAAAAGCTTGTTGCAGAAACCTATAAGAAGACCCAAAGAAGTTCAATGGGGCGTACAACTGAATCAGATAAGACGTGAACAACACGTAATCACCAACAGTCAATTCTCCAATAGAAATCTTATACGCGCATAAAATCGAACCAAAGAAAATCCCTAGCACTTGAATCGAATTCTGAAATGTGTTTAACACACGAAGTGTCGCATTCGCTATCCACTCTTGTTTATTATACTTGTCAATGGACACACTTATCTGGTCAACTTCAAACTGCTCATTGTTATAATATTTAACTGTTTCGTAATTCAATAGAGAATCAACACTAAGTGTCTGTATAGTATTGCTCAGTTCGTTCATCGCTCTTCTCCACTGAGTTCTCCATTCAGTTATTCCAATGGTTCCCATTATATAAGTCACCATTGTGACCAATACTAGGAATCCGAACCATATATCAAATGCTATTACAAAATAAACCACAGCGATTGCAATATCTATTATAGCAGGGGCTATTTGGAATAGAATCCATTGTAGAATGTTTGTTACACTTGAAGTGCCGCGATCTAATATCTTCATAACAGCACCGGTTTTTCGTCCCAGATGAAAACGCAGTGATAAAGAATGTAAATGATCGAAAAGCCGCATTTGTAGTTTCTTATACGTATACTGTGTAACGCTAATCCATAGAAACCCGTTTATATTGGTCATCAGCCCTGACCCAGTTCCGCCACTGCCGATAAAAAACGACAACAAACAGTAAACACCGATATAGAACCAGGGAATCTGAATGGAGAGCGTATTTGCAGTTGAATTTCCCATAAAATTTCCGGCTAGTTCGTTCACAATGTTCTTAGAGTATATCGGTACAAATACCTTGGTTACTCGCACAGTTAATAGGATTAGTATAACGGCTAACAATCTCAGTTGTAACAGGAAACTATTTTTAGGCCACACGTACGGGAATAGCATTACAGACTTAGACCATATGCTGGCGAATGCTGATGCGTTTTTAGGCCCGAATTTTAGACTCGATTTTTGTACCTGCTCACTCGAAGCAGACCCAGTTGTTGTTGTTGTTGTTGTAGCATTACACTCCTGTAGATTAATTAAAGGCTCGTCATCCTCCTCCCTGTGACGTGGCTTTCGAGAAATCTTAATGAAAGGCCGGATTACAGAATATAAAAGCAGAGTTAGTATTATAAATAATTGGATCACGTATATTGCGATTTCAAGGGTAGAAGATTTGTCGTTTTTATGCCACCAAAAAGCGGGATTGGCCCAGCCACCTAGTGCGAAAATATGTTTCGCGAAACGCACCATTACAAATGATATGAATAGAAAACCGTTTGGCCTTCCTACTTCGTAAACATATCTCTCCTTATACAACAGAATAGATGCCAAGATCCAGGATATAATGTCAACAATATTACTGACTATAGAGGAAATGTATATTCTATGAGAGTGTGATTGGTAGATAGGAATAGCTATGAGATGTACGATTTCTGTTAGGATAAGAAAATAACAGAGATTAAAGGGAAATGAAAAAGAAAGTCGTTTATATAATGTTAATCTTCGTTTTAAAGGTTTGAGTGAGTTTTGGAAAAGCACGAATTGAGTTATTCCGAGAAGATACAAGTACAAGAATGGTATCAACGAGAAATTAATATCATAGAAGCAACGAGAAATAACAAGACCTGAGTTGGTGTGTGTCCAGAAATGCTGATAAGATTCTCCCTCATAACATAGGGTTATTGAGGTTGTTATATTGGACATTTTGCTACATTTATTAAGCACGAATTAAGATCTAGACAATGATATGCTCGGAACAATTTAAATGTACAGTCAACTCTCGTTATAACGAAGTGCTTGGGACCTGTAAATTCCTTCGTTATATCTGGATATAAAATTTCCAAAATTTCATTATATCCGACTTCGTTATAACGGGAGTTCACTGTAGTATTTATAGTTGTTGGTTGTAAAATGAACAGTTTAATTAATGAAACAAAATTAAAATATTAATTCAATATCTAAACAGTAGTAGATTATAATGGCTTGTGTGTACTATTTGAAAATATTTTTCTTCCAGAACCCAACAGAGAACGCACCATCTGTCTCAGGAATCTGAGTCTTATGATCGTCTAAGTACTTCTGTAGCCTCGCTATAGACGGGTTGTGTTTAGCTGAAGAAACAGAGCTCAGTCGTTGTATGCAGTCACTACTCGCTAGCTGGATTAGCTTAATGAACTGACTACCGTATACCAATCCCATTCTGTACCCCATGAATTCAAACGCCTCATGTAGAGCCACGTCAGATACCCCTGGGACAATTGGGCCCTGTAGAATACGCACTAGCCAATCCCAGGCACTAGCTAGTCCGTGGAAATGCGTCTTTATAGGAAACACACTGTTAATGCCTTCTATAGGGAACTGCATTATACAGGCGTATAATCTCAGAATCCCTTTGATACGCACTGTGAATTCCTCCAAATTCTCAAGCTTTCCTTCCTTCCGTCTGTATCCGATGGATAGCAGGTACCGCTCTGTGTCCAGAGGTGCGTCTGGGGAGGGGAACAAGGGGGCCGTGAGGGGACAGGCTCTGTATAGGGCGGCTATAAGGAGGCGAGCGAGGGACGGGTGGTTAGAACAGAGACAGACAGCCACACAAGCGATAGGGTGAGCTGCTTTCGAGTTTGATGATATTTCTTGTTCGCCTTTTTTGATGAGTTTAGCCGTGATGAGGTTAGAGCAGTAGTCGAGTTCATCTTGGGACTCGGCTTTGAATGTGATATTAAGCGCAGATACTGTTTGTCCACTTAGCAGGGAGTGTAGTAGGTTTATCTTATCCATTAGAGAGTCCATGTCGTGTGAGGAAATAGCATTAATCGTTGTGTTAGCTATTCGTTTGAAATTAACAATTTTCTCTTTCGACCATTTTTTATCCCAGGCGCTGCATTTTAACTCTAAATCTTCCAATTGTGTTATTAGTTCCTTTGGTTGGAGTGTGGGAGCTAATTTCGTGGGGCTTTTTAGGTTTGAAAGTTTGAAGAAGTTTCCTGGAAAATCTTGAGGGTTTTTAGAAGGGTTTATTGGTGTGCTTGTGGTTAATGTCTGAGGCTGAGGTGCTGTATGAATAGACAATTGTTGTTGTAAAAGCATTTGGTGTTGATGTTGTTGTTGTTGCAGTTGTTGTTGTTGCTGTTGTTGCTGTTGTTGTAGTTGCTGTTGGTGTTTCTGTGTTTCAATATCTGTTTGATGCCTGTTTGAAATTTCGTCGAGTTGTCTTGCATATAAATTAACTTTTTCCATTTCAACACACAACTTATCGAATGCATTATCAAGATCGCTAACTTGATTGTAACTACGATTTTCGTATTTCAAAAACTGTTTGTCAATTCTATTCCTACATTCACAAGATTCACTGTATATCTGTGTACTTTTCAATGATTCAGGAAAGTTAGAGAGTAAAAGCTTGAATCGATCAAGTTTGTTAGAAAAGTCTGTAATTTCCTTTGCTAAACTTGAGTATTTATCAACCAAAATGGATTGTTTTCTAAAAGACTCAAGATTACTCATATTTATATTACTTTTTTTCGCAAATTTTTCTCTTATCTCTTTGATAGATTCACTCTCGTTAACATCAAAATTATCTAAAACATTTCGTCGTGAAATAGGTTTAGGCGCGGTTTTACTTTTTCTCCTAGTGCTCAGCTGTTCCATCATTTTTAAATGTATCGGTTGAGAAAAGTCATTACTCTCTCCACCAAATAGAGTATCTGTAAAGGAAATAGTAATATTGCATAGGGCATTTCTCTGCTGGAAGAGATTATCTTTATTTGAATCAGCTGGTGAGTTTACGTCTGATCTGCAATCTAAGAATTCTTCCTGATCGTTTTCTTCGGAGATAATCAGCTGATCGAGTATACTGTGTAAACTCTCGTTGATCCTTCCACTTGCATTAAATTCCGTTGTTTGGTATTGAGATTCAATCATTATAAATTCACTCACCACAATATCAAAATTGAAGAAAAATTATCAAAAAATAACTCGTAAAATTACTTATACAAACAAACAACACCAAAATAAATAACATAAATTATATGTATATAATATATATTTTCATATTCTCTTAAAAACAATTGTATAAATGAGTACATATAATTATTTCAATCAAAATACACGGCAAATGAGGGATCAAAATATAGAAGCAGTATCTCAATTGAAATCCAATAATGCATGAAGTTACAATTAACCAAAAAAAAAAAGAGTAACAATCTTGTAAAGATGGAGACTGGGCTGAACAATCAAGCTTTCTCGTTGGGACCAACATTTCCTTTTGAAGTCAAAGTAACACCGTGGAAATCCTTAATTTGCTCCTGGAACGAAGCGGGTAAAGAACGAAAGATATTTTTGTGGTGAAGATTATTCGAGATTATCACAAAGACGCATAGCATTTTAAGGCTAGGCTCTAACTCTAAGATGTGCGTGTCATTTAAATCTACCAAATAATCGTCACTATTGCCAGTGAAAGTATGCTCGTATTCGTTCTTCTCCATTGTACTGGTTGAAGGAGAGGCCCCTCCGAACATAAATATCTATAGATACAGTATAAGGTTTTGCTATATATGGCAGATAATCATGGGTACAGTAGAACCTCGTTAGTACGAACACGGTCAATACGAAATTCTGGTTAATAAGTCAGTATTTCAGTCCTCTTCAAAGCCTTTTCAATATAAATGATATTAGTAAATAAGAATTCCGGATAAAGCGAACGTATTTGGATGGTCCCCTTGGTGTTCGTACTAACGAGGTTTTACTGTATATATTAAAAGGGATTTAATCGAGTTTTTCATACAAAAAGGACAAATTTTTGATTAATTGAGTTTGAGATCATAAAAATTAAAAAATATTTAGAAGATAAAAAATATTGAGGTAAGAGAATCCCTGCTGATTGAAACAAAAGACTTGTAAGATAATTTTACTCATATCTGATAATTAAATTCACAACGTTGCATAATAAGCTGTGAAATATAAGTGATTAATAATGCAAATTATTTGGAAACAAAAGCCTCAAATTACCTTACAATCCAGTTGCTAAATTTACTAAGTATAAATAGTTTGATGTAGTCTTTGGATTTATTTGCAAAATAAAACAATATTTCACAGTGATATGGAGAATGCATCAATATATATAATTTTCGCGTTTAAATCTGTGAAAACAGGTTTTATAATTATAACATTATCAGCATGCGTGGCAATGATTTTCTGGAGTATATACTTGCTAAACGAGATTCTATTAGCGAGAAAAAGGTTGAAGTACTCAATTAAATATATCATCAATGGAAATATAAGTACAATAAAACGCAAATGTAAGACGGATAAATGGAAGAACGCATTATTGCTATTGATTTGTATTTCAGAGTCATTGTCTAACCTATTCGCTGGGTTGTCCACTGGAAGCGGATTCAATCTATTCAATAAAACAGAAGGTTGCGTCAATGGATTCTCAATTGAATCATACCAACTGGTCTTATTTCCAGCCGCTTCAATGCTATTTATGGTAATATCATTCTCGTCGCTTAACATAATTACTGTTTTCTTCATTGGAATATACTCATACCACACAGAGAAAAACAATATTAAGAAACTCCTGGTATTTCTTTGCATACAAACATGCGTTTTAATTCCAATACTAATGATCCCCTATACAGTCGTCTATGGAATGTTCATTTGTATCTGCCTTATGGTAATATTCTCCTACAAATGGATTAAAAATACGCAACGGTTATTGTTATACCTGAAATGGCGTTTTGAAGATATGCGAGCTGAATGCCCTTTGAGTGCAAATCAAATTAGAATTATGAGGAAAAGATACAAACGGTTAATCTATATTATAATATTCGTACTACAGTCAACAATAGCAAGCTTATTCTTTGATTTTCTCTACCAAATCATAAGGCTATATAGAAATAAATGCACACAGTATTACACACTTCAATACCTAGATCAACTCTTGACCTCTCAAGAAATTAACATATCCCTTGATACATTGGATGTACTAGTTACGCTAACTTTGGTACCAGTTTCAGGTATCCTGTTAATACCTTACGTGGCGTATACAATGGGGTATATGGTAAGGATTGTGTGGAAGTGTGTGGCATGCAAGAGAATACGGAGTGATAGCATATTAACCCAATCTCTATTGAAGTATTGAGTAATGTATGTAATAAAAGTTTGTATTTTGTAAATATGCTCAATTCTTGTGAATGTATGTTGTAGTAATTAATTAAAAGGAAAGAGAAGGAATTTCTAATGTAATTTTCAGACCAATTTTTAAATCAGTCGACTCCGCTTAATAGAGCCACCGGTTAATAAATTTCTTCGCTTAATGGGGTAAAATTTCACAGGATTTATAGGACGGAATGACAGTGGCTTAAAATATTTTCGGTTAATAGATTTCTCTGCTTAATCGGGTCAAAATAACCTGGTCCCGAGGTTACTCTATTAAGCGAGGCGACTGATTAAAATTCATCTTTAGCCAGTTATATATTACAAATGTATGGCTGATATAAAAGTAAATTAAAGTTACTATATGTACTGTATTATAAGCCCTTAAATTAAAGTACTACTGTGTTTACCTTGGAACCGATAAGACAAGTGCCAGCTCTCCGTCTGGCGCGAGGTCGCTTGCCCCAGGGATTCAAACGTGTCCAATGGTATGTCTCTGTGTTGAATAGAAACAGATCATTAAAATGCTTGTAAGAATTCTTACTTCCACCCCCGAATATAATAATTCCATTTCTGTACTTTATGGCCGAGTGGCTTCTTCTGCCTTCTGGGGCGACGCCGATTGTTGAAAGCTCTTCCCTACAACATTATACGGTAAACTATACAGTCAACTCCCGTTATAACGAAGTGCTCGGGACCGTAGTTTCATTTTGTTATAAGCGGAGTTTGTTATAAGCAGAATTATTATAACCGTAGTTCGTTATAACCGGAGTAAAATCAATAGCTTAGAGGCTATATGGGATTTAAATGACTTCGTTATAAGCGGAATTTAGTACATCCATTTCGTTGTATACGAAGTTTTAATAATGTAATAAGATAGAAGGATTTCCGGACCATTGAATGACTTCGTTATAAGCAGGTACTTCGTTATACCTTACTTGGTTATAACGGGAGTTGACTGTACATTCTATGCAAGCTGTTCCATAGAAATAGTACATAGTTACGGGAATTCCATAGAATAGCTGAATACCTATGGTAATTCCATAGAAATAGCTGAGTACAATAGCTAAGCCATGTTGGAATATTTCCGAACATTTTCAATGTATTCAATAGAAACTAAAAGTAAATCTGCTTTTTTCAAAATTAATTTCAGATTTCTAGGAAATTAAAGTTTCAATGTGGATATGATAATACTCTTAGTAATTAATTAAGCAAACTAACCATAATGCAAGTTCTTTGTTGTAACAGTACATTGTATTATTGTACTTCCTTGAACCTCCATAGTAAAAGTCAAGGTATTCTCCACCGAAGCAAAATATTTTATTACCAAACGGAGTCAGTGTATGGAAAATTAAATGCATTTTTTCCACACACCCGTTTGTAGGGAGTTGTCTCCAAGTTACAGTCTCCATGTCTAGCTCGAATAACTCATTAGAATACCCCATTGTTCGGGAGTAGAAACTCCTTTCTATGCCCCCGTGTAAATAGGCTAGGTTTCCTTCAGAGCAGCAAGCGTGTGCGTCTCTTTCTAACGGCACGTCTCCTTTGCAGCTAGCGTTAAACCAAACATTGCGAATTATGTCGTAGCATAGCACTAGGTGAGGGGGGCCACCCATCTGAATGTTGAAGCCTCCTAAGAGATAACTTATTAATTATTAACTTAAGGAGCAGTTAAACGTTATATAACGCTTCCAAGGGAGGGGTAATCAATGTGTGATATGCCATCCTTTTTGTATAAGAAAATGGTAAAAAAAGTGTGTGGTGTATAATAATTAGGGGAATTTTAGCTTAAGTAACGTTTGAATGACACTTAATTAAATTGAATAACTGCAAGTAAAATAACATTAGTTATTATACCGTAACAAATTTTTGCAGGGACTTATCAATAGATATATTTGTAAGCTTATTAAATCTATATTTGTACTCCTATAATGTTGGATTATTCAAATAAAAATTGTTTTTTTCCGATCAAATATAACGTCGCAAATAATAACTTACCGATAATAAATATTTTATCTTTAAATGTGACTGCTGTGTGTCCAAACCGTGGATCAGTCTTGGATTCATACTCAACAAATTTGTCCGGGCATTTATTATAATCTATCATGTTCGAGCATTCTACTCGCTTTGGATGAGGTTTGTATTCCCAATCGCAGTTGTTGTTAAGCGGATCCAAACTTTGTATATCCATTGTGACTAATGGATTGGCTCGTTCCATGTCTGTAATTAAGTGTTTGGAACAGTAACCACCGAATGAGTAAATCCGTTTTGCGAAAGGCGAGTAGAGAGAAGCGTGGTTGACACGGCAGGGGAAATTATTGTACTTTGTAACAAGCCAGTGGTAATTCTGATTGATAGATTCCTGATCATTTTCCTTGCTTTTCAAGTCCATGCGATTTAAAGCTGGAATATGTCTAATGAATGGTCCAAACATTTTAAATTAGGCAATTTAAAAAATGTTTGAATATATATACACCGTAAATATCAAGAAATATGTGCATATTAAAGAGAGTAGTTGATTGTTCTATTTATTTGATAATCTGAGATATATTCACAATATAAATTGGGATTCAAAAATATTTATTTTCTTATATAGTTAGCAACAATTTATAAATATTAAATTCCTGAACAAAGATGGATGTATTTAAGGAATTCACCTGCTGTCAGCCTTATAATGGGAAATAAGTCCACGCACTAGATAAGCCTAGTTTGAATCTAGGGCCTCTTAATTAAGGGATGCAATATAAGAATGAAGCAACCCAAAAAGCATTGACTTCGGCACACAGTGTCCAAACATGCTATTTATAGACATACAATTTAGTGCCACGAGTGGCATTGAAACGAACCTGCTTAGAGAACGCATTAGGTCAATAGAATCCCAAAATGGTATCGAGAATGTGATTAAATTACGTAATATTTAATTCAATGGAATAGGAATTATGTATAATATTATACGAATTATTGTATTGGTCCATGTGACAATTCCATTCCATATTGTAGTAGGTCAGATAACGTTTTCAATTAATATTAACAATGTGAACAAAATACAATAATGCGTAAGTTTATATTAAGATTGACTAATATTCAATAATGTCGGAAACCTGGCAATTTATGCCTGAATGAGACCATAGGCAAGTCATGATACAAGATTAAGAATGTAGGATCAGCAATTGTAATCTTAATCCAATAATTAGTTAATAAAATCAAACCCATAATTGCATTCTTTCTTGCTAATCAATAGATTTAATGAATACTGGAATTTAACTGCACTAATTTGAGAGAAATAAGAGAGAAAGTACATAGGAACTGTTCAATTTACGTTATGTGGTAGAACGGATTTGTAGATGATCATACAATTTACAAACCGTAAGATTATAACTTGCAAATTGAAGTGACCGGGAATTGAATTGAATTATCTGTAAATTATCAGTAGTAGTGTTGATCTAGAAAATAAATAAATACATTAATACAGATAATAAATAGAATAAATGTTAAATAGTAACTGTAGTGTACAAGTTAACATCTGGACTATGGATTGAAAATACAGTCGAAACCGGTTTTTTCTAACCAATTCTTTGCATGGAAATTAAATAAGAAAAATCCGATAGTTAGAATAAACCGATTGGAAATAGCACAAAAATTTGAATTTCTTACATAGTATTTAGAATAAATAGTTAGTTAGAAATACCGATTATTTCGAAAGAAACGGTGTTAGAAAAACCGGTTTCGACTGTATAGCATAAACGGAATGGAATTAGCTTTTATATTTATACACAAAACTTTACAATCTATTTGTGATAATGATAGAAGCTATTCATAAGGGTAAGTAGACAATTCCTATTATACTTAGACAAACTAATTAGCTAGTTAAATAGCTGATAGTGATAAGACAATTCCTCTATATAGATAACATTGTTAGGAATGTGCCTGGTAACTAGTATAGAAATGAGAGTGGATTTAAGAGGAAATAGAACATCAATGTAAATGAGTTAATTTAACATATTTGATATTTGATATAAGGAAGTAAGATAGTCATACAGGTGTTCCATTTATAATAGAGCGTAGGTTTATACATAGGTAAGTATAGTCAAAATATCATCAAATAGTCAAATGGCATAATCCTTGATAAATGGTATTATACAACTACATACGTATAGGAAATAATTCCTATGCATTAAGTGGTTGGTTACAGTAAGGTATTATAGGAATGTAATTAATTACCTTCAGTAGCTAGCTCTTCTAACTGGTGAGCTATTTTCTGCATTTTATAACGTCGTATTTTCTCCTTTCTCTTTTCCTCTCTCGCTCTATCGAACAGTAGACACATCCTCCGTTTCATGTCGATAGCGCGTTGGTATTCATTCGCGTAATATGCATACACGTCTTTATAGCCTTTGCGGTAGTATAGTTTCTCTTGTTCCAATTGGTAGGCTCGCTCGTTCGCGGTTTTTAGCTCCGAGGAGAGATCGCGGAGATTCGACCTGAGCCAGCTCATTTGCATTGCGTATTTCTGACTGTACTTCATACGTTTGTGTTCGAGACTGTACTCCAGGCCCTGGTTATCTCTCAGCACTGAAGATAGGGCCGAGCGGAGCTTTATGACCGCTTGGTACCAGTCTCGGGATCTGTCGTAGAGCTATGTACAGGTAGGGTAAATGTGTAAATCCGAAACTATATTTTTTCAATGTTACTTGAATTTCAAATATTATTGCGTTTTTGGCATCTTATGTGATGAACCAATTCGACAGTGAAAACTTCAGTAGATCGGTTCATTATTTCTTAAAGTGTGGGAAAGTATACTGCCGCCTTAACCAAAGGAATTATCCAGGAGCCGAGACGCTCCTTTTGGAGTATGATTTTGGGGAAATTTTAATTTAGGAGCGCGAAAATTTGGATTCTCTCCTATACCGTAACATTAATTTATGATTTAGGCGTACGAAAATTGGATCAGACCAGGATTAGGAGCGTATTTATAAATGGCTGTTAATAGTACACTGATGTTAATTCATTGTTTGTGTTATAGGTAAGCGTAGGGAGATAATACTGTAGTTAGTTGCATAAATTTTACAAAAAAATTGTATGCAAATAATTATAGATAGTAAACTCCGTTTAATTAATCTAATCAAGCACTTAATTAGGTCATCTTTTCCTGGAACAGAATAATGCCATAAACTATATAAATATTTTAGGTTAATTGGGTGAACAGCTTAATGGGGTCAAATCTTGCATATTTTTGAATAAAGTCTGGTTTGAATGGTTAAAAATTAAAAATGCTAATTAACCAATTATTCGATTTGGGAAAAGACTTTGGAGAGTTGATTTTTCTCCAAAAAAAATTAGTTAAATAAGTAAATAAGCTAATTAATAAACTAATCAGTTAACCTACATGCTGATTCTCTGCTATAAGGTGTCCGTTTACTCTCCCCATCTCCTGTACGCACTTAATCTTCTGCTTAGTTTCGCCAACAAGAATGCTCTCCAGTCTCTGCTGGGCCGCGGCAGCTCTCTGGTAGAGCATCAGTCCCGTCTCGCGACTGAGACCGGAAATAGCGCCTGGGGGGGCGTAGTGGTCTGTGGGGCAATCCTCGTCACTGGGTTGTTCGTCTGGAATGTAGTAGCAGTACTGCTTGCTGTGTCGCTTCTTCTTCTTGGATCTCTTCTTGTCGTCTTTCTCACTCATGTCTGTCGGGCTAATTGTAAGGTTTATAGCAATACAGGGGAACCTGAAAATAACGGGGACATAAGGGTTACATTTTAAAACAATTAAATTAATTAATCCTTAGAAATTAACCCATTATTTCGTGGGTTTAATAGGAAAGATCTCAAATAGCGAAAATATAAATCTTTCAAAACTTACATTACGAGCAGTTCCTATTGAATAAAAACGGAATAAGACAATACAATATATACTATTAGATGTTATCAGTCTTTTGTCTCAACAGATTTTCCCTTCTTACTCGTAGCATCCAAGCCTCGATAGGAGCTTCACTCGCGGTTTTCAACACCTCGCACTTGTCAGATTCTAGCATAGCCTCTATCTCTGCTTTAACAGACAAAATGCGATCTTTCGCCACTTTATAAACACATTCCTTTCTGCGAATTCGAAGCAAGAATTCCCTCTCCTCAGATTCTTCTTCTAGAAAAACGCGAAATTCCTCACCGAAAGCTATTTGCCTAGCATGGAACAATAATCTCATTACAATATACAGTATCTTATACTGTTTATCCTTATTAGGTGCGGTTGTTTGCACCTCCCATTGCCTCAGCAATTTAATTCCGCGACTCCCACAAGCGTCGCCTAAATATTTCCTAACAACTTCTCGCGAAATAACGTTATTCCGCAGTTCCACTAAACTACTGTATTCTTCTGTCGCGTAATGTATCGTGTCTTTATGCAGGAACAAACTCTCCACCATTCGCGGGTCCCCGGACACCAATAATTCGCAGTACCGGTATAACTCACATAGTGTGAAATCCGGTTGTTCGGAAGTGCGGTTTTTAATAGTTAGCGGTGGCGGATGGAAGGAGAGACACTTTTCAGTGTCTCCGATGTACACAACGAACATGTCCAGATCCGAGGTGGCTGTATGCAGATTGTATCTGTGGCTACCGAAGGGACACGCTAGCATAATCCTACCATAGTCACTAACGTGAGTAGTGAGTCTGCTCCATAGCGCTTCTGGGGATATGGCCAACTCGGTGGAGGATAGCTTGAAAAATACAGGATTCTCGTAACCCAATTTTCGTTCTTCTGTTTTAATAGTGTCTTGTTCGCATAGTTTTAATTCTGCATCCATTAAGTCGCAAATATTCTTACCTGGAAATGAAGATTATTAAATTCATATACAGTAGACTCTCGTTAATATGAACACGGATAAGGCGAAATATCGGTTAAGGCTAACAAGGTTAATTTCCCTAGCCTATACAAATATATGCGAACGATTCGGATAAAAATAAATATCGACGGTTCCCTGGATTCTACTGTATAACAATATAAATCCTATTGTAATTGTGAAATGGAAATTAGTTGTATGATTACCGATTGTATGTTCGACTTCTTCCAAATTCCTTCCTTTATTTACAGACTTTACAGACTCCCCATCTCTCATCATAAACTCTTCTGTTTTTGTAAAAGACAATCCATTCCTGAATCTGTCAGTATACGTCACGACCCATTCAATCTCGAATGTGTACCACTCTCCCACACCATTCCTATGGACAGCTGTGTCGCTAGGCGCGGTAACTAC
The DNA here is from genome assembly GCA_028753945.1 of Hexactinellida sp. DTS-2022. Classification (NCBI taxonomy): domain Eukaryota; kingdom Metazoa; phylum Porifera; class Hexactinellida; species Hexactinellida sp. DTS-2022. The sequence continues at coordinate 3,401,580 of JAPNXP010000015.1, forward strand.
CCTGGCATATCCCTCCCATCCCTTACTCCCGTTAACACTGAACAGTAGAATAACAGGACCGGTGTTAAAAGCCGCGAACAGCGTATCACGTGGCTGTTCCTCTATATTTTCGTGCTTTGGGACAGCCCAAACGCGGTTTTCTTGACACTTAGTGAGGTTATCAAATGTGTCACATTTCGCGATGAAATACCTAACAAGCACATTCTCAGCCATAGCCTATAAATCAGTCTCTAATTATGTACAGTTACAACAGAATGGTACATACACACATATGTTAGTTAGCTACATATAACAAATATAATTTCTGTAATAGTGCATCTAATTAGCTAATTTGCACTTTGAATAAACAAATCCATCACACATACTATATTACAATAGAACTGTTGTCTCAGGGAAGGAAGGAAAAGTATAAATAGGTTGACTTTAATCCGATTTCTTTTTCACATCCAAATCGTTTGCACTCACACCATACTCATTCTTCCGTTTGGGATCCACGCGATAAATCCACCTCTGATATATGAATATTATAAACACTATGTCGTCCCTAAAACACCCGATTCTGTAGAGAGTTGGCATTTTAATTACAAACGCGAATAGATCATCAATGAATGTGTTGAGGAACTTGTAAGTTAGCATACGCCAAGGCAAATGAGCGACTGATTTCATTTTATAATTTATGAAGAGTTGAGGTGTCATAGCTATGAATCCGAAAGTCAACAGAAATCCGTATAACATGGATAGAACGAATGAGTACCAACCTCTATGCTCGTTATAAATGAGAGAATAAACGCCGTATCCCGAGAGCAAAGGGAATAGAAGCCAGGAGAGATATCGGAAAGCCATCTTATCAAACTCTTTTGTCGGAGATTCCGAGTATGAAGGCAGTTCTTTCATTGTTATTTTGGGAATTATACCAAGGATCCTTTCTTGTGGGAAAATTTCAAAGCGTACAACTTTTGTGATTTTCCACAAGTCAATAAGCAAGCCTATGCCAGTACCGAACATGATAAGGTAGTTCGACTCATTGTCTAGGATGTACAGGAATACTATTGTCGACTGGAAAAGGTTTAGGAAGACAACACGAACACTGAGCCCTACTAGAGTACTGCGACTTTTCCAAAACTGGATATCGTTCTTGAAAGCTAAGAACTCAAACACAGTATGGACTAGGGATACTACGATTGTGATGCCGAGAAGAATTGGGTCGGTTTCTATCATCATTTCCTTAAGCGTGTCATCTTCTTCCTCAGATTTCTCTTGGAACATTTGCATGTAAGTGTTCTGGTTCTCTAAGGCAGCGTAGAACTGGAATTTCATTAGAGAGAGCATACCAAAGTTAAGGTGCAATGTTTGATTTTTAACTGTAGAATTAATGGGTTGGTAGTCTCGTTTGAGGTTCCAATAATCGCATGGATACAAAATAGGGTAATAGTAATTGTTGTGGAATTCTACATATTTATTGAGAGGAGGTGGGAGTGCGTTTATCGGCCAATTATTGAAGTCGTGTATTAAGTAAATTGTAAGATTTTCGTGCCAATGAGGTAGTATGATGTCATCCTCTAAATCAGGTGGATTTTCTTGTGTCGGTTTTCCAGTGATGAGGTTAACTTTTTTGTTTACAATTAATTTTTTATGTTTTGTTAACTCTTTTACTTTGTAAACAAAATGTGTTGATTTTATCTTTGGCTCGATATCGACAGGGTCTTTATTTATAAACGAATTTCTAAGCAAAAACGTGTGAATGAACATACTACCGTTTGAATACAAATGTGAATAATCGGTCTCAATATCCAAATCGATACTCTTTGATAACAACTTTCCATCGTTTTTATACATAATTCCTATTTCGCTCCAAATTAGGTTACGAATGGTGTACTCAGACCAACTAATTGAATCTGACAAGTAAATGTAGGTATCGAAAAGTTCGCCATCAACGAAGAGATTTGTACCAATCATATTCTGTAGACTAGGAGTTTTCGAATTCGGATTATTATTATTTGTTGTTGTTGGTGATTTTCTAAAGTAAGAAGATACAAAGTATATTATGATGATATTCCATAAAATAGATTTCCAGGAGAATGCACCTCCACCCCTTTGTGGTTGTTGTTGTTGTTGTTGTTGATTGTTTACTTCTTGAGTGTTGTCATTTTCATTCTCTATAGCGTCTACACTATTTTCTGTATCTGGATTCGTATTTTCATCTTCCCCACTCATTTTCTCTATATTTTAAAATATTATAATTTACAATACAATAAACAAGCGAGTTACCTCATAGCTTAGCCTTGGCTCATAATGGGATTTATACAACGGTAAACATACGTATTATATAATACTATGGGCTCTCATTCATTAACTAATTAAGTAGCATTGTCTAATACAATAGAATAGAAAGTAATCTTCAATACTGATTCCAAGTGGAATTTACTGTTTCATCAAATCTAGCTGTAGCATGCAAGTTGCAAATTTTTGCCAACCCTCAAGATTATACATGAATTTTATACAATTACTATGGTATTCTTCAAGAAGATAACTCGAGAAAATAATATAAACTATAGAATGTCTATTTTCAAGTATCTAGCAAAGGAATTATAAGAGAAAACCTTTAAAATCCCTAATTCAAAGATTTTTAGTGTGATAATGGTTGGTATGTAATACAGTGGATATCGGATATAAGAACATGTCGGTTACAAGAACACTATAAGCAGTTCCCGACGATGTTCTTATATCCGGTATCCACTGTATTCCTACTGAGTATCTAAATATATTGGTTTGCATTGAAATGGTTGCAATATTGATAATTCAGAAACAATTAAAGCATTCATCTAATGAAATACAGCAAATAAATAAATGTGTGTGTTCTATCAGGATTTGTTATCCCCATACCCGAGAGAGGAAATATACGCCAACGCCCCCACCTCTAGCAGAGCTACGCAACAAGCGACCAGACAGTACCCTAGGTATGTGTACAGATAACCACCGATTATCGGTGTCACCATGCCTACAAACCCAATGCCTATAAAGTTAAGCCCGATCGCGAGACCAGTTGAAGACTCTGGAACTATCTTTGTTAGCATGCTGGTAGAAACGGTGCCAAAAAGCGAATCTGCTGCCGCGAGGGGGATAGAGAATATGCAGTACCAAGTAAGGGTAGGGTAGAGTCCTAATAGCAAGTACGAAACGAGTTTAATCAGAACAGAAGATATAATAATGGTAAAGTCCTGGAATCGTTTAGTCACCATGGATACTACGAATGTTAATATAATTAGTCTAATGACAGCGAGATAGGTCATTAGCCAGCCATATTGATGCGGCTCTAATTGGAACAGTTCCAGCGAGAAAATAGGAAGCAGCGAACCCCAGATCATCCCAGGAAATCCTGAGAGCAGACATATCATGAATATCGGAATAACGCCAGGAATAGCCAGCACATGTTTCCACGGAGTCAGATCGAAAATAGACGCGTTTGTTGCGGGCGTTAAACGTGCGTTTTCGGACTTAACGGATGCAGGTACGAAGTATATAATGAGTGGCAGAACGCTTAGGGAACCTAAGGTAGCGACTGAGGCAGTGAACTGAGTGGAGTACGAGTGTATTAAGTACCCAGCGGTAAGAGAGCCCGCTATGAGCCCAAGGCTGTAGAACGCTCCGAGTCTCGCTAGGGCCCCGGCCCGGGACTTAGTGTCGCTTACGTCAGCTAGCACCATTTGGCAGCCCTGCATGGCAGCCATGAACATAGCGGCCACACGCGAGATAACTATGTAGTGCACACTGTCGGCTATGGCCAGGAGGAAATAAGTTAAGGTCGTGGATATGAAAGCGAGTAAAAGCGCTTTTTTAGCGCCGTATATATCACCGAAACGGCCGTAAATAGGGGTGCCTATAAACTGTATTATATTAAACAGCGTTTGTATATACGCGTAGCCTACTGCGTCTAATCCGAGCTCTTTAACGAGATACGGGAGGACACCGGTTTGCATGTAGAAACATAGACTGTAGTTGAATATGAGAGCGTATATAACTATGATTAGCGTAGAGGGCATCCATTGTTGCATTGTACGTAGAAACAGCTATGTGGATATGGAATGTAAGGTTAATCAATAATTTCCAAATTATTCGTTGTACAGTGCACCCTCGCTAGTCCGAACAGAAGATCAAAAACTATTTTTCGTATAAATTTGGGGAAAAAACATTAAATGTATTACTTCACTAATCCGAACGAATTCACTTATCGGAACAGAATTTTTTTGAATCGGAACACCTATGTTGGGATTAGCGAGGGTGTACTGTAATTAGTTATGAAAGTTCTGAATTAAATAGAAAGGAAACAGAATGAATAAAATGTGTTTCTAATTGTTCTGAAAAGTCTAATATGAATAACTAGTAAATAAAACAATCAAACAAACAAGCAAACAAGACAGGGACAAGTAAATTGAGTGTTTGTAACAATCTGATCTGCTAAATTCTATATATCATACACAATAAAGAGAAAACACAGAAAAAGTAAATTGACCAAGGATGATAATATACAACATGAAACGGTACATAAACTAATGAGCAAGGCTATGGGGGTTCTCTTAGTGCTACTCAAACTTAGAACTTCAACAATCTAAGAAGTTGGCAGCCATGAGTAATTCAAGAGCAATTTCAGGTGCGATGGGAAATTCGGGGATTTCAGTAGAACTGTTCGTATAGCGCACTTTATAGGTGAAGTAGGTGCAAACTTTCGCGAGGACGTGAGATGGGATTTCCCGGAATTCGACACGGTCATCTTCGTCATCTAACATCGCGCCAGGACCAGACAGCATAGCTTTGATGGTCGCAGAGGTGAGAGCGTGTTCCTTCTTTATGTAGAACTCGTGTAGATCGGAGGAAACTAGTTTCACCCACTGATCAGAGCCTACTGGAGGAGCGGTCTCCATGTTACTGCTTTCCGTAGCCATCAATTCTACACCGAGCTAAGCACACGAAGGAATGGACTGAATTATACGGCTGTACTATGTGAATATATATAATTAGGAAAATCATTTGACATACTAGCCAACCATAAAAGTAAAGGACTTGAATGGTAATTTTGAACCTTTGTAAATAATTACATGCTTTTATGATAAGAATTACATGTCATTTATGATAATAATAGATGTTATTATACTACATATGCAAATGAAGCATACTATATTTTCGGAGTTTTTATAATGCACTCAGGACCTATTATTAAACAATTGAAATGAGATACTTGATATATATTTAGCCATGCAGGGGTGTGTATGGGTGGATAGATAAGGTGTCTCATACGTTAATGCATTAGCTATTAGTTAACTAATGCTACTGGTTTAGATATAATAGTGCCGTCATAGCAAGTTTGTCGTGTAAGTGGTTTGTAGTTAATAGATTTAACGAAATAACGTCATGTGTACATTGTGTAGGCAGATTATGATTCACGTAAGTGATCAACGAATTAGTTGTCTAGATGGGAAGTTGAGCAATATTGTTTAGTCGAATGCAATAAAATATATCGTTGACCTAAGCAGGTTTATAAGCTGATTATTCAATTATAAATATTTGCAGAGTTATACATTTGGAAAGGTCAGTTCGACTTAGAATCTGCAAATGCTATATTTTAGTAAACGTATCCGAATAAGTTAGAGGAAAATCACTTCATTGATTTTATAAGCGATATAAAATAAGACTCATAGATTTAATTATGTAACGAACATCTGTTTCCGATTCGTGAAAGGTGTGAAATAACGCTCAATCGCTTGCTTGTAATCTTCCAATCTGAATTGCTCTAAGACTGGTGCCACAATTCTCCCATCTATCGCCATATTACTAATGTTTTCAATCATCTTATAATACTCAGGACTTCCCCCCTTCTCTTCTAACCATCTTGTGTTCCAATATCCCACATATTTAAGGTCCATAAATATCAGCTTACCCGCGGGAATCACATTGGGTTCCCGTGACATTGCCCCATAAGTAACTACGGTACCTTTCGCTTCTAAATAAGCACTCAGATCGTTAGTACTTTTTCCGCCTACACCATTCAATGCTAGCTTAGCATGACCGTATTTTTTTATAACACTCGCCTTTTCTTTCGGTAATCTAACTTGCTTGTCGCTTAATACGATAGTCGCACCTAAATCTTCCAATAATTGTTGAGTGACGTTGAAATCCTCACGCTCGCGAATAACATTAATCGTTTTAACGCCTTTGTACTTTGCCATTTGAATAACCATTTGCCCCACAGAACTGTTCGCTGCGTTTTGTATCAAAGTATCACCGACTTTTAAAGGTACGAAATCTTGCAGCATTCTATAGGCAGTGCAAGGGTTCACTAGTAGCATGGCCGCCAAATGAATAGGGAGAGAATTGGAAACTTTTTGCAAATGCGATTGTGGAGCAAAGAAATGAGATCGCCAAGTGCCGAGACCGGGAGTAGCCGCGATTACGCGATCTCCTGGCAGCAAACCCGACACATTACAACCGGTTTTTAACACCTCTCCTACGAACTCATTACCAGGAGTAGCGGGCATTTGTGGCAGAGACATGTAAGTGCCTTCAATTTGGTTTATATCGGATGGGTTTATAGGCGTGGCTAACATATTAACCAACACATCATTGTCTCTTATGGCACTGGTGTCAATATTCTCTTCAACTAGATTAACTAGGTGACGGGGATTCCCACGTTTTGTGTAGATTAGCTTTTGTGCTATTATACTAGTGTACCTTGTGATGGTAACTAAGTGAGTGAATGCGAATGGTTGGGATAAATAGTTTAAGTTGAAACGAGACAACATTTGTAGCTAAGTGTGTGAAATAAACCAAAAAATAAACCAAAGCAGTAACATTATAATTTGTCGGCCCAGTAAAATCACGATCAAACATATAAATATCGATGTATGGATAATTTTCAAATTTAGTACAAGAATTTACAATTACAGAAGTACAATGCTAACATAATTCAACAGTACATGCCAATTTTCTGGGTAGATATATTTGTTAATAATATAAATAAAATTTCTATCAAAATCTGTCTATTTATCTGTTAATCCTTTCAAAAATTCCACACACCAGTCCATCCCATATTCACATTCGGGTGTAGGTTTCCAGTATAGATAATCAGAGAATGTATTGTCGATGCTGTCAGGGCCCTTGAGAAAGGGAAACACGAAATCCACGAAACTGGTTAGGTTCGTATAACTGCTTTGAAAAGAGAGGGCTTGTTGGTGACGTAATAATCCTCTCGAGTTGACAATGAAAATCAAAGATTTCGATATTCCAATCGCTTCGTAAGATTTAACGTCAGTTTGCCTATTACCGTAGCCGGAGAAAAATGGGTTAGAACCCGAGGGGAAGATTCTTCTCACTTCTTCCAAACACCGAATTTTAAAAACCTCAGGTTTTTTCGCGATCATTTCTTGGTGAATAGCGCCGAACAGAGAAACCGGCGCCAAGAGAAGCGGGCCGTCTGGAAGGGAGATATTTCTTTGTTTTATGTTCTGTAGCAACGTCCTTGTGGGATTGGATTGTCCTATTGCTCGAGCTGACAGGTAAATAAACTTATATCCGTTGGCCTCTATTTTACTGTACAAATCTGTAACTCCTTTCTGCGACCAATCTTTGCCTAAAATCGGTAGAATCTGCCCAAGAGCGTCCGACTTTGTAATTGTACCATCGATATCCGAAACGACAATCTTATCGAAATAGTTCCATAAATATAGTGTGCAGTCTACTCGACAGGTGCCCTGGTATCGAGTTACGACCGAGAGAGACACCTCGTTAGGTCCCTCCTTTAGCGGGAGGCCGGCTAGCTGCTCTGGCGTCAACACGTTGGTTGCAGTGGAGGGTAGTAGGAATTCATTCTTCACATTCATTAACGGTTCTTCAATACTGCTTGTCAGTTCAACTGAGCTGTCAAGGTATGGCTCAGGAATTTTATTTTCGATACTGGTCATTTGTTCAGATTTCTTACTCCAATTGAACCAGGATCTAATCCGAGACTGTTTTTGCTCTCCGTTTAGTTTGACGATATTCTCAGCTGGGAAAGGCTCATTGAAACAAATCCTGCTCATTAGTATGGAGGCAGCTACTCGCCAGCTGTAGTACTTACCGTTAATACGCACGACTAAATTCGGGTCGGCGAGAATGTCTGGACAACTTGAGAACTTCTCAAAAGAAACAGTGTATTTATCGAACAAATCATTTTCGATTCCTTTCTCAGAATTCAAACCAGCGCATAGAGACATAGCAACAGGATTATCACAGCTAGAAATCCCAAACGGATGTCTTGTTGGGGGAAAGTAACTTGGTGATACGGTCTGTGAGTTTTCAGGAGATGACCCTAGGTCCGAGCTGATATCAACTGGCTTGGACTGTGGCGTGTGCACATGTGGTATGACAGGCGAGCTGCTTAGAGCGTCGGGTGGGGGGGAACAGCTGATCGGAGTTGGAGTCGAAGGGGTGGAACTTGGGTGCAATAACAGTCGCTTTACTTTGCCTATAATCCCATCGTTAGGCGGAGTGTCTTCTATATTGGCCACGCTTGAAATGGTTTCTATTTCGTTAAACTCGAATTTTTCATTCGAATTATGCTTCCACATCCAAAGATTGTCAGAAAGGAGAGTCTCATCAGTTGACTCGTATAATTCGCTGTCAGAAATGGATCGAGTCCGACCAACACTGCTAACTGTAGATTGGAAACTCCTGAGGGATGGCGAATGCACATTTCTAATTCCGTCTGGTTTATCGCTGGTGAATATATCGTCCAACTGGAAAAGCTCTTCTCCTTGATCAGATTCAATTACAAATAAATCTCTCGCTTCTAAACCGATTTCTTTCAAAGAATGGTACTCGTATGTATCATTCCCAATGCATTCGTCGTCGCTGTTCGATGAAATAGAATTATTTGGCACAATATTCACAATCCTTTTCTCCTCAATGAATAGTGAATCAGCCTTTGTATCACTGTTATCGTATATCATAGCCGTTCCCCATTCATTCAGTCGGACATTCAAATTGTCTATCACTTCACCGTTTATACACAACTCAACTTCTTTTTCGCGGCTACGCAACACGCCTAGTTTACCAAAATGTGCGTGTATAGGAGAACTAATTAAGGATCCATCTTTTTGTCTCACAACGATGATGTCAATAGCACCGGTTAAATTCGCTCCATTCATATCATTGTAAAAGTTACGAACAGCTCTTCCGGCTTTTATCAAGTATCTAGTCATAACTGATCAGGTAAATTAGAGAAGTTGGTTTATCTACTATATTTATAAGACTGGAAAGATGTCGTCAATTGTACAATGAACATAGTAGCGTACGTAGGCTGGTTGATTCCTGGAAGTGGTCTAATATATTGTTGCGTAGATATAATCTAGGCTAATCCTATATTGTATTACTACTATGAAAGCGTGATGTGATAAATCATTATTATTTCAACTTTCTGAATCACACAGTTAACCTATCAAGTCAAATGACTAGTTGATCAACACTATATCAAGTTAGCAAGAATTGAATTAAATAATCTAATCAAGAAATAATAGAGAAGAAAATCCGGTACTATTTACAACTAAATTTACAATAAGTGAAGCAGGTAACCAAAAATAAACTAAAACTTCATTTTAGAAGTGAAAACTGATTTGACAGTTCATTCACTAATTCTTGAAGTTTGGTAAATTTGCTACTAACCTCGTTTACTATCAAACTGTGTTCTGTATCTACTTCTGTATTGACACCCACATTTGTAGGCCTTACACTGCCCTTTACAATTCTCCTCGCTAGCTCTACAATAGAACTATACTCCGGATAAGCTCTGGCTATTAATTCAGGTGTTAACCCGTCTGTACGTGTTACGAATGTATCCAAATTGTTACGCACCTTTTCACCCAAAGTTTCCTTATTAGCGGGTGTATGTGTAGTCTTATTAACATTGTATACAATCGGTGAGTTTGGTATGCTCGGTAGTTTCTTTTTCCCCTTTCCACTCCGTGAAAAAGCGCGATTGAGACCCTTATCATTCCCGACTGAAGCAAGGTTATTCGTGCTTAACGAGAATTGGGAGCTCGAATCGTTGAACTTAATCAGCAGCTTGCTCTCCCCTGCTGGAGACAGGCTAGTCAGCTGTAACATAGAACTCGCGTTGGAGAGAGGGTGTGAGAATATAGGCTTCATAAACTCCCCTTTATCTTGGTTATTCGAGGGAACTAGAGACTGCATAGAAGTGGCACGCTCTAATACGGCGGATTTAGAAACCTGGTGTCGCAGCTTAACGCTTAGGCTCGGACTGCCAGTGGGGGTGTGGTCAGAATCGCTCTCAGAATTACACAGAGTAGACCGACTCATTGCGATAGCCAGAAGAGAGGTGTCGCCTATAGAACTCGCCAAGGGCTGGCTTACACTCAACACCTCCTTACCAGTAACAACAACACTACTATCATCAAGCAAAGGGTCCTCTGATACATCCAAATCTAGGTCAATTCGTTCTATATCAGAGCTCTCTTCGATAGGAGACTGCTTAGATATTAGCTGCTGTATTGCAATGTCGTCTCTCCTCTGTTCGTACAACACACTCAGGGAAGTGGATCTGTATTTCAAGCCGGTGCCCACCACAGTGCAGAGAGGTGTGAACTTAGGTGTAACGCCGCTGTGCTGTATGTAGGGTGTGAATGGTTGGTTGTCGTAGATGGGACTCTCTTCTCCGTCTCCGACTGTTCTAGTTCCCCTGGTGGAGAGGGAGGAGTGGGTGGAGGTGTAGCTCGTGTCTATAAGTGCTAGAGGAATAAGATAATATAATAACTGGTATTATCACTGGTACCTGATATTATGTAGAGAATAATAAGAATTCATCAGACAAAGAATTTTTTAAGAATTTTTGAGAATTTTTTTTTTTAAGTTTTCGTTATAAGAATGTATTAACACTATGGATAAATAAATACAACAGCATAACTGAATACTATAGTCTATAGTTATAATACCTGTGTTGAGCAGGTTCTCCGGAGTGGTCAGGTTCATCATAGACTCGGCTCGCTGCGCCCACTTCCCAGAGGGCATCGGGAGTCCCCATTCGCTCTTGCAGGATTTGGTGTCAGGCGTGAGAGAGCGCTGGGACAGCTGATCGTCTGTGTGGGAGATAAGGTGTCTCTGGGCCCAGGGGGGCAGTTTGGAGATTGTGTTCTGTACCCAGCTGGTGGTGTCTTCCGAGGGGGCGGGGGTGGCAGGCTCCTCTTCTGTCTGCGAAATATCACAGCTCGGAGTCAGCAACAGCTCACTCTCAACCTCTACTTTCTAACGCAATAATAATAATAATAATAATAAAGGCAGTGAGATTAGAACTGGGCCACTATAATCGGCACAGTAAATAAACAGTTATAAACAAAAAATTTTAAGATAAAAGATTGAAAAGGACTGCAAATGAATTAGTTCAATGAACAAGGAAATATAACTAACTAACTCACACTATGTGCTTCAGGCTGTGTTCCTTTATAGCCGATATGTTTGTGTATTAACTGCGTGACGTCACTCGGCAGTCTCCACACGAACACACACCCGTCTCCCCCAACAGATACGAAGTACCGTCCGTCCCGACTAAACTTAACACTCAGAATCATCTCGGAGTGTCCATACACGTGTGATAGGAACGCCTTCGAGTAGGTGTCGAACAACAACACATACTTTTGAACCGAGCTAGTAACTAGGTAGCGTCCGCTTGGATCAAAAGCTAAATGAGAGAACCCCTTTTCCTCCCCCGTTCCACTTATCTTCCCAATGCTACGAGTGCTGAGCTCGTCTAAGCTGTAGAAACGAACGTGTTTATCTTGACCTGCCACTGCCAACCTCTGTTTAACACTGTCTATGTCCATACCGTAGATACTAGTATTGTTCACAATATGGTGCTTCATCTCGAAACTCCCATTGGAAATGTTGAATAGGAATAGCTTTATAGATCTGTCAGTTGCACAGGAAATTAAATACAGAGTCGGAACAGAGTCTCTAGCTGATTTAGAATAGAACTGTATACAAGTCACAGCTCCACTGTGAGCAGATATGTTCTGTAAGTGCGAGAAGTTATCATCTATAGTGTACACTTGTATCGTACGGTCCTTACCACCAGAAGCCATGAGTGACGGGAAATTAACAATGTCAGGTGAGAAGTCAACTTGTAGTACCTCCCCATTATGCACCGGTATGTAGTATATCTGCTTCATGCCACGCAGGTCGTATATCCTAACGGAGCCGCCCCTCTCCCCTGCCCCTAGGTACAGACCGTCAGGACTCACCTTAATGCATTTGATGCCGGAGACCGCGTCTTGGTGGAATTCCTTAGGAGCATCTATATCGAGAGATTTGTACAGTCAGGTCTGCTTATGTGAGCAGATTCGAATAAACCATATAATTAAGAAATATTATGGTCCAAATTAACAACGTATTTGTTCAAGTTGAGTTCAAGAATTATAAAGTATCTCTATTATTAACAAGATTTTTGGTCCATTTATTGTCCATAATTAATGAAATTAACTGTACTAATCCATTGTATTTAGTCTAGCAGAGCATTTGGGTTAAGTAGTATATTAAGTTAGCATATTTTCTGAAGCAAACAAAAACACTTTCCAAATGTGAAGTCAAAAAATTCCCTGTTGCCATACGAACAGAATTCCCCGATTATTTGTTTCTGATAACAGCTACAACATTCCTTCAATGCTAATTTAGACTGGAATGTCCCAATTAATAATTATTTATTCGCAGAGGGGAATTACAAACGAGAGCTGATTATAGGGAAATTACAAACTAACCTTGAGGAGAGAATAAGTGTATCAATTCCGGACAATTAAACCCATTAAGACTCACAACACTACTACAATCAGGCGTGCTATCATCCAAGCAGTGAGAGAACTGCCAGATCCTAACCGTACCGTCAGAAGAGCCGGTTAGGAAGCAGGGCGGGAGACACGGATAGTCCAGACCTGAGGGGTATATCTCAGCAGCCCATATCTGGGAGGAGTGGAATAGAAACGTTCGTTTTGGTTGCTTTTGAATGAGCTCAGTAGACAAGTTGTTATCTTGTAGATTCAATTGGCTGTTGAGTAGACGGGAAATGTTCCAAATATAAATACTGTGGTTGGAGTAGGAGGAAATTAACAGTGATTTGTCGAGGAATAAAGCCAACCCGAGTGCAGTTGGATGACACCTACAAGCGATAAAATGAATACAGTAATGACTCGAATAGTAGCCTGGTTTATTATTAATGTTTAACTGCTACTATTTGCTATTAATTGTATGATAATTTCTTCTACTATTTGAGTAAAAACGCAGGCTAAAAATGTGTGAAAAAGCGGGAACTGACCTGTTCTCGTCTAGGAATATTCTATTCTTGTCACCCGTCTCGCTAGACATAGCTAGCGGCATACAGGTAACATACTGGAAAGATGAAATCTCGAATATTCGGATAAGCGCATTCAATCCTCCACAGAAGCAGAACTGCTCAGTAACCGCAATGCATCTGGCCTGTCTTATCTGCGTATCGAACCAGGACACAACCTCCCTCTCAGAGCTCAATATCAGCATTATTCCTAGCAAGTAATGTCAGTAACATTATTCCTAGCAAGTAATGTCAGTAACATTATTCCTATCAAGTAATGTACGTAAATGCATACTGGAAAATAGGCGAGCGTAAATTTATTCTAAGTTAAACTGTGAGGGAATTATCGCATTGTTGAGGTAACTTCCTTTAGCTTACAAGCTAAGTTATTAAATCAAATTATCCTTACTTTCGAATTTATATGTTTAATGGCAAATATATTGAATTGAATTAGTAATAATTATTTGTTTACATGTAGTTAAAAGTGGCGATCAAACTAAGATTTCTAACAAAAGTGCTAAAAGAAAGTTGCATAATACCTTACAAATAAGTACGTACATTCATAAACAGTGGAATAGTTCGATAAATAGTGCAACTTTCCTTACCTCTCTGAGACAGTACGTATGTCTTAGTCTGTCTATCATTAGCCGTGCTGCCTAACTTGGGTTTACTACAGCAAACTGCGATATAGTTAAGAGACTGGTGAGCTCCCAAAACAGCTGTTCTCGAAACAACAGAGTTAACACGGCGCGATCTGTGGGAGAGTTCTGCATCGAACTGACAGAACCTGACCGTCCTTAGTCCGACTAACACAAAGAATGATCCATCTTCTGACACAGACATGCAGTTAACCTATAGAGTGTAGATTCTATATAACTATTCTGTATTTCCGTAGCATGAATTGTATAGAAATACAATTGTTTGATAGCATAGCACGGTAATTCAAGGAATTCAACGAAATAAAATACAAATGTATAAATCCCATCAATTTGCAATAAACAGAAGGAATAACAGAAGATTGGAGATGACGTAGTCTCGTACTATGTACAGAAATAGTTACAATAATCCCAAAAAGAATTGTAATAAATTTGAGGCATTCAAAAGGAGATTATGTCAGAAATATTTACTCAATTAGAAAGATTATATTTCTAATTGTACGTCTCAGAGAAACAGCAAGCTGAAGAGTATACTGTTTTGCTGAATTAATATGAATAATTAAGTAATGCAAATTCCAAATAAGCAGGGAGCGGTATGTATGGATATTTTAAAGAAAATAGCGAGATAGAAATAGATGGTTACACGACTTTGGAAAGTTTCCAGTAAATAGATTGGTCTTTGCTTCTTGAATACTCAGTCATAGAGGTTGGCAATAACATGTGCTTATTAATAAAAGTTATGCAATAAAGTTTGTGTGTTAGTTGTGAAGTATTCAAGGAACTAAATCCTCAATATTCTCAATGTTATAGGAAGTATCAGAACTCAACTCAGCCGATTCTAACTGTTTGTATTGTGAGATCTCCTCTATTAACTGGTATTTCTCCATAGCCAACTGAGATTTGACTTTTTTCATTTCTGTAAGTCTAACATTGTATTTTTCTCTCGCTTTCTTATTGGAGAGATCGTGTTTACATTCCTGAATCGCGGAAATGTATTTTTCAGGAAATTTGGCCGGAATCATGTGTTGCTTTACAATAAGAGTGTTAATTGCACTCAGCTTTTTAAAGTCAATTAAGACAAGAATTGAATTGGCATTTCCCCGATCGGGGATCATTTGGAAATCTCTTTTCCAAGTTGAGACTAGAATATTCTCAATAAATTTCAACTGATGTTCCTCAAAAGTAGAATTTGTAACATCCATTTATTGTTATTGTTGTTATTTTTAGACAAAATAGAATATCTTTTATAGAATATCAGAGTCTAAGAATTCATTTTTTTCATAAAAGAATAACCCGTTTTGAATACACACTTTGATCGACTCATCTAGAACGATTGAGACATAAACAAGTAAATAATGAAATTATAGAAAGTTATCAAATCTCCAAAAAAATAAATACAGAATTATATATACAAGAGGGATAACTTAATATCCAACCAAATATTTCAGAAAATGTGGTCATCTGCAACAGTTTTAAGTGGACTATGATTAATCGCTAATTCTAACATCCTGGAGACTATTCACCTACATTGGAATTCGTTCAAGTTATTGTTGTTTAGAATAGACTCAAATTTTACTATTTAGAATATGATTCATTTTTTATACGAATTAAGCTCAATATGATATTACCTCAAAGTCATTAGATGTTAATATAAAGTTTATTGCAGCAATACAAGCAAGGATAATGAACAGAATAATAAAAAGTTCAGCATTCTAATATAACACAAATTTTCAAGAATATTTACAATAATAGGAAAAGTAATTTAGGAGTTATTGAGCATGTACATGTATGTATATTCCAAACAATAAATCACACTACTGGGATTTGATAATGTATAGATTAAATTGGTTGATGCGAATCTTAAGCAAATTTATTTCTTTGAGTAACTCCACTTTCTCGCTTTTTAACTTGTAGCGTATTTCTTCAAGATTTCGATTCTCCTTACGTTTAGCATTATACTTGGGTCTGGCTTCATTATTCGACAAAACCCTCTTATGGTTCTGAATTATAGAAATGTCAGATTCACAAAACCCAGCATTTTCCATGGTTTTCCTAATTTTGCGAGTATCAACACAAATTAGTTTGTTATTATCAATGATCATTAGTATAGACATTTGAGTGGTACGGTCTTTAATGCTAGACAAATCATTTTTCCAAGATGATTTCAGGATATGAGAAATTGATTCCAATTTTTCAAACGTGTATTGGTGAACTGTTGCCATCTGTAATATGAGTTAACACAAACAAATAATTCACTCTTTTTATACATAGGCTTGTACCAAACGAATATTAATCTACTTTTTAAAGGACAAATTTAAAATATTCCCATTTTTTTTTCACAGACAAAAAAATAAACAAAATTAAGATGTCAACAACAAACTTTATAATCAGATATAATCTCAAAAGTCTTTGTTAAAGATATGACTGATTTTAAATAAAATGAAAAAGATGAGTGAATAGTCTCAAACCAAAAGATGAAATAAATTATTTAAGAGTATAGTAACTTGATATGTTGATTAATAATATTCAAATTTTTAATCATTTGAGAAAGGAAAAAGCAATATGAATACAAAATCGAATATAACAGATTACATGTCTTGAATATTTATTGAATTCTGATACCACGTAATCTCCCTTAACAGCTTTTCCTTTTCTAATAGTAAATAATGTTTCTCCAATGTTAAAATAGAAATAATTATTCTACTCTTAGCCTCGTGTTTTTTCCTTGCTTTGTCTCGGTTAACTTTTAATCTTCTATTCTGAAGTTTTGATACTAACATTGGACAACCTTTTATTCCATCAGTCAATTCTTTAAATTTCCTTTTCGATATCGATTCAAGCTTTTGGTCGTCAATTACATTTTCAAAAATCCATTTATCCGGGCGTACATGTCTATATTTCATTATTAGAACATCGCTAATAATATGATAGTATTCTCTCTCAGACATTGGGATTCTGTTGTATTCAATAATGCAATAATCCATACTTTTATACTGTATTGAGTATCATACCATAATTACAGATATATCATAGATAAATAAATCAGACAAACAACTATTAACAAGTGTTTAAAATAATACACAATATAGGGGAAAATCGGGAAATATAAAAAACCTCATAATAGCTGGTAAGTTTACCCGTTTTTTACAACAAGAATAATATCCTCAAATAAATAACAATAGAATTAACCGCAACATAAAAAATAAAAAACGAAAATAACTCACTTTAAATGTTTTATTGTTAGCGCCTATCTTGGTGTGAGATCGCCAGAACCACACAAACACGCTCTTATCGTGCTCCGCTCCCACTGAAATAACATAACTCTGGTCCGGATGGAAGCTAACATAGTCTATACCATGAGTGTGTCCGCCTAGAGAAACCATTTCCCTCAGACTAGAGTATTCCCAGACCCGCACTAGGGGCTTATGTCCCTGTTCTCCTGTTACGATGTATCTCCCGTCTGGGGACCAGGATAGAGAGATTATAGCCTACAGATTCGGTACAGTATTATGCAATGTATAATATGTTGTATACTACATATATTTAGTCAAAGTATTAAATATAGTACTTATTTTTTGTAATACTGTATAGAACAACTAAGAAATTTAGGTAGTTGAAAGATATTTTTTGGAAATCTATTTTTTTAATGGGAATCTATTATGTAGGATCATATTTTTATTAATTCAATCTATTTCTTACAATGCAATACGTGTATATTACATCTTATAATCGGCTTAACTGGTACTATCCCTACCTTTCTGCTTGAGCTGACGAGATAGCTCTGCATGTCCCTAGTGACGTCATACAGCACCACCACACACCCGGCCGGGTAGGCCAGCACTCCGTCGGGCGAGCAGCTCATGGCTGCAACGATAGGGTTAGTTACGCCCAGCACCTTATGCAACTGTGGGACCGTGGACTGGTGGTTAGGAGTGGTAGAGTTAGGGAGAGTAATGCTCTCTTTTGTAGGGAGTAAGGGGATAAAGCTACCGGTACGATTAGCCCTCTTGTTTGTATCTTTGTGGTGCGACATTTCGTGTATGTATTGCTAACTACTGGTAATACAGTAGAACCTCGTTAGTACGAACACGGTTAATACGAATTTCCGGATAAGACAAACAGATTTTTACACAAAATCAGGTCCCTAAATGGCAATTCAATTGGTATACCGGATAATACGAACTTCGGATATGACGAACAAATTTGGACCGTCCGTTGGTGTTCGTATTAACGAGGTTCTACTGCATTCGTTTTTGCTATCAACTACAGTGGATAAATGGGATTTCTAATCAATCATACCACCAAACAGCATAATTATTACTACAGTGGATTTTCCTTAATTGAACACGGATAAGGTGAACAAAGTTAAATTCCCTAACCTATACATTTGCATGCAATTACTGGGAGTAATACGAATTCGGATAATCAGAACAGAGTTATACGGTCCCTGCTATTCCTATAACGAGTCTACTGTATATGGTAATAATTATATCGATACTAATACTATAAGCAAATAGATATACACAAATAATAACAACAACAATAATTGAGTTATTTAGCAGATAAGATAGCCTCAACCTCTTTCTCAAAATGTCTGACTATTTTATGGTTCATAAATAGCAGAGTCCCTGATGGCAGAAACACGTGCAAAATGCCAGTAATCTTCTCCGCTTCGAGCAAAATCTTAGGTCCCGTCAGTTCCTGGGAAATGTTGTCTAAAATGACTCGTATTAATACTTCCAATACGTACTCTGCTAGGCTTAAGTTCTCAGCCGAATCGCAGATAAGGGCATAGCCTATTCCACTGGTTACTCGCCATACTACAACTTGTTGGCAAGGAAATGGGTCATTGGAATGCAAGAGGAATGTTCCGTTAACTGATACATTATTTTCATCTGCTTTGCTAGAGCTTGCTATGAAATTAGCTGAAAATTGGAACGAAAACTCTATTTGGATTCGACGAACGACTTCCGATATTGCTTCCTTCCTGTCTGCTCTCGAGTCCAATGAGACAGGGGACGAACTGTCCCCAGGGGGCGAGGGGTACAGAATGGAGTGTAACAGGCGCCAAGAGGTACTGGATATCTTCGCGATTACAAAACCTAATACCATATTTCTTTATGCTAATCGTACACATAATTACATTTGTTTCATAAAAGAAAGGATAACTATTGGCTAAAAATTATAACGGAGAAAAGTACATGTATAAAATAACTAAACAAATAGTAGCGATTTAATAAAGCAATAAATGGAATCATTTTCACCTAAGTTGGGTCACGAGACACATTTCAATAACCATCTCACGTACGAGATGATGGAAGAAATATACAGTGAACTCGATGTGATGAAAGTTAGCTTCAAGATTCTAAAGCAAGTGATTGGACTTATTCAAGCAGACAGGGCAAGTTTATTTCTTGTAGAAGGTTCTAAAGGGAAAGAAGTTTTAGTGTCAAAGCTATTCGATATTCAGCAGGAGACGGGATATGAAGATTCACTGAGAAATGAGAGCAACTATATTTTTGTGCCAATTGCCAGTGGGATAGTTGGCCGTGTGGCTAGTTCAAAATTGCTACTGAACATAAAAGATGCGTATAGTAATCCAGATTTCTGCAAAGAAGTTGATCTGAAAACGGGTTACGAAACACGAAATATTCTCTGCATGCCAATAATCAATCCTAACAATGAAGTGATAGGAGTAATCTCA
Source organism: Hexactinellida sp. DTS-2022 (assembly GCA_028753945.1). NCBI lineage: Eukaryota > Metazoa > Porifera > Hexactinellida > Hexactinellida sp. DTS-2022. The sequence continues at coordinate 3,421,297 of JAPNXP010000015.1, forward strand.
GCCATCAATAAGCTTGGACAAAGTTCTGACCAATCCTACTTTTCCAGAGAAGACGAAGAGTATTTCACGCAGTACGCTCGATTCTGTGCACTGGCACTAACGAACTCCCAGCTTCACGAAAAGTCAGTCAATGTATGTCAGCGAATAGAAGTTACACTGCAGATGGCCAAAAGATTGTTCGAAAAACATACGAAAGTCGAAGATTTGATGCACGAAATTCTGAAGGGGACAAGTGAGCTAATTCAATGCAAACAGTGCCATTTTGTTCTATTGAAAATGGAAGAAGATGAACCCCCAAAGAAAGACCGAATTCAATTCATTTTCATGAACAAAGTAGAACCAAATCAAATGGAGAATCCAAACATAGAAGCGATCTATAAACTTATAAACTCAAAAGATGGAGAACGGAAAATAGAGAAACTTAAATCCCTGCAATACCCTGATATTATAAATAACGTTATGGAAGATGGGATACCTATAAATATTCCAATCGTCGCGAAATCCACACTCCCATTTACATTAGCGCCTTCTTCCCAAAGTCTTCTCTGCATTCCAATTTATTGCAAAGAGACTCTTATCGCTGTTGTCGAATTTGTAGACAAAATCGACGGTTTTCCATTCAACAATTACGACTTGGAGGGGTTCGAGTTGCTAGCAGTGTTCTACGGTCTCGGGATTAGCAATGTCCGGTACTACGAGAAGAGCATGAGTGAATCCTACCAGAATGAAGTGTCACTTGAGATCCTAACCTACCACATTTTCCCAACAGATGAGGAGGTAAAACGTGCATGTGCCACTGTTATCCCAAACGCTGGCGTTTTAATGCTAGAGTCTTTCAATTTCGATGATGAAATGTTGACAAGTGACGAGCTCGTTATTGCGGTACTGCGAATGTTTATCGACGCGAAATATCTCACCCGATTCAACATAAACTACCGCGTGCTTTGTAAATTCGTGATTGCAGTTAAGAATAACTACAGACAGGTTATCTATCACAACTGGAGACACGCGTTTAACGTGGCTCAGTCCATGTATGCCATTATAAGAAAAACGAATTATATGAACGGATTCATAAGTGAGCTCCATGGCATGGCATTAATAGTGGCCTGTCTATGTCACGACTTAGACCACCGGGGGACTAACAACCAGTTCCAACAAACAGAGCAGAATGCTTTACAGCATCTCTATGGGTCCTCGATTATGGAGTATCATCACGTTAACCAGTTCCTAATGATACTTAACTTCCACGGATGCAATATATTCTCTGGGCTTTCTGAAGATCAGAGAAAAGAAGCGTTAGCTTCAGTGCGAACTGCGATTCTAGATACTGACTTAGGGAACCATTTTAAAATCCGTGGTAAGTTCATTAATATCGTAGAGCAGGGTCGCTTTAACCTACAGCTTAAAGAAGATCAGAAAAACCTAAACTCCTTCCTAATGACAGCGTGTGACCTGTCTGCTATTACTAAGCCCTGGCGCGTGCAGAAGCGAGTGGCAGAGTTGGTGGCACAAGAGTTTTTCTATCAGGGGGACTTAGAGCGCGAGAAGGGGAACCAAGTACCGGAAATGATGGATCGTGAGAAAGCGCACAAACTCCCCGACTTACAAGTCCGGTTCATAGACGGACTCTGCATCAGCATATACACAACTCTGGAAAAGCTGTATCCAGAGCTAAAGCAGCTTGTCGATGGATGTATGAGCAACAGACAGCAATGGTGTGAGCTAGCAAAGAACAACCAGTTCAACATGTCTCCCTCTCCGAACCCACCGATTATGACGAGTACAGACTCCCTAAATCTAAGCAGGAATCAGGGAATGCTAAAGTCTACACCGTGTCTCAATGTGAAGGGAGAAGAGACTTTCTCTCACGGGAAAGATCTAGCACCTAGAGTTGTATGGATCCATTCGAATTCCCCTAACTCCAATGAGATGGAAGGTAGAATGAGTAGAAACGATGGGAAGATAGTAGAATCACTAGAGATACCTGTTAGAAGCGAGCCGGTGATTCAAAGCACGAAAATTAACACAAATTCCAAACATATTAGTTGCCAAATAATCTAATCAACTCCTTCGTCTGGTAATGTAAGTACCAGTTATCTCCGAACAATAATTGTATTGTATTTATCGAATTGATATCATTTGAAATGTATAATTAGTTATAATATTTAAGAATATGTATTCTAATTAGTGAGTGTCAGGAGAATTGGAATATTTTAAGGAGAGAAAAAAAAAACTACTATTTAGGAGCACAAATTAAGGCATTCAATTTAAGCCAAGATTAAACTTTGATTGAAAGAAAAGTTGAATGCTATCGCCATCATAACAAAACAGGCAATGTTAAACATGGCACGACCAATAGTACGCTATTGTATTACTGAGTACAAATATCGTCACACGTTAAAAAGGAGCAAACAACTACGTTAAAATAACACGTAATATTGATACTACCCCCCACCTGCTTGATAATTGAGATTACTGATCCACGTACTATAACTAACAACGAGATAATATTAAGAAAAATAGTAAGGTTCAATATTATTTGACAATTTCGCCTCAACAATATAATTTAAAAGTGCTTATTAATACTACCAAGATCAAGTATAAATCATAACAATTTGATAGGACCATGGTATAATCCACTTCAAAAAGTTCATCGGAAGAATGGAATTATAAACGAACATAAACGGAGACGAAAGTAAATATATGTGAGTTGTTTGTTTGTTTGTAAGTAAGTTAGTTAACCATTCGTTAAGATTCGGGTAGTACGTACATGTAAGCGTAGCTTGAAAAACGACTTACAGTAGACTCAGCTTATAGATTCACTGGTTAATTGGGTCAACGTTTGACAGAATTTATAGAAAGGAATTACAGTTTGGTTTGTAAGGTGGATGCCGGTTATAAGAACATCGTCGGGAACTGCATATAATGTTCCTATAACCGGTGTTCTTATATCCGATATCTAATGTAATATTTTTGGTTAATTGGGTCACTTTGTTCCAATTAAACACAGTCAACTTATATAACTACTTATTAACAATTATAATTTATTTGTTTCAAACAATACAAGAGAAAATATAAATTGGATACCAACTTTATACATTACCTCAGCAATAGTGTATAAAGTTGGAAAAGAATTTACAAAATTTATACAAACTGTAGATTTTTTCGTGTTTAGAAGTGAAATTCTCAGCCTCTGAGCTCTCACGAAAACGGATAAAAGGAAACGAAAATATCTGGTGCATTGCAGCTGCTTTGATGGTACAAAAGAAAGGAAAAGTGAGTTCAACACTTTTAAAGTTGAGTCGTTTTTCCAGTCGTATTGGTTTCCTGATTGTATCCGTTAAAACTTATTTGTAAACAAATTACAGTTCAACCGCGATTATCCAAATTGTTTGATTTGTCCCAACGAGTTCGGATAATCAAAGTTGCACTGTAGTTTGTTTACAACTGATTATGTTGTTGTATGTATTGCATACAATCAGTTAGTCAGCTTAATAAGCAAGAACTAGGAATACTAATATTATTTGAATTTATAGCTTAAACCCTTAGTATACAATTGCAAATGTAATTGTAGGCTTAAACATGCTGTTAATATTAACTTAGTTAAAGCTAAACCGATATTGTGTAGTCCATTAATATGCAAAATATACCGTTGTTGTGTAGTCCATTAATATGCAAAATATATAAAGTTTAACCAGAAGTCTCCTTGAGAGCGTTCACATAGATATGCGGTATCAAACTCATTAATTGAAAATATCAAATGAACTAGGTATAGCATATTAGGTATTACAATTTTTAGAGATAAGAGAAGTCCATGTACACTAACTATATAGCTATTTAATAGAGATTAAGCTAGTACAACCATGGGTTATATTAATGGGCAATTTACCTGGAATAGTAACCATCTCCATTAGAATCTGACAGTTAAATAATCAAAATTCCAATACCCATATTAGGATGATTTCATAAGATAGAAGCAGAATTCAATTATAAAATGTTACCTAAACTAAAATGTGAGAATAAGTTATGTACTATCTCTCTTCCTAACCGTAGCATTTCTGATATTTCTGTGTTTCGCCCAGGATAGATACATACACCAAACGAGGGACATAATCTCACTGTATATAACCCGAAGAGAAAGCGGAACAAATTTAAAATTAATTAACTGTAGAATTGGCCAGAAAAGATAACTGACTGTTAGAACTTCTAAAAACTTTTCTTTCAACTCAGAAATTCCTCCTTTAAAACCTTTTCCATCAATTAAATTGTAGATTAGAAAAAAGCAGATAATTTCAAATGCAGTGTAGAAGAACTGATCTAAGGTTACCTTAATGACCACAGTTCTATTATTAGCACCCGGAAACCCCTTATCCAGCATATAATACCAACAATGGTCACTTGTACCACTGAAAAGACCAGTGGCAGAAAACTTAATTGTTCTGTCGTAATCATAAGGCAGTGCACGTTTCTCTATTAGCTTTTGCTCTAGACAATCACCAACCGCATGAATAGACACACAACTAACACAATTGAAAATGAGGAGAGGAATGAATCTGGGCTGTTTGAAGAATGACTGTAGTCTGTGTAAAATATGTGTGAACATTCGGAGTGTATAGGTACTGACCTATTTAGAGTCTCAATTGAGGTCTGTTCATGGATTGCTATTGATAATGTTAATAGTTAGAAATGGAAAACTTGTACTTCATAATAAATAAAAAGTAACTGTAGTTTACTACAAAATTTGGTATTAAAATTAAACATCCCAAGTGCCACAATACTGTATTATATAATTTAAATCAGCAAATTGTTCAGGTAATACTATCCTAACTAAAACACCCAATTTGATACAATATACAATAGGCAACTCAATCAATTCTCTCCTATGATATAGTTGTAATTAGAATTGAATAATATCGTATAGCTAAAGGGAAATGTCTCAAAAATGGGAATCAGGTTTATTTGGGTGTTTCGGAGATTGTAAACTATGTGAGTTAAATAAATTATTAGCAACAATTGTTGTTTAGTTAATAAAGTTCGTTTCAACGTAAAATCTATTACACTATTTTACAGGGGAAGAATGGCCAAGGAAATTCTAAAAATCTTAATGAAACGCAGATTAATACTGTTTCTCATAGGTTTATTACAGTCATTTTGCCCGTGTCTCGTGCTCGGTTATGTTGCCGATTCTCTGGGAAAGAGTAAGACAGAACATTGTGTCCACTATTTCGTACCTTTCCTAAACTTATATGATGTACACGAGCTGAGGAGCGAAGTTAAGAAAAGAAAGAAAATCGATGTACGTTCCCTTATCTTGATAAGTATTAAAATTATATTGTATAGTTATCTATTGTCCCTCTAGGAAAGCAAGTGTACTAGCTTTCTATACACAGTATTCTGCACATTTTGCTCCCTAAACCAGCTGGCTAGAGTAAGTAAATATAATAGTTTGTATGTTGTCTGTTTGTTTGTTTGTTTGTTTGTTTGTTCTGATAGCTTGTTATTTAGTTTGTTCATTTAAACAGGAAAATTATAATATAAATATTTGCTTTTAGGAAACTGACAGCGGACCTTATGGCTCAAGTATGGCTAGGGAATGAAGACATCTCATTTAGATAAATAATATTTTTCATTGTACGTATATTGTATTTATATTAAACCATAAAACAAAGTGGCATGCATTATATAATAAACAGGGAATTGTAGAGTTTAGCAAAAAGGGCTTCTGCTACAATAGCACAGTTCAATAGTTATTTATTTAACTGCGGAATCGCCATCAAGAGATTTCGGAAGCATAATTTTTGTACCCTGGGCTGTGGGAATCTGCTTGATCCAACGCCCACTTAAAAAAAATTCAAAATTGCAGCCTGTGCCGACGCATTTCTCTTTTGAGGCACTACATTTGGTGGTTGGGTAATTGTAGTGCCTCCTTTAATAATACAAATACGAATTTACACACATTTAGCTCCTTATGGACACCTCAATTTACAAATTATTTCCCACTAGTAACTAATATATAATTATATACTACGTATTCTATACAATAATATTGGCAACAGAGCAAGGTGAAATAAATACTATTTTGTAACTAATTAGCTAACTGGAAATTTCGACTTGAATAATCTCAAATCGTGATGGCATTCCGTTATCAACCTGAAAATATTCTCAGGGACAGGTTTGGACTTCTGTTGGCTAATTATAGTTTCCAGACGTGTGAATACTAGGAATAGCGTATTTAGAAATGTGGAGAATTGTTCTTTCAGTGCCTTGTTGGTCGGTTCATTACCGATTAGCCTAACGCGGAATCTCTTAATTATGAGTCGGATTACAAGACATGTGGTCTCCAATTGATAATCAGGAGAGTTTGTATCAATCCAGGCTAATAGAGACTCCAACAGAAACTGGCTCGTTTTGATAGTCCAGTTGTACTCTTTGGTTAGAAATAGTTTGATAATGTGAGAGTAGAATAGAGGGTCAGATTGTGATAGAGGTATCTGCTGTGTGATTATAACTTCAATAGCCTGTTGGTTCTTGCCCGAGTACCAAAATGGAAGTACTTTGCTGTAGATATCTAGTCTCTGTGTAAGCAGAGGGTAAATGCGATTGTGTTCTTTCGTTAAATTCGGAAAATCTATTTCCTCTTGAGTCGCGTTCTCAATTAAAGCTTGAAAGTCAGGCGGCTGGGAAGACAGGTCAAACTTAGTCGATTTACGAGACACGTCTGATTGAATGGAGAACTGCGGGTCTAGGTTAGTTCCGTTAGAGAACTGTTTGTGAGTGCTTTGGAATAAATCTGATTCTAGGGAGTACATTACAGAATCTGTAGCTACGGTGGATAGAGGTGTGGCCTCTGTCACGTCAGAACAGGTTGGTGAGTGCCTAGAAGCGAATCCGTTAGATTCTAATGCAATATGACTATCAGTATCCTCATGGAGGGAGTTTATATCAGAATCAAATATTACGTCATTATTACCTGCCATCTCCCCATTGCCATTAGGGACATCACCGTTTGTAATTATAGCATTATTTCCCCTTATAGTCTGCTCGTCTTTAACAGCTGTTTTATTCGTATTAAGCTTCTGCATGCAGGGAGGGATATAGGATATGTCATCGAATTTAACTCGGTTCCTTACTTGAGCAGTTTTTCCGGACACTTCGATGCGTTTAAGAATATAGTTTGTTCTGTTCGTTTGCTCTGTTTTCTGAGGCTTGAAAGGTATAGGCTGTGGCTCTGTATAAGGGTTGTATGAGTAGAGAGCGTAGTCGTCTTCCAAATCTGGTAACTTCTTATACGGGTACTTCACAGCGTTAGATTTCGCAGAGAATTCCGTGTCAAATAATTTCGGTGTTTCGTCAATAAATGGATTTACAGTTAGTGTGTCTTGAAGTGGTGCTGAGCTATTTTGTGGCGATTCCTCGGTTTGTTTGAGAAGATTTAAACGTCGATGCGTGTACTTATCGATTAATTTCGGCTGTGAAAAGTTTGTAGCTATAAAAACGTTGGAAATATAGCCGTTATCGTGTACCTCGATGAGACAGCATTTGGAGAGGTAGACAAGTGTAGTTGGAAGGAAAGGGTATTGTGAATTGGCATTTCCATTGCGACTAACCGTTACTGAGGGCAATTCACTTAGCGCTGGTGTTTCTAATGAAAGGGATTGCCAATGTGTGTGGTATGAAATGTCTAATGTTTCGTCTTCACTTACAAGGTGAGTGATTGTGAAGAGAGCCCGGGTGTATTCGTTAAAATGGGCGTGTCCAGGGAGGTTATTATGTAACACGATCATTGATACTTTGTGTGTGTTACAGTTGAACATTAAATCTAATCCTATAGCTTTGTAGTTGTAGAAGTATGTTGGTGTTTTCCTATGCGATTTCGTATAATACTTGGAGGTTGGTGTTCCTATTTTTGTTAGAATTTCTTGAGCTGAGTCAGTACAATTTAGTAAAATAGTTCTATTTTTGATGGCAATGTGTATATAGTCGTGTGTTGAATTGTAAGTAAATAGAGGGGAGAGGGGTGTTAAATTTCGCGAGGGTGTCGATTGTATTTGGGTTGTATATGTGTTGGATCGGATTACTATGGATTTCAGTTTATACTCGGGTGCATCAACTCGCGAAATTTCGCTCTTTATAGAGTTAATATGATTCGTTTGTGAGCTCGAAAGAGAATGGAAATCTTCATCTTTATCCTCAACCATGTCTTTTTGCAATAAAAACATTGTTTGATTCCCCAATTCTTCTACTGTTTGTAATATATTTAATTGTTTCTCTAATTTCTCTTCAAACTTAATTCTCTTCTTCTTAAAATAGCTCAGAAACTGTGGCACGTTTGTTAGAGACACAAACCCCTCACTTTGTTCTGAAACTATTTTAACAGTGCCATTATCCCTATTGTACTGTAGTGCTGTTATAGGCTGTCTGTCCTGTAACGATAGTTTTATTAAATGCAGATTCTGTAGATAAGGTTCGAACGCGAGGAGTAGCTCATAAGGAGAGTCAGAAATAGTTAATTTGCAGCGTATTATTAGGTGTTGATGGAAAGGTTGGAAGTCAGAATATTCAATTGAAGATGGTTGCTCGATAGCGCGAAATTCCCTGCTAATATTAATCACTTCGCGAAAAGACTGTCCAAGGTTAAAAGGCCCAATCCCAACATCTAGTTTTACCAATAATTCTGTCGCCATTTCAACTAAATTCACTTCAAATTCGGGATTTATAGTTTAGGCAATCACATAGGATGTTGTATTGTTTCCGAGAATAAAGATTGAAATCATATGTGGAACCCCGAGCTACAGCAATGAGATTAAGAAAACATTCCTAGGCTTAAGCAATGCAAAATATACCTAAGTTAGTAGTAATGGAATTCTACGGGTTTGAAGCTTAATTGAAGCATTTGCATGGCTTAAGTAAACAAATTGGATAATTATATTGAATTCCCCAAATAATTTTATTTAGTGTTTCACATAGCGACTGCTGTGATATATATTTACATAACTTTTGTATGGAAAATAATACTTATGAATATCTAAACCATGTATTACTGACCATATTAAAAAGGGGAAATAGTAGTTTAATTAAAACTACATTGGTTTGTAGATCATTTCTGATGAAAAGAACAGTGGAACAGTAAAACAATCTGTACACACTTGTTTCTGATACAACTAACTAATCAACCAAAGACAACTGAAGTACAAACAAAGATTAATAATCATAATAATATTCTAAATATTAAACTAAGACACCTTGTGTGCCTTTGCCCCCAGTGGGCAAATCCTCGTTTTTCTCGTCTTTCTCTCCTTCAACTTTAATTTTGTATTCGTCTTTATAAATGTTGATTTCCTTACCTTTAGTTAGGAGCTGTTCGCTTAACTTTAATAAAATCTCACCCATTTTCTGATGATTATTCTCAAGAGTTGGTAGAACTGATTCGACGTCACGCTCCACTAGAACCCCACCGACCATGCGAAAACAACGGCGTTTCGGATCGAGGTCCTTAAGCGTGTCAATAACCAACTTATGCTCATTCTGATCAAGCTCGATCTCGCTAATCTTAACTGCAATTGATCGTTGTTCGCCTCTAAGCTTTTGGAATTGTTGTACAATTTCCTCTTGGGTTTTCGTTGGTGTCGAGCTAGCCATTATTTAACTACGAAATCTAATTTAAATTATAAATTTTGAGCTTTGAAATCCACACTATTCCATGGTACTTTAAGTATTTATTAGAATTTTTAATATAGTGAATGGTCCAAATAAATAAATACATTAAGTAATCTCTACAGACTTATGATAACAATATATTAACATCAATAAACAAGTTACATACCTAATATTTCTACTTTTCTTGGCAAATAGAATCCACCACGCGTGAATCCATTAGAATCGGATCAATACAACGAGACACAGCACTGGTGAGAATATCCTCAATTAAATCCTGTATTAAATTCTCATTCGCAACAAACGGCCAAATGTATATATGTAAATAAGCCAAGTCAACTTGCAATTGTTGCAGGCCGTATTGTCCAAACGTACAAGCCCTTACTCCCTCTAGGAAAGCCTTGAGAGAAATCTTAATTATAACGGTTAGTATTGAGAACTTGTTGAACTGAACAGAACTGTAGTAGGTCATGCGTTCTGAGAATAACCGCGATACGTTAATGCTGCCAATTAAGCTGGAGCCTGCGTGGTGGCTATGGAACAGCTTTCTCTGTTGGTAGCCCTAGACAGGAAATAATATCGTTAGTAGGGCTGTAAATACGTTATGTCATGCTTCCAATGGGGGGTTAATCAACGTGTGACAAAACATGGTTTTTGCATTATATAATTGTAAAAACGTGACATAGGAGAGGGGAAGTCTAATTTTCGGGAATTTCTGCGTTACGTACATTTTACAGAATTTGTGTAAGTAAGCTATTAAAAAATTCCTATGGACTTCACCTATACAGTGTTTTTAAACATTGAATGCAGTATAACCTTATAAGTTATAGTGTGAGTGTACCAAACGATCTAACATTGTTATTTACACCTAATACCATATGCCTACAAACGCTTACCTGTAGATAGTTCTTCTTGCTCCCCTCTGAGCTCTCGTCCTTGACTCCCTCATCGAACAGCAGACCGGTCAGAGTGTCCAGACACCCCAGCTCGTCCACAGTGCGCTTTATAACGGCGGTGACGTCATTCGGCTCTGTGGGCACCATCCAATCCTGCGTGACTAGGTTTGTATTGAATATCTGTGATATCTGGTCGCCTGCTAGATACACGAATCTGTTTAGGAGACTGGAGGCTGTCTTGTGAGCTCTGACGCGCGTGTTCTTAATCGGAGAAGATTCCAGCGGCTCGTCTATCTCAGCCTGGAATAGCTCGTCTGATTTGGTGGCGATAAAGTTGATGGTGAGATTGTCAAGCTCTATACAGAACCTGGTGAGCACCAGGAGGAATGACGGGAATTTGTCGAGGTTAATCGAGGAAGGGAACGACTCTACTGTCTCTAGAACGTAGCTGAAGGTCTGTGGGAGCAACGGGTTAGGTATATTGGCATTTTCATATATGTTTGGAACATATATTTGGGGAAGTTCAAACGTAACGTAACTTGACGCTTTCAATGGGTGGGTTAACCAATGTGTGATTACCATATTTTGTATTACAAAAACGATCAAAAAGTGTGTCAATAAGGTAGTATAATTTCGTAACGTTTGAACGGCCCCTTAATTAAATACTAATACTAACTTTCTTGACTAGGCCGTCTCGAATTCCTACTGTACAGAACTGTTGTCTGAAATAGCGATTCTGCGAAAACTTTATGCTGGAAGAGATAAACTCTTTCAATGCAATTAGATTAGCTTTGAAAGTAGAGCGAAATTCATCGTGAAGCGAGGTGTAAATAACCGCGAGGGGCGGCAAATTCCCCTTAACAGTATCGTGCTTGCTAACACTGGAGTAGGCCTGTTTTAAAAGTGTATAGAAATGTTCCTGTAACTGATTCTGATACAGCTGTATCATAGAAAGTGCGATTTTTGACACCAGCGACTCACACACCTCATCAGGTGTAACTATGATGACCTGTCGATACAGCTTGTCGAGAGAGCGCACGAGTACAACGGGATCTGAAGTGGGCACCTAGTTAACACAAACAATAATATAAACATAGTACGTACAGTAGAACCTAGTTAGTATGAACACCAACGAACGGTAGAATGTGTTCGCTTTATCCGGAGTAATACCCATTGAATAGCCATTGTAGGGACCTGATTTTATGGAACTGTTTGTTCGTCTTATCCGGAAATTCGTATTAACTGTGTTCATACTAGCGAGGTTCTACTGTAGGTAATTCCTTTGAATAGAAGAGATAAATACCTTTTCAAGGAGAAACATTTCAGCTTCCTTGAGGTAATCATGGACATGCTCATGAATGAAAACATCAAGAATTGGATTAGACTCCTTCTTTTTGGTGAAAAGCTCTCGGAATTTCACACTTATTTTATGCAGTATAAACAGGAGCCCTTCACAAGAAACGCGGATATATTCCTCAATCTTTTCCCGCGGTTTAATCGCTTTTTGGAAGTGAGTGGTTATCTCGACTCGACAGGCCACCATAAACAGATCTACCATTCTCTGTCTCTCCTCTCCCAGCTTAAGCAACAGGTCAATAGCCTCAGTATTCTCGTCAGAGAACGGACTGGTGGTTTCCACTACTGAGTGCAGCTGGCTAGTCAGCTGATGGATAATCTGAGTGCACTCGGTGTGTATGGATGTGAATGCTGGGGTGTCTTTGTATCTCTGTAGGATGGGTAGGGCCCTCAAGTGGTATCTGTTGATGTATGTGTTATAAATAGATTGTGGTGTCAAATTAAATAAATAAACATAGAAACAAACAAACAAATAAATAAACAAGCAAACAAGCAGACAGATAAACACACAAACAAACAAACAAACAAACAAGTTAAATAACCAAACAAACAAATAAATAAGCAGTAAGTAAGTATCAAATTCACTAGTTTGTTTATAACGATTATAATATATCATATCTGGTACCTTCTTACCGTACGGCTAGTGCGTAGTGGTTCATTTCCAAGCACTTATTGAGTCTGCCCGGGAGTCCGTACAGGAACTGCAGTTTCCGTAGCAGCTCGTGAATAGAGGCCAGCTTGTTTATCTTAGCTTTGTGCGGAGACAGTGCTGTGTCTATCTGAGAGCTCATGTCGTTAATGGTAGTCATGGAGACCTGCAGCTTGTCCATCTCCTGCTCCATGTGTCGGAAGTCCTGGCGCATCTGTCGGATCGTGTCCGTGGCCGCTATGAACTTGTTGTAGTTCTCGTAGACAAGCGTTTGTATCTCGGAGTCCAGTTGTCTCACCTGAAGCAGTAAGTAAACTACAGTGATTTCAATTGAGGAATTTTTATTGAACCAAAAGTTTGTATATTTTGCTTTCCGGCGATCAATTTATACTGACAATATTTCAGCAATTTAAAAGTTGTGAAATCGGAAATTTTACGCGGAAAAACTGTTTATAAGGAACAATGGCTAGAAGTCATGTAATATTATATACAGTAGACTCCGCTTAATCGGGTCAAAAGTTCACCGGATTTATAGGACGGTTATGTAATACTATGTACATATATTCAGATGTACCTGTAAAGCCAGCTTGCTGTTTTCCGCTTCGAGCTGAGTGATAGAGCACTCGCTCAGCATCTTATCCACGTACTTCTTACACAGGAAATGCTTTCCGTTAATGTCCACTGGATCGTGTATATCGTCTCGAGACACGAAGTCTACCTCGGATACCACTTTGTCGTTTTGCAATGTTTCTGTCTCAGACTCGGGAACAGCTGATTCCTCTCTCTCCGAAGGGACAGACTCCAGACCGTAGTAGGCCTTCAGAAGGCTACGGCGCTCTCGCGGGGGCTCCTCGTTAGCGGTAGCCATTAGACTCTAATCTGGGTACATAGGTTAATGGACTATGGATTGGCCAAGGAAGTTACAATAACACTGAATACAGTAGAACATCGTTAATACGCACGCAAAAATATGTACTCCTTATCTGAAATTCGTATTAACCAGTGTCATTTGTATTGAAAAAGCTTTGAAGGGGACTGAAATTCGCATTAATTAACCGTGTTCGTACTAACGAGGTTCTACTGTAGTCAGAAAGTTTCATATCAAATAAGTTGTGATTATAACTATTGGATTCATGCTAGAGACACCTATTGACTGATAATAGCATTGAGTCTACACAGGGACTACGGCGTACTTCTGGTGCGGGATAAGTTTCTGCTGCGCGTGGCAGGCGAACAGCCAGGCCGGTCGCACGAACTGAAGAGAACTGTTGTCAGAAAGCGCAGTGTCAAAGTTATCGTCCCAATCGGACCCGCTTATGACGTGTGTAACCGTATCGCCCATGTATTCTGATACTATGCCCCCGTAGGCGATGACGTAACGAGATATCGTCTTGTGTTCGGAAGGGGAGAAATCCCCGTAGAGAAACACAATGCATTGTTCTAGAAAGTTCGGGAGATTCAACAGGTCCAGCTTAACTTTAGCTACCGCTTTAGTGCTGATAGATTCATCGTCAGTTGAAGCGTCATAAGCGTCATCGTACTCGCTTGGTTTGTTGTTATTCTTCGTGACGTCACCGCTCTTCTGCCAATCCATTTCCGAGTCAGACAGCTCATCTGTAGAGGAGCCAGCGTAACGAGAAGGCTTGTCTTTAAGAGGAGACTTTTTCGGTGATTCTGGCTTAGGAAAGCTCCTGGTAGGCTCATCAATCTTTGCCATAAGAAATGGTTTAGCCGGAACGCGTTTTTTTGATTTATTACACTCGTCTATCCATTCCGATTTAACAATACAACTGGCTTTAGACTTCAAAACATCTTTGTACTTGGGAGTGTTCGAAAATGCGCAGATAAGATGTGTGCACTTGTCACTCCAATCTGCTTCATACTTGGCGCCTAATTTGGTGGCTTTATCGCGAATTTTGGCTCGCAAGGGATTCTTATACCCGCTGAGTGCGAAAATGACACCTGACAAGATATGTGACAAATCCACCTCGAGCTTTTTGTCTGGTAATTTCTCACTCAATTTATTCTTGGTGCCAATTTTTGTATCAATTTTTGTATCTTGTGTTGTGGCCTTATTATGTGAGCTTATTGCGCTCTCAGGACTGGTACAGGAATCTCGCGCTTTCGCGGCAATGCTAATTTCTTGCTTACTTTCTTGTTTACCTTCTTGTTTTTCTTTTGAGTCGAAAAACAAACTTCCAGGCGGTATCAGAGAAGGACTGTCTTTCAGTTTGAACTGACCTAAGCTATCTGTCTTTTTCAAAGCTAAAACATTAGCTTTACTTCCCGATGCTGATCTTATTCTAATGAATGAGATTCCAAACGGTTTGGTGACATTATATGGCTGGTGACACACAATTTTAACACGGTCCCATTTTTGATCCACAGTGATAGAATTCATTTTATCCTTAGTGAACATTTTCACTACATTGCAATTGGTCCACGTTTTGCTATCAGCTGGTGACATGAGAGTGCTCGTGGGTGCCAAAACTTCAAACTGCGCTTCTGTGTCAGCTGATCTACTAACGAGGATTTCAATGAAAGCGCTGCCTTCATTTCCTACGTCGATAGTCTCAATCTGGTGCATAGAATCGAGCTGTAGAATGGCAGTGGCTTGCTTAGTGCCAGAGGGACATTTCCACTTCTTATAAGTCTCAAGTTGGAGCAGGTTAGAGGCTGGAAATGCCGGCTCTTCGTGTGAGAAACTTACTACTGATGATATCTTGAGATCACTCATTTCTAAATGCAAATCAACACTATAACTTAGTATACTTACCAATCATTCCCTTAATTAATTTGGGGGGATTTCCATGGATTTAAATTCCTGAAAATAGATATACTATAAATTATATTACACTTTCGAGTTATCTTCTTGAAGAATAACATTATTTTTACTCATAAGCCACTGTAAGCCAAAATAATACCATAAATTCCTAGAGGATTGGCAAGGTACAAGTATGTAAAATGTATAATTAATTATACATTACTAAAATTAACACAAGGTTTATGCAGATTTACAAATAAACACAATTTACTCTTTCCCATCAGCGGCTTTAAATCGATGCCATATTCAACTATTTTGGTTGCACAGATAGTTTTCAAAGGTCGCACCTGATTAATCAAAGAATTTACAAAAGCAGAATACTGCTTATTTTCTCGTGCAGAGACACGACTCTGTATCTTAGAATTTAATTCATAGAACATTTTCCCTTCAGCAGAAACGGCATATGGGTAAGCTCCTAGATGCAAAATCAAAAAATTAATTGATTCTATATCATGATTATTTGCAGCTATATGTAGTGGAGTGTACCCCATGTGAGAAAAATCGCGATTATTGACCTGATTACACATTAGAAGAGCAACAGTAGACCACAGGCCATCGTAAATGAGAGAGAGTATTCTAGAAAAATACCGCGACCTCCGTGAAGAATCTTTATGTTTCTCTTTGGACCAAAGATCCTTAGTCGTTATTATCAAATTAAGTATTGTTCCAGATTTAAATTCCTTAGATAATAAGTTAACTAAATAAGGATAGTCGATATCCTTCTGTACCTGGGAACCCCAAATAGCAATAAAAACAGTGAACACCAGAAATACCAAGCTTTCATTGCTGAATTCCCCAAAAGAAGATGGTGTGTATTTCGTATGTTGACGCTGTAGTTTCCTATAGGAGTTATAAGTTTTATTGATGAAGTAGGTAGCTGCTCCTATAATTTCGAGTTCGTAGCCCCTGAAAGAAGCGATCTGTTCAATCGACTGTCGGCAGTGGTAGGAAGGGAGATTGTAGATGTGACAGAACTCCTCTAGCCCGACGCAATAATGGATTTGTATCAACACACAGAGAATAGATTTTAAGGTTATTTCACTGTTAACTGGTTGGTGTTGAAACGGAATGCCGTGCTTTACTACAGTCTTTAGAATGGCTCTGTAGTTCTTTTCAGGTGTCACGACCTTCAGTAGTGACAGTTTGAACAGTTCCTCCAGGTGTATATTTCGTGGGTAATTGAAGAGAAGCCAACCCTGGGAATCTGGGTTTGCATGGTAATATAGTTGCGTGTATGAGAGAGGAGACAGCCTGTGTTGGTTCAACTTCAAACTAGCACCATTTTCTAGCAGAATCAGACAAATATTCCGTAAAATAGCACAATTAGGCCATTTTGGATCTGAATCAGTTTGTACGCTCGGGATTAAAAGTTTATCGATAACTTGGGATGAAGTAAGGTCACTGGATTGTTGAACTGTTCTAAGAAAAGCCATGCAAAGAGGGGTGAAACCTAGTTTACATTGGGAATCAACAGCAAATCCAGTGTGTAAGAATAACACAATAGATTTGTAGGTTACGCGGAAAGAATCGTCAGGATTGATCAGTAGTTTGAAAATGAGACAGTGTAGGGCTGAAAACCCAGAATAACTCTCTACATTGCAATCGTAAGACGTCACCCTACCTGATGTAAGCGATTCAATGCCACCTGATAGCAGAGCCGCATGCCAGGGAAACTGTTGTAGAATATAATCACGTTTGGATTGCATTTTGGTATTTCATATCAAACTAGTTAGTTTGAAATGAAATACCATACGATTATGAGTGGGGAATATACTGGTTTGTAACGCAATATGCGCTAAGTTCTAGACAATCATTATTCCACATTAAATACGTTTGCATTATTTACGATTATTTCAGTGTGGCAACTTTCAAATTATAAAAAGGGAACTCTATAGTTGCAACATAATATAATAATTATTTGAGACTCTGATGTTTCCCAAGAGAAGACATTGTTCGCAAATTCTTTTTGTATTGTCACTCATTATTGTGTTAGCATTTTTCGCAATATTTATAAGGCGTCAGGACAAACAAAATGGGTTTGTTAATAGGAAAACAAGTAATGAACTTGTTATAAGCAGTGGAGGAGAGTATGATTCTTCAAGAAATGGGAGTGTGGATCCCAACTTGAGAGCCTTCATGAGTTCAAATTGGATGCAATATAGAAACAATTGGAGTGGAGAAGAACTTGTTTCGATAGCAGATACAGAAAAGTTAATCTTTTCAAAACGATATAAACCAGCAATGATTGCGAAAGGTCTTCATTGGATAACTGAGAGTATATCTGAATTTGCCGATAGGTATCGTTTATTGGAAAACTATTGCAAATTATGGAGAAAAGATGATCAAGAAGATTCAATGCTTATTGTTGGTAGAAGGTTAATGTATGTTGATAAGTACGAAGTATTGGCCTGTAACATCCCAAAAGCAAGCTCGACTACATTTACTCACACGTTCATGAAACTCGATCAAGGAACTCTTATGAACGAAACTAAGATAGGACCGAGTGGTTATAGACTGAACATTTCAATGATAAATCATAAAGAAGATCACTATATGAATGCTAAACGGATCCAAACCTATCTGAAAGTCGCACTAACGAGACATCCATTTAGTTGGATTGGTTCAAAATATCATTTCAGGGCTGCAAATTCTGCCAACACAGAATTTCAGAAAGAAGATAGTCCGGATATAATTGAGCGTCTCTATTTGGAGGGATTTCCCACTGACGAACATACTTTTATCAAAAACCGCGAAAGCAAATATGGAAACATGAATGATGACGAGTTTAGAAAAACTCTTTTTCAGATTAAGAGATACAATGCGGCCCCTGGTTACTACAACATTACATTACTCGAATACATCAATGCACTGTTGTTAAAACCTAAGAATTCCTTTCAAGGACAAGTCCGGCTTTGTAATCCATGCGCAATGCATTTCGACATAATACTTCATAGTACCAACGGTTTTGAAGAAATAAATAAGGTTTTGGACTTCTTACAGAGAGACAAACCGTATGAAAAAAGAATTCATTATCCTCAAGGCTCACCATTGGTTTCTAAAGCCAGGTGTAACGAAGAATTCTCAGCTATACCAATGGAGACTCGTGAAAGGTTATATACTTTCCTGGAGCAAGATTTTGTACTATTTGGGTATACATTTGAAAATGACCTTAATAGTCCAAATGCATGCTATTAATTATAAAAAAACACTGTTAATTAAATAAAACTATTTTAAATATCTTTTTATAAAAGTATGCAAACTTTTAAGAAAGAAGCGAACATATTAAAGTATATGTTGGGTGTTTCATACATGCTGGGTTGATAATAGTTTATAAAGAGAACTCCAATGTTAATTCCATCAGTTCTTGGTTGAGCACGCTATCTCAGTTCAACAAATTTTGTACTAATAATCCTTGGTTATTTAAAATCTATTCTTGAAATATTTATTCTTGAAAATGTCGTGTTTTACTAGCCATTGTGAGAAAATATTGAATATTTGCATTCTGGATCAATTACATTTACCTTAGGTGTTTAAGTAAGGTAAGGTTAATTATTGATCAAATATGTAATCAACATCGTTATCATATTTCTTATAACAACGAGTTGAACTAGGGTTTCCCTTTTGAAACAAAATATTTTAGTGTAGCTCATCCCATTTCAGGAGTGGCAATAATCTTATGTCTAAGTCAAACCAATAAGTTTGGATTCCTGCATTCCGTCTGGCCCAGGTTTAAGGTTGAGTTCAGTGAAAATATTTATTAACAATATTTAGCTGAAAGTGATTACTATACAAATACTATTGATTATCAATGTTTCATATATGAAATCGGTACACGAGGATGAAAATAGTAATACGTAATTGAAAGTATAGTAAAGTGTACAATTTTCAATAATAGGACGGATGCATAGTGGTAAACTGCCACATACTTGTGAACTCCACATTTTAAATAAAATATTAATCGCGTTGGTCCACATATGATTAATACTAACATGTTAAAACCTAAGGCAAGTCTCGGAAAGTTACAATATTACTCCCAAATGAATCTTGATTGATATTTTTAATGTATTTAGAATACAAAGTATTATCTAATTATCAGAAGCCATCGTGATTATCACTGAAAGTGCAAACGTACTTCAAATTTCAGAGTTGTTACATAATATAATTGTAGAGTGACCTAAAAGGTATCATGGTCTCAATTGCATATTTCATGAGTTACAAATTCAAAGCAAATCTGCATCTTTAAAAGGGAAATCTATGCATTGCAAGTCATGAAGTTCCAATTACAATATTCTTCTTCTAATGAATAGCAACCACTACAGTGCCTGTAAAGTATTTATTAATTGATCACGATGACCCTAAGAGTTATGTATTGAAGCCGAAGTTTTAATAGATAATTATGGTACAATGTAGGAATGTGGCTTTTTTGTGAATACTTGATGAGAAGGCTTCGTTGCTTAGAAATTAGAATTAAGGTAATTTATTATCATACTTCTAAATGTTTGAATAATGTAGGAATATTTTAACTGGAGTTATCTGGTCAACCGGCTGTCGTCATGACAGTACCATAATCAATCATTCGTATCTACAAGTAAATCGACTAAAACAATTACGTAATTAATTAATTAATAAAAGATTGTATTTAATCACAACTCGAGTTGAATCCTAACAAATGCCTTATCCAGTTATTATCATATTGGAATGCGCCTAAAATGAAGGGATTATAGTGCTGCTTAGCTAGGTACACATTTATTTTTCCTTAGAATTCGGAACTGGTAGTATACCATCTAACAAATATAATTTATTTTGGCCGCAGTTCAAAAGGTCGGGAAAACGCATCCAAATGTGGGTATCGTAAATATTACAATTTATAAAGTGCAATGTGTATTTGTATAACAATAGAAGTACTTTCACAATCAATTAACTTAATAGTTTGCCGTAATTATCTATTGTAATCTCGAATTTTTGGGGGAGGTAGATAACCTAACCCAGTGGTGTTAGACTAGCTCAGAATTCGCTGCAATTAACAATTTAAACAATCTGCGATAATACGAAACTGTTGTTTCTATTCAAATTACAGGTTTTCCTGAACTGTATTTGTTACCCAACAATCTGTTAGATACCTCAAAGAGTCGTATTTTCCTTAAATAATACCAAATGCAAGCAGCTAGTGTTAACCTGGCCTCATTCATAAGAATCCAAAATCTACATCTAGCCAAGATAACTATAGCTTCCATAGACAAATAAACTAGCGAATCCTTTTGGGCATGAGAAGATACAAAAGGTTAATAACACTTCGCTTCGATACAATTCTGTACCTTGGACAAGCAGATGTTATCTCTATGCCTTATAATGAATGCATTTCCAAATGCCAGAAGTTATATCGCCTATGACAGGAATGTTCTCGCAAGATAATTAGTTATCTGATTGTAAGCTGTCAAGAATTAATACAAATTATTCAAAATTGGCTTCCTAGTTGGTATGATATTCTTAGACTCTTGTATCTTTTCTCTTTTCTATGTAGTGAAGGATAGATATGCACCATTCAAAGTATGCATAGCAGAACATAGTATAGGACCTCAATGCTAGATAAACAGTATATTAGCTTTGAGTTTTATGAATATCCAAGTAGATTCATTACTTCTTGATTTTGTTTCATTTCTTTTTGTCTAATTTTCAGTCAATTTTACACCAGCGTTTCACCACATCATTTTAGGTGAGTCAACTTCAATATCTTTTTTGGTGAAACCCGTTTTTGTAACATACATTTTATTATATTTTTGTTTACGTAAGGTTGGGTTGTAATTCAATTACAATTCAGTTGCGTGGGTTTAGATTTAGAATGATGTGCATATAATTAATCGATTCTGACTGTTCGTTTGCGTTACATGCTTATGTTTTGTAGATTTCGACGAGCTATATTTGTTTCGTACTTATTGTACATATATTTAGCTATTTTTCATGACCACTTTTGAATTACTACTACAATTGTGGTAAATTTACTTTCTAGTCATTTTATGAAACTACTGTTCTTTACAGTTCAGCACATTCCCAGTAGATTGCCGATTGAGTTTAGTGTAATTGGATACAATTGCAGGATAATCAACTTCCACTAAAACAATGCCACAGTAATGTTACGAAATAGGAGAACTTATTTGCATGTATAAAAAACTGGATTCACAGGTTGTCAATGACCAGTTTGCCACACGGTAGACATAACGTGTAGAATAGTATCATTTATTTTATGAACACGCTTCAGAATTTCTTATGATTTTATGAATGATTCAAGTGGCCTACGAGTACAAAATCTCATATCATGTCTACATAATTTGCAAATCGACTATTTTCATAAGACAAATGTTTCAACTTGTTGAGAAAAATTGCATGAACTGTTTCCGTAAGTTTGAAGATAATCAAATTGAGCTATGCTAAATAATAATTTTGCACAAATTCCTAAGGAGAAAAACAACAACAACTGAACACAACAATATTGTATTCTAAAAACTTTTGTCTAATCATAATTAATTTGTGCACCACAAGCAGTTACAGGAAATGGAACATATTTTCAGTGCGAAATACCTTGAAAACCTTAGTGACTTGTTTAGTTCTGTATTAATTTAAATTAATAGAAGGAGAAAGTCATTGCTCTCGTCATTAGATATTCATTACGAATTCCTTACATTTCTGTTACCAACCAGTTTATATTATAATCATATAGAATTTATAGAGAATATTCCTTCATAACTGTTGATTATGTGTTGCATTCCGAGCAATAGCTAGTTTTTTATGAATATTCATTTTTGGGATTTGAAGTACACATTAGGAAGTATTATTTGCTCTGACTTGTGAAATAGTTGTTACTAAACCTGAAGTATTGTCTTACTTAGCCAGAATTAGCTAATCGCTAACCGAGTTGTACTGTAATTGGAACTAGATAATGAAAGTTTAAATGAATGCAAATTTTTATGGTCAGTTACTCAGTTTGTCTAAGCCCATGGCGTATGTTGATAAATAGATTAGCTCAAATGAATTTGCTGAAAGACAGTTATCATTTATCAACACATACTTTTAATATTATTTCCCCCCATGGTACTACATTATTATAAGCTGCTCTAAATTCGATCTTTCACTATTTCGCAATAATATGGGTTCAGATAACGGTGGTCATTACTTACTATGTAATTAATACCATCTATCTTGTTTTGGCTGTTCACCTCTTTATTTGATAATTGTACCCATATGGACAAAGGTATTATAACGTGATAGACTCCAAACTAATTTGAATACAATTTCGCTATTATCTCTTTAAACTATCAAAAGAGGTATTGAAACAACAACAACCGCGCTTTCCGCACATAAATACCGTGATAAATGTAAGATTTTAACAATTAAACTATTTACGAATTCATCAACTGATCCCTACTAATAATCTCCAGATTAATTCACCAGCTACAACTATAATTATTTCACTGAACGGTATGTTTGGAATTTTATAATATAATAGTAATACACTATTCACAAAATCTTGACCAATTTAATCTTATGACCGAACAAGCACAATTGATTCATTACATTGTATACAGTTTATGCAAGTTATTTAAGTTATTTATTTATGTGAGTCAATGTAGAGCATCTACAATCTGCTATGTTTTCCTATAGTACATATGTTTTCCATAACAGACTGGTTTAAGAATGCAAATTGATAATTGTTTTCAATAGAAATTATCATGATCTAGATGGAATAATCATATACATACGTATATATTATGTGTATTCTAAAGCTAGCAGACTTAGTCTATCACAGAATAATTTTGACAGTAATATTAATTGTTATTAATTTTTACGCGCCGTTTTCGGTTTTTCATTATCTACTCTGAATCGGCCTCACGCTTTCATTTTGATTCGTTAGAACTTTTCAGACGGGAGCGTATAAATACTAGCTAATTTTCATTACTGTATTAGTTTTTTTTTTGGTTTACTTTCAACTTATTGTAATTATAGTTATTAGATATATCTAGCTTTTTCAATTTCTGGTAAGTCGGCAGCAAATATACAAATTTAAATAGTTAAAATAGTTAAAACCTTACTGATTCTTATGTTAAATGTGTCATGTCACTAAGTTATGTTGTATTTGTTTCTACAGTGCATTCACCTATTTGCAAAATGAGTAAAGAAGAAACTCTAACAACAAGTCGAGATTTAGAGAATGAAAGCAACGCATTCCTGCAAACGATTCGTTGCAACAGTAATACATACAGTAGCGATGATTCCGGCTCACGTACCGAGTTTTCTCTATCGCCCAGCCTCGATTTCGCTTCATCTGTGAACTCCAATTCTTCTCCAATGCCTGAGAGCTCTCGTGACGATGACTCAGATGATTTCGATGATCCTTCTAAGCAATACGACCAGCGCCGTTTGGAACAGGAGGAGAAGAAGAAGCAGATTATGAAACCAACCATCAGACCGCCTGTTAAACGCATTAACGCCGACGGTATCACCGAGAACCTCAGCAGCACAAATCTCTACATTCGTGGTTTGGCCCCTAGGACAACCGATGAGGATTTAGTGCAGCTCTGCAGTTGTTATGGGAAGATTACTTCTACAAAAGCTATACTCGATAAAACCAACAACCAATGCAAGGGCTATGGCTTCGTTGAC
Source organism: Hexactinellida sp. DTS-2022 (assembly GCA_028753945.1). Classification (NCBI taxonomy): domain Eukaryota; kingdom Metazoa; phylum Porifera; class Hexactinellida; species Hexactinellida sp. DTS-2022. Next base: position 3,445,331 of record JAPNXP010000015.1, read on the forward strand.
TTTGAGAACCCAGAGGATGCGCAAAAAGCCGTCATTGCTCTACAGGAAGAAGGCATCCCTGCTCAGTTTGCAAAACAACAAGAACAAGACCCCACCAACTTGTATTTCTCGAATCTTCCCAAAGACTTTGAGGAATGCGACTTGGAACAGCTGTTAGCACCCGTTGGACATGTTGTGTCAACTCGGATACTGCGCGACCCTAACGGAATCTCCCGTGGAGTTGGATTTGCAAGGCTTGATTCCCGTGAGAGATGCGAACACGCGATTAAACTGCTCAACAACAAGAAGATGCACGAAAACACAGAACCCTTAGTTTGCAAATTCGCTGACGGTGCACCTAACAAAAAGCGCAACAAAGATGGGCTGAAATACCATGACAGTTCTATTCAGGACCTCACCTCTTCCAAAATGCAATCTCGCTACCTACAGGCCGGATTCTATGCATCTCCGGGTGGGTTTTACATGCCCGCGTATCACCCATCATTTGCCCAGTATGCAATCAGTGGCTCCTCATACATGTCTCCCCCTGCTTACATCTTCCAAGCTCCGAACAACCAAATGCATGGCAGCAACAGCGAAACGATGCCTTACATCGCGGCTCAACTTAACCAGCTGCAGATGAACTCGCAGGCTTATTCCCAAGGGCAGAACAACCAGCAGTACATAACGCACATGGGTAGCCCTATCGGGGGTTGGGCAGTAGCGCAGCCTGCAATAGTACAAGACTCCGACACCGAATCCAAACACTCGAGATGCTCGCATGATATGGTGGAAGACAGCGGGCTCCAATATGCTTACTACCATAACGATTCCTGGGCAGTTAAGCAATAATCTACATCGAACGAACGAACGACTCTACATAGGTATTCTCTAAGGTCTTGTCCTCTCATTTTCATTTTCAAATTTTCACGGCTGGTGTGTTAATTTTGAACACTCAATTTCAAGTAATGTAGTATATTTTCTGTGTTTGAGTGTTCGAAGTTAACTTTCTTGGGCGTCTTCTTGTGATCAAGCTGGCATACAAAACAAATTAACTTTGAAAGTTAGGGAATTTTATTATTTAAGAAACATACTTTATCTTGATGTGTCTTTTTGTATATTCGAGTTTAAAAGTTTGTCAAGTTGTTGCAAGGTTGTCTTCTTGTTGTCTTCCAGTCTAAAGCCTATCACTTACAAATCTAATGTCAACTGTCTTCTCCATGTTCGTAATTAACTACTATCCAGCCAAGTCAAGTACTTTTTATCATTTTTTCTGTTACTTTGCTACTCTAACTTATTGTGTTGGTACTTAGTTTTTTACTTTAGACATAGATAAGCTTTTTAACTAATAACTTATATTAGTATTTGTGTCTTAGAGTTATTATGTTAGGTATTTCTGTCAGTACTTTAGCTTTCACGTTTCAACTGTTCTCTCAGCTAATAATAGATTGTAATTCTGGTTGTCTGTAATATTAAAGTACTTCTGATATTAATTAAAATAGATTCCTATTAATTGTTTATTAATTATTCTAATGGGTAATTACTTCTTACTATGATAGTGGTTAGTAGATAATGCGATTCCAAATTATAGAAAATTCCATTAGCGATCGATGATGATAGTTGAATCCATATTATTAACTTCTGTTCTATAAGCAGTAGACAAATCCGATAGTAGACAATCAAATCTCTAATTTACAGCTGTGAACAGTTGCAAATTGGAGACATAATTATTTGCTAATTCTTATACAGGGCATCACTTTTGTACAATAATGAGTAGGATCTGCTTTATAAACCTAAATAGTTATGTAGTTTGCATTTTTGCGGACTGTTCAAATATTACTAGACAGTAAATATGAAATCGTTCACTACTACAGCACTTCCCATACAATTTATTCAGATCAAGACAACTGTAAACTAAAACTCCGACAACCTCTTTGTAAAAACAACAATGAAGGGTTATATTAGAATCAATTTTGCTGCAACTTAGAAAGTTCGAAAGTTTGTTAAAACGTGCTACAGGCTATTAGGTTCTATTTCCGTTTCCTCACTGTACCATATACACACAACAATAGCTAATCTTAATTAATGCATTGCAAATAAATAAAATTCAAATCCAGTAGAACTTGGCTATATACTTCGGTTAGTACGTTTACTACTATTTTTAACCATGCTTAAAAAGCAGTATGTATATCCATGTAAACTCGGTTAGTACGTACGTGCTTGTTTTCCATTCCCGAGGGTCACGTTAAAACCGAGTTATACTGTAGTATTTTAAGACGAAGCGGTGCAATCTGACTACATTAGTGGTCTTTAGAATGATAATTATTATAATGAACTATCCTAACCCAAGTACAATGGATACATTATACGTTATAACTTATAATAATATCTCGGTACCGAGAAATATATTCTATATTAATAGTCAGGTTCTTTTATTATGAACATTCAAGGGACCAAAAATTGTATTCATAATAGAGAAACTTCATAATAAGCGAACTCAACTTAATACAAACCCTATGTAAATTGTTAAATTCGGACCAAAGGGCTTGTTCATAATAAAAAATCTTCACATTTGATTAAGCAGACGAAATCTTGTTCATAATAAGTAGACTTGACTGTATTGATATTGAGACTGGGATATTTTGGGGTTTGAAGTAATAATATTGTATACAAACAGTATATTCCAATGTATTCTTTATGCAGTGTTAGACACCATGAATTCATAAGATCATAATTTTATGCAGCTATAGCGGATGAGTAGGGCTTGTTCTTTTGTAAAATTCACAATTTGAAATAACTAAGGATCAGATAGATATTGAATATATATTATCCATTTTACAATAATTAAATTATCAAATTATTAAGTACACACACAGTTAGTTCTTTTAATAATCAGAACGATATCATTGCCGAATTAGAACTGTTGAGAAGCCCAATTATTGAGCCATTTTATAGGCTGTCCTGGGATTTTATACAAATAGCAATAGCGAACACACCGAAATATCTATTAATAACATGCCATTTTCATTTCAACCTCTGCCACACAACACGTGTAAGCAATTAGCCAATTATTAAAACAAATCCCTAACATTGGAACAGTCTGCTCTTAGTATACATGTTAGCTTACATTATTCCATGCAATACTTAGTTATAATTGTTGCATAACTGAAATAACGGTATTTTATTCTTGTTGAAATGGATACGGAGTTCGTGGTTTGAAACTTAGCATTATCTGCATAAGTACAGCGAGAGTGAGATTCATTGAATTTTGATTAATTAAATAATATAAGTTATCCCTGAAATACTTGAAGGAATATAATTTATTTAGTTTAGCAACATAATTCAGGCACAGGAATGTCGAAAGAATCGTTGTTTGGGAAAGGGAAGACTCTGACTTCTAACTTTATAGACTCTATGAACGCCACGAGTCACGACATACTCAAGGTGTCGAGTAGTCGTAGCAAGGGCAACCTGGCCTCCTCGAGACTGTCTAGCGAGTCCGATAGTTTAGTTTTGCATTTTGAGGCCACTGATAAGCGATTGGATAATTTCATAAGATCTGCGAAATCGTTGCAAACGTTTCTACAAAAGCGCGTTGCTTTAGAGCGGGATAACATCCGAAATCTCGCGAAAATGACCAAAACCGCGATAGAAGATACACAATTCAAGAAAATAGAATTCGCGGGAGGCATTTTCGATGAGTGTTGGACTAACGTCAGACAGAATCTCGAAAACGAAATCGCACGGCGCATCGACATAGTGGATAACATGGAGAAGCGAGTAATCTCAGTTCTCCAGAAGGTTTTGCAGGGAGAGCTCGAGACCTCGCGACGGCAGCTAAGCTCCGAAGGAAAGAAACTTATCAAAGACTACACCCTATATTACCAAGGATACTCAAAGTCATCAGACCGATACAGGAACACTGCCGCGGAATGGGAGGGCCTGTTATTAAATATTCACACGGATTACGGCGGAATTTGGAGCCCGACAGCCGGCATTAAGATATGGGAGAGAGAAGCGAACACCTCTAAGCGATTAGAGGATCACAAGAAAGATTATGTTGACCACATTGACGCGATAAATTCCGCAACTAAGAGTATCCTCCTGGATAACCTACAGATAATAATAAAGGGAATGGCATCAATGGCAGGTGCAATGTCCCAGACGCTAATGTCCGTATTCAAACACTATTCAGACTTCGATCTCGCGCTCTCCTCGACTAGCATTTCTACGAACTATGTAAGTTCGTACCCCATTCGTAAGGACGGAGCTAGTAAGAACGAGTTGCATAGAGGCGGCCCCTTACAAGGCCTAGTCGAGCAAACCTTCGATCATAAGGAGTTTGCAGCCATACACCTGCTAGGAGGCGTAGATTTAAAGGAGATTCCATTGCCCCCTACCTATCGCTATGACGAGTATATCCTGTGTGACGAGGCTACTCATATGCTGACTCATAAGGTGCGGCACCAGTGCATGGACCAGATGAGCACCTCGGAGCAGGCAACTGCAATTCAAGCGATGATGCAACAGAAACCCACCGGCCTAACCGGCGCTACCCCGAGTAGAAACGCCACGAACAGCCTATTCATAATGTACTGTCTGGAGTACCTGCGGGATTGCGGCGCACTTAAGGAGGAGGGACTCTTCCGCATTTCCGGTAACGCGTCTCGCATAACACAGCTGTACCAGCGTAGCATCGGTGACGTCAGCTCGCAGGACCTGAGACAGGAGGTGTTGATGGAGGCGGACATGCACACCGTGGGGGGCGCCATGAAGCGACACCTGCGCGAGTGCTCTCTCCTCTCCAGTCCCGAATCCCAAGAGCTATCGAGGTGTCTCGACTATCCCATGACTGAGGAGAAGCTACACGATTTGAAGCTAGCCATCCGGCATCTGCCCGCGAGCAAGCGGGAACTGCTAATCGCTATTATTAAGTTCTGTAACGAACTGGTTCAGAATGAGCCTATCAATAAAATGAACGCACACGCCATAGGAATATCATTAGGACTGTCTCTGTTCCCAGAGATGGACACGAACCACTCGACTAACCTCCTGAAGTGTCTGTTGATGTACCAGTCTGAGACACAGCCGCAGATGAAGAGTCAGTACTCCCTCGAGAAAGATGATACGCCCCCCCTGCCCAATGAACACGGAGATGACCCATTCAAAGATTTTTAACGTAGAATAGTGTGTGTGGAGGATTACTTGATTACTGACCTGCTTATGGTTATCATTTTGTAAATATAGTATGTGTTTAGTACTCTATGGATTTAGCTAACTTCGCTCTATGAAATCGCATGCCTAACTGAATAAGAATAACCTTTTGGAAAACGAAAGCAAAATGCAGTAGAACCTCGCTAGTACGAACACGGTTAATACAAACACTATTTCAGTCCCCTTCAAAGGGGGACTGAAATCGAATATAAATGCATATTCCGGATAAAGCGAACGCCTTTTTACGGTCCCTTGGTGTTCGTACTAACGAGGTTCTACTGTAAACTAAGACGTAATTCTTATAATTCGTTATACCGTCACCACAATGTTTATAAGAAACAATACACACTAAATACTGACTTCAGTGCTTTAGTGTATTTAGCCAAATGAGTGCTCACTCCACTGCAAAGGATTGGAAACGCTTCCTAACCGAGGCTGGCCTTCCCAAAGAGCTGGCGGGCCACTACGCGGAGATATTCTCGCACCACAGAATGCGTATGTCCATGCTGCCGGATCTCAACAAGGACATTCTATTCTTCATGGGAATAGAAGTCATGGGTGACGTCATTGCTATACTCAAGCATGCGAAGCAAGTCTCGGTAACTCTAGGCTACTCGAAAGACTACGAATCTTCGAAAGTTCACATCTCAAGCAGTAAGCAACACAAGCGGGAGCGCACGCCCCAATACCACAGTTCTCGTCAGTACAGGTCGAGTCACGAACGGAAAACTAGCGTCGATTTCGAACCGTCGCCTCGGGCCAGGAGACCCAGTAAGCCCAACCAGGAGTACAGCTCCTTCCAGAACTTCTCGAGACACGAGAGGCGAAGCAAACTGTCTCCCGAAATGAATATCACATTCAACAACTCAGGTACTAACCAGTGTTACAATTAGTAACTCATTATACTACAGTCAGGTCTGCTTGTGAATAATTTTGTCGCTTTAAAAAAAATTATTATGAACAAGCCTTATGGTCCCAAATTGGGACCATAAGGCTTGTTCATAATAATTTTTTCCCAATATAATAACTTACATAGGGTCTGTAATACGTTGGCTTAAGTTATTATGAAGTATCTCTATTGTGACCACTATTTTGATCCTTGAATGTTTATAATAAAGAACCTGCTATAATTTATTATCCATGGTGCTATACTATCATACTTGTGTCTCTAGGCAAAGACAAGTTCTACCGAGAGGGCGATGCCACCGCGATGAGAGGGTCAGCTCGCTACCAGCCGCAGAGCACGGGCTCCTATCGAGACAGGGGGGTGCGGTCCCGCTCCCGCTCCCGGTCCCCTGTGTACTCGCGGCTGCACATGGACGAGTCCCCCGCTAAGGCGAGTGTCAGAAGCCGCATTTCGCGACCAGACAACCGCAGGGATAAGCTGAGTCCCATCACTTTCTCAGCGCCGCACAGGGCCACTAGCCATGCCAGCAACAAGCAAGCCGTATATAGGAACAGCGAGTCCAACGGTAATTATTGTACAGTCGAGTACGTTAATAAAGTCACCTCGGGACCAGGTTGCTTTGCCCGATTAAGCAGATAAATCTATCAACCGAAATTGTGAACAAATTTTCGTCTTCTTAATATGAAGAACTTTTTATTATGAACAAGTCCTATGGTCCCAATTTAACAACTTACATAGGCTTTATATCAAGTCAAGTTCGTTTATTAGGAAGTCTCTCTTATGAACACAATTTTTCGATAATATGTCTAATATGACAAATTGTATGGAATTGCTGATTTATAATTTTCTTAGATTACAACGATTACTCGAGAAGAGAAGGCGGGAGAATGTACGCCGATATTGAGGAGAGACAACAACAACAACGACAAGAACGACAACAACAACAAAATCAAAAACAATCACGTTTAACTAAAGAGTCTTATGTGAATGAGTTAATGCCTTCTTTAACTATACGCGTTGATAACCGTGGGAAGAACAAACGCGAAATTCAGCAACAAGAAACCGCGAAATGGCCACGTAACGACAGTTGGCAGCATGATGACAGAAAACCAAGAGACACGATCCGTTACGAGCGAAATAAATCACCCGCGAAATCTAATTTCACGCAAAATCGCTCTAGTCCGAAATCTTATGAAACGAAGAGCAGACACGTGTCAGTGTTCAATCGATTGACATGAACAGTGTAAGCCAGCCTTCAGTGTTCTTTGTAGTAGAGTTAATGTGAATGTGTAGTTCTTCTCTTAACTGTTAGAATAATACTTGTACGCATTTCCTAATTATTTTCATTTTCAGACAGTGGTGTTCGCCTAATAGCAATTGCTCTAATATTGCTCTATTAGCAAGACATTTTCAGCCCCAAGCACATATTTAATGTTTATTTATTCCCCTAATAGCAAGTAAATTTCTTGCAAAATGCGACTTGATATTATTTCGCGAACACCACTGTAACACTCTATAGTTTATGTATACATATATGTTGTATTTATTCGCAGCAGCAGCCCGATATGTTATTCACTAATACCGCGCGAAAATATTCTAACCTTGCCAACTCCCTTCTGCTACACCCCAGGCCACATCCGCACTTCGTACCGACTCTCCAGGCTGCGGAACCAACCAGCACTAGGATCCCACTTCCGCTTAGCAGCCCTAAGAATGTGGTCGTGTTTGGCGCAGGGTTAGTTTCACGACCGTTAATAAAATATTTCGCGAGAGACCCTATGGTGGATATCAAAATAATCACCAAAAATATGGAAAACATTAAAGATTTCAGTGGCAACAACATCCATAGTTATATAATGGATCTGCGTGACAAAGAGCAATTGAAAGACTTTATAGAGAAGAGTGATTTGGTGATTAGCTTGCTGCCTAGAACGAGACATATTGACGTCGCTAATGCTTGTTTAGAAGTCAAGCGGAATCTGGTTACGCCCAGTTACACCACTCCGGAGATATTAAAACTGGACCAACAAGCGCGGAAAAAAGGTGTGCTCATTATTACTGAATTGGGCCTCGCGCCAGGGATTGACCACATGCTTTCAAAACGCATTTGCGATGAGGTAAAAAATAACGGCGGTAAAGTGACTGCGTATAATTCGTGGACAGGAGGGCTGCCAACTCCCAAATCAGTCGACAATCCGATGGGTTATAAGTTCACTTGGGATCCCGAAGGGGTTCTAATGAACATTTGGAATCCGATTAAGTTTATTGAGAATTCAAACTTGTTCTATTCAAATGGCGGAGAAATAATGAAGTTTTTGCGGCCAATAAACATACTAGATGGACTCGAGCTAGAAGGTTATCCAAACAGAGATTCTACGAAATACATAGAGTTGTATAATATCCCGCACGCGAAAACTATTCTCCGCGGCACTTTACGTTTCAGGGGCTATTACAGAGCTCTCGAATCTTTCCGGAAAATCGGTCTCTTAACAAGGAATCCTTTAAAATTTGAGGTCCCCAATAGAAGGATGAGTTTCCGCGAGTTTATCGATAAAACACTTAAGCAGAATTACCCGTCGCTACACGGTAGTACAGAGGAGGTGCTGCTTAGTGTTTTGGAAGGGGATGTGAAAAGCCTAGCGGACCTTAAGACTCTGGGGCTACTGAGCGAATCTCCGATCGACACTGGCACCACGCCTGTACAGATTCTGTCCGGTTTTATGGCGAAATGGTACAACTTGAGGCCGGGCGATAGAGACTGGGCTGTCACGATACAGAGGGTGGAGATCGAGTGGGCCGAGGGGTCGAAAAGCCGCATGGTCGCGATGTACAGTCTCCTTGGAGGCGACATGAGTATTGGAGAGGATACGGCGATGGCGGTTAGTGTCGGGTTGCCACTCGCGATTGCAGCCAAATTAGTGCTGAGAGGGGAAATCAACGAAATAGGAGTTCACTACCCACTGACGCCTAATTTTTATAGGCCAATTCTGAAGGAATTGGAGGAAGAGGGTTTAGAATTTTCGAACATTTCATATCCGCTTTTTTCTTAGTTTTTCATAACTTATGCTCTTATGAACATTAGTGGATCAGTTTATGTTTACAGTATAATTCAGGAATATTTAATCGTAGCAAAACAACAAAATCTATACAAAGGAATTACAGTAGACTCTCGTTAATACGGGTAAGGTGAACAAGGTTTTAATTCCCCTAGCCTATACAATTAGCTCTGTTATCAATTTTCGGATAATACGAACAAATTTCGACGGTCCCCTGTTATTCGTATAACGAGTCTACATAGTATAGCAATTGTGTTTATACACATATCTACTGTAGTGTAGCTCTGCCCAAATAATGTCTAGTCTGCAACACGAGATATATAGTCCCCACAGACCGTATAATATAGATAGGGAAGATGTAGAGTCGAACGAGACTTTAGTTCATCTGCAACAGGCAGGGGATACGACATGCGAGGTGGTGACAAATTCCGCGAGTACTTGGAGCCGAGGCGTAGAAGCGGAGCGATGGATCGAGGGAGACAAGAGATACACGAGTGAGACAATATCGCGAAAAGATATCGACAATACATCCGAGTCAGATTATAGTATTAGCGAAGGGGAATTTGAAAACTTTCAACAGTTATTATCGAATAATATTGAAACCCAAATAGAACAGGTATATGAAAGCGAGTCATCACACTCTGATGTAGCATCAGAAGGGGATATTGAAGTGACAAAAACCACAGATGATAGTATAATCAAAGGTATAATTGAGATTAACCAAAGGTCATCCGAGAAGGATACGAACCGAGGTAGAGCTGTAATAAAGCAGTTCAGGACTTGGGAAGGAATGCTAGAGGCGAGGATTCACATTCAAAAGTCTCTGCTTCTGGCCAACTCGCTACCACACCCACAGGAGTTCCGGGAATTTATGGGACAGGCCGGTAGCTTGGCAGAAGAACCAATCAGAGAAGCGAAACAGAGTTTAACTAATCTGATAGCGGAGTTAGTGTGTTTACAGAGAGCGCTTGTGAATGCTAATAAACAGTTCCCAAAAGGTAAATATTATAAAACAAAAATAAACAATGAAATGCATTATTCTCTAGGTGCTAAAAGTAATTCTCGGGAACTCGTTAACAGATTATCACAGTACCAGAATGACGTCATATCAGAATGGGAAGGCAAGACTCGACTCCTGACCAGCGCATTCACAAAGAAAGGCTACGTCAACATAGACAGATCGGTGCTGCAGCAGATAGAGTTCTCTCTCTCCAAACGAGAGGATAATCTTAGGAAGACACAGGTTAAGAGACTGGAGTACGAGGTTCTTGGGAAGAGGAATACAGCTCGAGATAATGAAGATGCGAGTGTGAAAAAGCGCGGAATGGATATGAGTAACTGCGATGAAAACACTTTTGATGATACAGATTTTTATCATCAGTTGTTACAAGATTTAATTCATAATAAAACAAATTCAAATCTAGGCGAAACCGGTCAGAAATGGCTCGAACTGAATCGCAATCGTTCCAAATCTAAGCGCAGCATCAACACTAAGGCCAGCAAGGGCCGCAAGATACGATACGACGTGTATCCCAAGCTAGTTAGCTTCATGGCTCCGAGGGACGAGAGTGATGTTAACGACTCAACTAGGAATGAACTGTTCCGCTCTATATTCGGACTTTCTAGCTGTTCAGAGCCTTGAAATTAGTATTCTGTCTATTCTGTTAAATTAAATTATATTAAATTACGAGGAAAAATGGGCATCAACGCTAGCTTTGGTATTAAGTTACTACTTGTTTGATTATAAAATCAGATATGTTTGTATGTCTGGTGTGGTGAGTAGGAGGAAATCACGGACGTTTTAAAATAGTTAGAAGAAAGCAGATAGCCTAAGTTATAGGGAAATATAATAAAAGTGGTAGCGACACGCTAATGGATTACATTAGTATTGCATAATATTACAATTGTCGTAAGCTTACTGAAAATAATACAATTAACGCTGACTAACCGAAATCTATTACTTTCTCCGATTAATAGTTAAATATGCAAAACAAAGTGTTTACCAATACATGCTGAGATTTGTTGATGTAATAGCTAAACTATCCTCTTGTGATAGGCAATCGTAATCAACTTTCTACCCCACAGACTGCAACTATAATATTATGCGGCTTGCAACTTAGTTCCATAGCTGTTGGGCGGTGGTCATATTTAATATATAAAATCAAACAACAGATAATATTAATTAATTAAAGTAAATTGAGTTTTCTCTTGAAATGAAGAAGAATTGTAAAGTGACGCTGGCTAATACTGTTTGTGTATTATTGACACTGTTTATTTGGTTGCTGTTTATAACACCAATTCTAGTTATCGTCTTTGCTCTGTTGAACTACTACTCACCGAGTTTTGACATTTCTGTGAGTTATTATCTTGTTAGCTTTGTCGGTTTGTTTATCTTTTGTTGTTTCCCAGGCGAATAGTACAATTGCAGATGTGTTTGATTCCGAGGTTTGTGAGAACTACACACTGGAACAGGCTATCGTGTCCATACGGGAGGTAGCAGCAGGTAAGCCAAATAGGAAATTGGTAAAAACAACAACAACAACACATATTTAAAAGCTGCATTAAATAATTTTATAAATTAAATACAGTCAACAATCGTTATAACAAAGTGCTTGGGACCTGTAAATACCTTTGTTATATCCGGATATTCGTTATAAGCGGATAATAATTAATACTTTAGTGCTCTGGGGGGGAATATCCATTCGTTATATCCGACTTGGTTATAACGGGAGTTCACTGTAGGTAATTATAGCAGAAACTTTACCTGTACGTCCCCTTACCTGAGTAACGGAACACAGTGCGTGCCTGAGTGCCTGAGATGGCACCCAGGGGGAGAAGTCTACTACCACTTGTTTAGATACACTGTTCCTGTCCTCTCTTGTATCACAACTGTAGTTGGGATCATTGGGGCATCCACTTGGCTGTGTTTGAAGAAACTGTGAGTTGTAATACTTTATGACACACGTTATACAGAATAATTATAAATTAATATAATCTAGATGGAAGTTTCCTCACATCATCTCGCTATATCTCTTGATCACTATTATAGGACAAGGTATGTTCTAAGCCAGTGGTTCCCAACCTGGGCCCACAAGATCTGAAAATTTGCATTCGAGCAATGGGAGGGGTGCACATAATGTTTTGTATTTATTTAGGGTCCATGATTGGGAATCGCTGTTATATGCAAAAATAGCGTTTGTTTGTCTAATTCGGTGTGTTTAATTAATACGAATTAAATTAGGTTTGATGATATTTATCGGCAGCCTGTCTCCTACGAATTTCTACTGTTCAGACAGAAATCTGTTACTAACGAGAGTAAACCCAACAGTTCCATGCCACATACAAGGTATAATTAATTTGTTTATTAACAAACAAATAAATCCGAACATTAATCTAAAGTTGTCATTTTAGGTGCACTTTTCCATTTCTTCATTCTCTCCTTCATGCTCTGGTACATTTGCGACGTGTTCAATATCCTATATGTAGTGCTGCAGCCCTTGAAAGCTGATAGATTCTTCCTACATCGTCACAAGATTCATTTTATTGAAGCCATTATTAGCTGGGGGATTCCTGGAATAATGGTGATATTAATCGGTGTAATCAAAGGCTATGAGATCGTATCTGCACCCGTTACTTGTTTACCTTACGTGTACATTACATTGTTGACCTTTTTCATTCCAGGAGTGATCTTCTCTGTATTGACACAAACATCATTCACGATTCTCGGCACTGTACTATACAAGCGACACATAAAATTTTCCACAAGCACTACAAATCGCGAATATCTCGACACACTGCGACAAATCGCGCTTTTCAGTACCTCCTTCTCAATACTAACAATTATAATTTTGGTCAACTATGCATTTTTAGCCATTGGCTACAGAGGGGTTGAGGAGTACACGATTGACTATTGGCAGTGCATTACGGTTTTTGGCAGCAATACCGGGTGTTGCAAACCGATTTACATCGACCATTATTACCCATTCACTGGGTTTCTGTCTGATTCCGCTTTCTGTATCTGGGGCATGGTGGGCGCTGGTGCTGTGGCCGTGAAAGAAGCTAAGAATATATGGAAAAGGGGTTTTAAACGTTGTTTCGTTACTTTCCAATATACAGCGAGCACTGGATGGACAAACAAAAGTACTATTTCTGAGTCTTCAAAAGTAAATAATGTTCATATTTCTGAGTCTTCAAAAGCAAATAATGTTCAGTTAGAGTTATTTGATTAAAAGTAAAGTTTGCAAATTGTTTATTGCATGTGCTCAATATTTAGCTTTTTGTGTGATGTAATTGTATTCAGTTGAATAAATATGCTTGGTTGTTATTTAGCCACCAATTATAAGTAACTATGAGTTCTTATTCTAACTTGATACTCAGTTCCTACGGGTCATGATTACACTTCTGATACTCATTGACTAGACTTGTTTGTTCTACATGGGTGGCCGATGCGATATGGATATATAACAGACTATATGTATAGATATATAGATATACAACAGGTTTTATTGCAAACAATCTTAGTTTCATGTGTTCTTTTTTCAAAAGTTCTTTTTCACAACTTGACAGGTATAAATTTTACCAAATCAATAATACAGCGAACTCCCGTTGTAACAAGTCCATATAACGAAATGGAAATTTTCCCCCTAAGCAAATACATTACATACTTTATTATCCGCTTATAACGAATATCCGGATATAACGAAGGAATTTACAGGTCCCAAGCACTTCGTTATAACGGGAGTTTACTATAATTGAATAGTGCATTTAGAACACCAGGTAACACATATATTATGCACATACTTGTATATACAGCAATTGGAAAGCTAGTTTATACATTTCTCTTTAGGAGTCTTCTTCCGGTAATTACACTATTGGAGCTAGAGATGTCTGGATTGGCGGTTTGCACTTTCATCTTTAGATCATCTCAGGTAAGGAAGTTATTATCCTAATTTATTTTATCTAAGATATTCAAACGAATCTGTTTTGAAATCAGAATTGTTTTACCAAACATGGTCATCTAAGTCAGAGCAAGCAACGTTAAATTATTCACAATTGACACTTCTTAATTAATTCACTAACCAGATAGGCCAGTCTTAAATTCTCTCGACATATTGTATATACATTTTTGCGAGAAAAAGCATTATCTCCATTTGTACAAGGAAATACTACTTGGAACTAATTTTACAAGGTTTCACTGTAGGTAAGGTAATACCTCACACTTTCTTTATATAAAGTAGCGTTGCTCTTATTTGCTATTCAAAAGGCACTGCTCAATTCCAATAGGTTAAGACTATCCCAAATAATTAGCTCGTATTCCACAAGATCTCGAATGTGGCTGTTTTCGTGTCTGCTCCTACTACAGCTATTATGTTGCACTGTACACGGTTTCCTTCGCCTTGGAACAGTGGGTGTTAGTGGCACATCCGGTACGGTCTACTTAATCGATTCAAATTCCCTTTTTCTGTTGGGTTTCACTTCAACAGAGTCGTTGGTCTTCAAGGGGATCTCGGGCTCTGGTAACGTCACTGCCACGACAAGCGGCGCTCTCTCCTCGATAAGCATGCTACTTGACATTAGTGAAAACTGGCTTAGCTCTTCTACCATTGAAGTCCGTACAGTGAGTGGGGATCAGCTGCTTACCTCGTTTCAAGTGCCCTCTAACATACAGGTTCCGTGCAGCGCCGAGTATCTCGGGAAATTCGCTAGGCCTTCTGGGGGTACTTCTCATTCCTTAGCCGGTCATGTGTTTTATGACCGCCTAAATCGGCGTTTTTTCGTTGCCGGTCTTTTCCTCGACGGAAGCGCTCCCGCGGCTTACATGTGGTTGGATACCGTCACGACTCCAACTGCCGCTGGCAAGATAGCTGGGTACAATGGGGCCTATGGCCGAGTGGATGACGTGAGCAACCAAGACGCAAACGTGACTCTCCCTGTTGGTTACACACAGACAACATTCAGATCTCTGTCCGTCTGGTGCGAGCAATTCTTTGTTTCGTTCGGTCATGTGGAGATACCTGTTGGTACCGCTGATTCGTTCGATTGCAGCTCAACCTTTGGCCCAGTGCAAATTGGGTCTACTCCCGCAGTACATAGTGTAGCAGGTAATGTGTATGTTTTGGGGCCAAACACTATTGGATTGAACGACCTTAGCTTCGACGGTACTGCACCAGCGACTTATTACTGGGCCGGGGAGACAAATGATGTTCATACTGGTTTCATAGTTCCCAGCCACACTGGTAGTCTCTCACAGCTAGGCGCACTAAGCAATGTTAAGGTTGTACTGACTCTTCCAACGGACTTTGATGTCTGTAGTATTTCCTTCTTAAGTTTGTATTGTGTTCAAGCTTCTGCCTCATTTGGTGAAGTATTTTTTAACACTTCATTTGGGTGCTCGAACTGTCCTCCCATTTGTAAAACCGTTTCCCAAAGCTCTGTGCCTGGTTTCCAGTGCAAGGAACTGACTACAGAAGACCGTGTGGAATACCTGTATGATTCCGCTAACAGCTTAGTCACATTCAAACTGCATACTTGCAGCTTGGAGGCTAATCAGTATTTCGCATTCGGTTTGAGTGCTAGCGCTAGTGGCACTGCTATGGCTCCTAATGCCGACGTTGTAGTCTGTCAGTTCACCAACACTGGAGAAGTTAATTGTACAGATTATGAGTTGTCCATTCGTTCACAGTGCGCACTGCTTGGTTCCAGTTACTTCGGTGCCTGTCCTGATCATGTACTGGCTGGAGGCGTTAATAACTATATAAACACTCAAGTAGAGCGAGTCGACGGGCTGACTACTTTCACCACCACTCGAGCTCTAACCACTTCTGATTCCCATGACAAAGCTTTCACGCCTGGGACTCCACAGTACATCATATGGGCCAAGGGCGGTACATTTTCATCTCCCTTCACTGACAGATGGGTGTTACGTCACGCTCCTACGGATAGAGCTACTACCTCTTCTCCCATTCAGATCGACTTTGGAGCCACTTCATCCTGTGCCAACAGTCTCGAATGTCCGACTACCACTCTCCCCCCTGTTATACCATGGGTTATCCCGCCTCTCTGCATCGACTCGAATTACAATTCGATAAACGCTTCGATTGGCAACACGGGAGGCAGACAGGGGTACAAGGGGATCACTGGGATAGACGGCTGGGGAATCGCTTGGTACCTAAACGGCCGACTTATACCCGAGATCTATGTCTTAAGGGGTACTACAGTTAAGTTTTTCGTGAATGGTGGTGATGATCCTACCAATTCCGCCCAGTACCATCCTTTGTACTTGACCAGTTCGGATGAAGGCGGCGTATTCACTCTCGCACAGGCCGGACTGGCCGTTAGCGAAACAGTGTATGCTGGCCTGGAACACAATCAGAGCTCTGGGGAAATCACCAATCTGTCTGTCGGTCCCTACTGCGAATGGACAGAAACACAGGGAATAGGCGATAACTTCAATTCGTTTGAAGAATACAAAGACACACTCGTATACTCTTGTAATGCTGGCGTCTCTGCTGGCACATTTGAATGGACCACTGACGCTAATACGAGCAGTCTGCTGTACTACCAGTGTGCTACACATAAACTGCTGGGATGGAAAATAAAAGTTGTGGACTCCTTAGACTCCTGTTGGCAGCTGAATGGAATTACGATTGCCACCACACCGGTTTCCTCTACACAGGCTGCAAACACAACAGCTGGGTCTACACCGGCTGTAAACACAACAGCTGGGACTACACAGGCTGCAACCACGACAGGACCCTCAGAGACAACTACTCCCGCTACAACTACAGGCCAAGACTTCCAGTGCAAGGAACTGACTACAGAAGACCGCGTGGAGTATATGTATGATTCCACTAACAGCTTAGTCACATTCAAACTGCATACCTGTAGTCTGGAGGCTAATCAGTACTTCGCATTCGGTTTGAGTGCTAGCGCTAGTGGCACTGCTATGTTTCCTAATGCTGACGTTGTAGTGTGTCAGTTCACCAACACTGGAGACGTTAACTGTACAGATTATGATTTGTCTCTTCGCTCACAGTGCACACTATTCGGACCCAGTTACTTTGGTGCCTGTCCTGACCATGTACTGGCTGGAGGCGTTAACAACTATATAAACACTCAGGTAGAGCGAGTAGACGGGCTGACTACTTTCACCACCACTCGAGCTGTCACCACTTCTGATTCCCATGACAAAGCTTTCACACCTGGGACTCCACAGTACATCATATGGGCCAAGGGCGGTACATTTTCATCTCCCTTCACTGACAGATGGGTGTTACGTCACGCTCCTACGGATAGAGCTACTACCTCTTCTCCCATTCAGATCGACTTTGGAGCCACTTCATCCTGTGCCAACAGCCTGCAGTGCTCGGCGCCACCTCAGTCAGATGCCCCTTGGTCAGTTCCCCCAATCTGTATCGATGACAGTAGCGATGCTATTCAGGCCTCATTAGGTAGTGCGGGTGGGATCCAGGGATACAATGCTATCACTGGTAGAGAAGGTTGGGACATCGCTTGGTATCTAAACGGATTGCTTATCCCTGAAGTTTACGTTTTGCGTGGTTCAAAAGTGAAGTTTAATGTTAATGGCGGTGATGGCCCTTCCAATACAGCTGAGTACCATCCTCTCTACATCACGAGTTCGAATGTCGGAGGGATTAGCAGCCTGCTTAATGCAGGGCAAGAGATAATAGAAACTGTCTATGCTGGTCTAGCTTATAATCCGGGATCAGGTTCTGTTGCAGACCTGACTGTTGGTCCTTATTGCGAATGGGAGGAAACTCAGGGGTCAGGGGAAAACTTTGACTCTTTTAATGCTTACAGAGAGACACTCAGCTACTCTTGCAGTGCTAATACAGCTGCTGGCTCCTTCGAATGGACAACTGACAACGACACAAGCGATGTCGTATACTACCAGTGTGCAGCACATCCACTGTACGGTTGGAAGATACGAGTTGTCGATTCCTTAGACGGCTGTCTTAACATAACAACTCCAACTGCTGCCACTCCATGGGATATTCCGCCTATTTGCATTGATGCCGAAGACACTTCAATCAGTGCCGTTATTGGAAACTCAAATGATAAAATGGTTGGAAATGAAGGTCGCAAAAGTATTTGGTATCTGAATGGACTCCCCAGCCCTGAAATCTATATCCTGCGAAATACCAAAGTCACATTTTACGTAAATGGTGGAAATGATCATGCTGACCTCGATAACTTCCATCCGTTGTATTTGACTAATTCCAGCGAAGGCGGCTTACTTAGAGTGCTAGAACAGAGCCTGCCTGTAAATCAAACTGTGTATGCAGGGTTGCAGATCATAGGGGACCAATTGGTGACTCTCACCGATGGGAGCTTGTGTAAATACGCTGAGACTCAAGGTGGAACTAATTTTGAGTCTTTCGAGGAATACCAAGAGTCGCTAAGCTTCGTATGCGTAGGGAATATCATTACAGGGGAGTTTAGTTGGACTCCTGATGAAACTACTCCAGATACTATATACTACCAATGTGCACAGCATAAGGATCATGGAATGAGGATAAATGTTGTAGACGATATTGCGTCTTGTCGCCAGCAACTGGCTGCTAGCGGTATCATGCTACCCGTCTCGTTCCTTCTGTTTATTGGGAACATCCTTGCTCTGTACTACAGCCTGTAAATTATCTTTAGCATGGGACTAGTTTATAATATAAAGAGTTTGTTTGTTATTTAGTAACGTGTGAGTTGTCAATTCAGTGTGTTTTAGTTGTCCCTTGTAACCAATATATTTTTGCCTTCTTGCTTAGATATAACTTGTCTAATCTTATACTATTTTAGCTCTGTGATGGGATTCCAGTTTAAGTACAGAAACAGTGTTGTGTTTACTTACACATTTTTTGTATGTTCAATTTCATTCTGTTATTCTATTAGAATCTTAGCACTTTAGGGGAGCTTAAATGCGGTTGATAACAACTCTACTGGTCCTTCAATTGGCCCTAACTGCTTTCGGGTTTATCCGTCTCGGAACAATTGACATCGTCCTCCATAGCGGAAGAATATACTTGATCGATACCAACACAATATTTCTGTTTGAGTTCTCTTCGGATCCTGGAATAATAGTTAAAGGAACAGGCACCTCTTCCTCCTCCAATGTGACTATTCCTGGACCGTTTTCTGGATGGAACAAGATGTACGATCTCTCAGGCGATGTGCTAGATTCTCCTTCCATTGAAGTTCGTGCTGCTAACGACAATAGTCTTATTGCCTCGTTCTACGTGCCTAACAACATTTATATACCTTGCAATGCTGAGTACATCGGTCGGTTTAATGTACCGAATAGACCAACTACTCGTCACGAACTGGACGGTCATGTGTTTCTGGACCGCGCATTCGGGCGCTTTTTCATTGCCGGTTTGGACCTTGACAGCTCAGCTCCCGCTACCTTCTTATGGCTTGACACGATGGATATGCCCACCGCGGCTGGCATACGGGCCGGGTACAATGGGGGCTACGATTTGGTCACGGACGTAAGGAATATAGATGTTAACGTGACTCTACCACCCGGACATACTCTATCAGACTACAAAACTCTCTCAGTTTGGTGTGCTAAGGCCGCCGTGTCATTCGGTCATGTGAATATCACTACCCCGATATTTACTAGCTCCTTCAATTGTGCTAACTTCGGACCCGTACACTTGGGTGTTTCTCCTCCGAGACATGATGTATCTGCAGAAGCTTATATTCTTGGTCCTAACACTATCGGTCTGAACTCACTTTATTACGACGGGAATCCTCCCGCTACCTGGTACTGGGGGGGCTGGAACAGTACTCTATCCCATGGGTTCATCATTAGCGACCATTTTAGCAATTTAGCGCCGCTAAAGTATGAGATATCGAACAAAAATATTGTCATAACTCTACCAACGGGATACGACGTATGTACTATGTATTTCCTAAGCATGTACTGCGTGAGAGCGAGCGCATCCTTCGGCGAGATATACATGAATAGCTCATTTGGCTGTCAATGGTGCCCTACTACCTGCAAAACTGCTATAACTAATCCTCTATCAGGATACCAATGCAAGGATCTCAGCACCACAAGTAAGACGCGTGTTGAGTACATTTACGATTCTGCAAATTCTGTAATAACTTTCAAGTTCCACACCTGCGACCAAGAGCCCCAGCAATACTTTGCATTTGGATTGAGTGGCAACAACAGTAGAGCACAAATGGCGGGTGGAGATGTTGTTGTTTGCCAATACTCTGACACATACCAAACAGACTGTACAGACTACAATTTAGTAATTAGATCTCAGTGTGCACCTTCATGGGGTAGTTACACAGGAGCTTGTCCAGATCACGCATTGTCTGGAGAGAATGATTACTACAATTCTCAGTTAGAACGTGTTAACGGGATAACTACCTTCACTACCACACGAGCCGTCATATCATCAGATACCAGTAATGACAAAGATTTCACACCTGGCACCCCCCAGTATATAATATGGGCTAAAGGAGGCACGTTCACCTCTCCTACTAGCGAGAGGTGGGTATTACGTCACCAGCCTGCTGATAGACTCAATGCGAATAGCCCAATTCTAATCGACTTCGGGGCTACCTCAAACTGCACCGATCACTTTGTATGCCCAACTACCCCAGCTCCTCCCGAAACCCCCTGGACTATCCCTCCACTCTGTATCGATTCGGACAACAACGTAATAAATGCCTACATCGGCAATACAGGCGGAGTGCAAGGTTACAAGGGAATCACTGGGCAAGACGGGTGGGGCATTGCTTGGTATCTGAATGGTCTTCTTATCCCAGAAGTCTACGTGTTACGCGGTACAATGGTTAGGGTTATTGTTCACGGTGGTAATAACGCCAACAATGCAGCTGACTACCATCCCTTCTACATCACCAGTTCTAGCGAAGGCGGCGCGTGGAGTCTGGCATTTGCTTCACAGCCGATAACTGAGACTGTGTATGCAGGGCTGGTTGTTAGTGGCGGTGATGTATTGGATCTTACAACTGGAGATCTTTGTGAGTGGAAGGAAACGAACGGTAGTAGCTTCACCTTATGGGAGGAATATAAGGCATCTCTAACCTCTATCTGTTACGGGAGTTCTTTCGGCTGGTTTGATTGGGTCACTGACTCTAGTACCCCGGATAATGTGTACTACCAATGCGCTACGCATCGACTGCTAGGATGGAAGATACACGTGGTTGACGACCTGGACTATTGTAACCAACTAGCAGCTGGGTACTTAATCACGCCCCTCTCTCTACTCTTCCTCGTAAGCGTTGGGGTAACCCTGTTCTACGGGTACAATTAGTGTACTCCCTAGACTAGTCTCCTTATAAGCCGAATAACTCTATTTTATATCACTTCTTTCTTATTATTTGTTTCGAACTTTAGCATTTTTAGTCATTTATTATTTTTACTCATTTATCATCTATTCTGTAGACTGAATAGTATTTTATTAAAATCTTGTTTACTACTAGTACTAAGTTACCAATTCTAGCGTTGCGTTATCTCGCCATATATTTAGCAGAACTCTCGGTATCGACTTGATAAGTTCATGCGAGTTCGCTAAATATATTTATTGATAATACAATTTGCATAAGGATTGGGCAATCTACGAACGTAGACCGATAAGAACAGATGATGCTTTGTATGCAATCAGGAAGTTATTGTTGAGATGATGTTGCAGATGTGTGTAATTACCATACTTCCTGCAAGGGATGATTTGGAAGGACTTTTATGGAGTAAAATATTAATTATTGATTAATGAGAACACAATTATCAATTTAAACATTAAATTTAGGCTCAAGTGGCTCTACCATTAAGCACAGTATATATACTATGTACCAGTCTCTAAATCTTCATATTCTTGTTAGATTAATTACAGGTGGCTCATTGTATGCCATTATAGTTAGTTAGTTAAGGTCTGTGATTTTATGAAAAATAGATTTCCAGCTCACTGAAATTTCCATTCTTTACAAAGTGAGAAAACTTACACCATAAATCGATCACCCAATAGTCTTAGCTATATTATAAATTAAATTAAAATAACAAAAACTTTAACTAGGTATTTCCAAACTCCCACACAACACAAAAAGAGATGCGTGCGTTTATAGCGCTGCTGCTGCTGCAATTGATTTCCTCCGCTCAGGGATTCTACCGACTCGGCAATGTCAATTCAGGCTCGACTAGCGGAATAGTTTATCTTATCGACTCAAACTCCATTTTCCTTTTCGAGTTCTCAGCTTCAGAGGCTCTGACCATCAAGGCTGTGGGTGGCACTACTGCTGTTTCTGCGTCGACTAGTGGCCCTCTCTCTTCCACTAGCTTGCTTATAGACGCTAGTGATGATCTATTGAGCTCTTCGGCCATCGAAATTCGCACTACCGCGGGTGATACCCTCATCATTTCATTCCCAGTGCCGAATAACATCTACATCCCATGCTCTGCTGAGTACTTAGGTCGCTTCATGAATAACGGACCCACTGCGCACAGTCTAGATGGACACGTGTTCATAGACAGATCTACGAGGCGGTTGTTTATCGCTGCACTCGATCTTGATGGCAACGCTCCCGCGGCTTATCTCTGGCTCGATACGAACGCCGTGCCTTCTAGAAACGGGAGAATTGCCGGGGGAAATGGGGTCTATGGGAAGATTAATTTCGTTGCCAATCAAGATGTCAATGTGACCGTGCCGGCTGGATACACGACCAGTGTATTCCGGTCTCTCTCAGTCTGGTGCGAACGCTTTGATGTCTCCTTTGGCCATGTTAATATTCCGGTTGCCTCAGGTGATTCCTTCACATGCTCGAGTTACGGCCCTCAGTCCCTCGGCGAGTCCCCTCCAATTAACAGCGTGTCTGCCAACGTGTACGTACTGGGGCCCACCACATACGCCTTCCAAACCTTCATGTACAACGGAGCGATAACCGGCACTACCTTATGGAGCGGGACGTCCACACTCGCGAATGGCTTTACCGTTCTCAATCAGGTAAATACTGCAGAACTCAGTTTGTACAGCGGCCAGAACGTGGTGATAACACTCCCAGCTGGCTCTGACGTATGCAACACAAACTTCATTAGCGTATACAATGCGGGCGTTAGCACCTCTTATGGCACCGTGATGACGAGTGCTTTCTCGTGTTCGGGCTGTCCCGCTATTTGCCGGACGAGCACCCTCATATCCACCCCCGGCTTCCAGTGCGTGGATCTCAGTACTGTGAATAATGTACGCATGGAGTACCGCTACGATGAGATGAACAGCATAATAGCATTCAACCTAATGGCATGCAACCTGGAGGATGACCAGTACTACGCCTTCGGGCTTAGCGCGAGTGATACTGGAGTGGCAATGTCCCCGAATGGCGATGTCGTGGTTTGTCGCACTGCAACCGATTCCATGCCGGTTTGTACCGACTATGACCTGACGATTAGATCTCAGTGCTCAGTAGTTTCGGGCTCTGGAACCGGAGCGTGTCCCGATACAGTACTCGTGGATGGCGTGAACAACTACGTTAATACAGGAATGGAACGCGTCGGCGCTAAAACCACTTTTAGCACCATGCGTGCGGTTGATACAGGTGATCCTCACGATAAACCGTTTACCCCCGGGACGCCCCAATACATTATTTGGGCTAAAGGGGCCACGTTCGTCGTCTCTGACACTCAGAGGTGGGTACTCAGACATGCGAGTTCTGAGCGAGCGAACCCCTCTACTCCGATAACGATCGACTTCAATGCTACATCAGAATGTTCTTCCGTTTTCACCTGTCCCAATATCCAAACTACACCTGTGGTAGCGTGGAATGTCCCACCTATTTGCATAGACTCGTCTAACAATGTTATAAGCGCGGCTATTGGCAACTCAGGCGAGAAGCAGGGCTACAAGGCAATCACAGAGAGAGAAGGGTGGGGCATCGCCTGGTACCTGAATGGACTGCTCATACCGGAGATATACGTGCTGAGAGGAACAAACATTACTTTCTTCGTTAACGGAGGAGACCAGCCAACAGTGGCCTCTAACTACCATCCATTCTATCTAACAAGCTCAGCGCAGGGAGGCATTCTAAATGACCTAGCAATGAACAGGACCGTCACAGAGACGGTGTATGCCGGGTTAAACTTCAATGGGGATGCAGTGTCCGATCTGACAGTTGGGAAGTTCTGTGAGTGGAATGAGGTTAACGGGTTAGGGGGTAATGAATTCAGTTCTTTTTCCGCGTACAGAGATAATCTCATGCTGTCATGCGGCACTAGCTTAAGCCCGAGGGGCTCATTCGTTTGGACCACTGATGAAAACACGCCCAATCAGCTACTATCAGTGTGCTACCCACCAACTGCTAGGCTGGAAGATTAACGTTGTGGATGATTTGGGTGCTTGCATCGCGCTCCAGTCAGCTGCTATTCAGACCCTGTCCTACTCCCTGCTGCTCATTATGGGCGTGGTGCTCTCCCTGGTGTACGCTACTATCTGAGCGCACTGGGCAATAACTTAGGCCTTATTCATGTCCCTGTTTCTTAATTTTAACTCTCTTGAATTGTTAGATTTTGTTAGAAGAGTTACTTAGCTTTCAATAGTTTGTATCCATGTATGTCTGGAATTAAGTTGATAGTATTATTAATTTAATAGGGAATAGTTTAAAACAAATTGTAACCATTGGTATACAGTTCTTTAGAACTACTTGGTCTCGTTATTGAATGGGATATCTCTATGTTGCATCCAGTGGGGAAAACAGTCCGGATTGTCGTGTAGAATATACTTTAAAATGAACTTGAACGCCTCCATAACAGGTGCCATTGTAACCTCGGTGCAAGCCATTGAGAAGAATAGGAGGCATAATTTCTCTTTCGCGTGTGGGACACTCTTTATGTCCTCGGCTCCATATATTGTCTTCATCTTAGACAACACAATATACACTTTGCTAGAAACGCCGCTCTCCTTCGCTTCGGTTTCCAGGCTCTGTAGCCACACGGGATATCCTTTGCCCTTCTTAAGAGCGTCTTCTTCTAAGGCATAGACCGTGTGGTCTCGCATCCGGTTTATGCTCTTCATGAAGGTTAGGTTTGAGTCCAGGTACTTTAGTTTATAACCGATTCTTGGCTTGGTCTCTTTTCGCCATTCCGCTAAATCCACTTGAACATCTTTCGCGTTCAGATAATTAATCTGACCGAATTTATCGCACCACTCCTGCTTGATGTTTCCCACATCCTTTATGTCCCATAGGGACTTCTTACGGATGTGGTCTTCTCTCTCTATGTAGGGGTGTTGCAGTATTTTCTGCCATAGGGGCGTGCCTATAGCTAACTCTTCTATTTCCTGATACACAATGGAACACATGGGGTATATGGAGAGACCGCGTCTCCGTGTGAGGTTGTGTGTAGACTGGTGTTCTGCTTGTTCGATGAGAAGAGGGTTTATGTTGGCTTTCTGTTGGTTGTTCGCTTTTGAAGTGTAATGGTGGTGATAGTGGTTGTATGAGCTATTTATGTTGTGGTGTGAGTAGTGACGATGTGCGGTGTCTAAATCTTTGTAGACTTCTTTCAACTTTAATTTTGAGAGTGGAAATTTACTTTTTAGGTCTCGGATTTTGATATTATAAATTCCATTGATTAGGAGATAGATGGTGTATATTTTACTGACACATTTTTCTTTACTACCAATTGTTACAGAGGAATTTCCCTTCATACTAGCCAGTATGCGACAAAGCAATAACATTGGCCGAAAACGCTCAGAAATAACTATCTTTTTGTTATTGATTTTCTGGTTAGGCTGTGAGGTAGGGGAGTTCTCCAAGTGACTGTTTGATAATTTGTATTTCTTCAAATATGTGTGAATGTTCTGAAAGGAAATTGAATTGGGAATAGCTAACAGTTTTTCGAATTCGTTCTCTTCGAGTAGGATTTCGTGATAAGGCTTGCCCATACGAGACAGCTTCAATCTCTCCTCGCCAGTCTTCAGCTCCATTACAATGTTTGAAAACCCTCCAGTGTATGAAAACTTATTGTTCTTTCCCTTCTGACTATTCTCTGGATGGATGGGCCTTTTGCTGTGTCGACTGAACTGGTTTGTATGCAGGTGTGGAAGTTCGTCATTTCCATCTTTACTCGTTTTCAAGTTGTGTCCCCCCAAATGTGTCAATTCGGGCAGAGAAAACCGCGAATGCAGTACCTCCAGTTGGGATAAACTTCCCACTGGGTTGTATGGCAGGTAGTTGAGTGCAAAATGGCCTCGTCTTTTCTCGACTTCGAGTTGAAAGCGGGTTTTATCGATGAATGGCGGTTGTAAATGATCCATGGAAATTTAGGTACAAAAATAAATTAGTTACGAGTGCGATTTCCCGAATATATACAAATATGCATAAACCATTCGAAATACAAATTTGATTGGCTCACAACAACCAATGTAAACCCTCCCTATGCAGTAATATACTATATACGGAACATTCCTTGATACGACCCTTCCCTGTGTCACCACTTTCCCAAAATACTACTTTGAAATTAATTTTTATATAATAATAATTGAAACATTGACAAACAGGTAATAGATAGTCATTTAGTAATGATCCAACTGAACACCTAATTAGCAATTTATAACAGGGGCAGGTAGTAATAGGTAATTAGTTATACTCACTCACTACAAGCAATACAATTGGCAAGAATTAAGTTAGAAAAGTATATTGAAATAATGGATTGGTTGGCCACTATAACAATTCACACGGTCTATTAGTTCAGTCATATAATTGCTGTGTTACTAGCAAGCCTATCTATGTACAGGCGTACTTTTTTGTCCACTCTTTTGCCATCGAGTTGTACTTGGAGCGATCTGTTTTGTAGATGCGTGCGATCTCTGGCACCAGAGGGTCGTCTGGGTTGGGGTCGCCGAGAAGAGAGCAGATGGACAAAAGCACTTTGGAGATCGTCAGTGCGGGGGACCATTGGGAGCGTAGGATGTCGAGACAGATTGAGCCGTTACTGTTTATGTTCGGGTGGTAGATACGCGTGGTGAAATTAATTTTCGGTGGTTTGAAAGGGTAGTCCGTTGGGAAGTGTATTGTTAGAAAGAATACGCCAGATGTATAGGGGGAGTCGGGGGGACCGATTATGGTCGCCTGCCAGTGGAAGAGGTCGTCCCCGACCGGACCCGCGGAACACTGGGCCGGGGGGTCGCGTCCTAAGTCCTGAAGTTCTTTTGTAATTCTTTTTAGAGCCATTTTACGGAGAAGAACTTGAGTTTGTAACTAACAAAGGTGAATGGAAGTTACTTATAGGCTTCGGGTTATTCAATTACAATTGCAGCCTATTTTTATACTAAAGGAGATAATGAAAGCGTTGTGTGCTGTTCTAAATATAGACTACATAGCTTTGATTGCATAATATAATCTGACAATGTAATATTCAACACTAATTTTCTACGCAACCCATTCATCCTATTGCGTATTACTTTGAGAAATAGGAGATGAGGAGTCGATATTATTTCTAATCAATAGAATCTGCCTATCCGACACTCGTTGGGATAGGAAATTTGTGTCGGATTAATTAATTAATTAATATCTAAAATTTTAATATTTTAATAAAAATTGATATTGTCACATATCAACCCTGTCACTTGTTAGAATCATAATCTAGACTACTATCAGTTGTACGTATAATAGTTAGTCGCTGGTCGGGCTCGTACTCACCCAAACTCATAAAAGGGTAATTACACCCATGCTTCTAATTTTATTGCACTTGCCAAACCTAATTGATGTAAGTTATATGATTCTAGTTGACAAATGAACTGATCATCAGTTCATTCATTTTCCTAATCGTATTCAGATTACTGTCACACATCAGTTACTGATGTGTGACAGTAATCTGAATACGATTAGGACCATGGATGATACACACTAAAAAATCGAGTATGGCAAGTAGGGAAGTAAGATAATTTCCCAATTATGTGGTAGGGCGAGTATATACTTGCCTGAAGCATCAAAAAAGTGCAATAAGCCTAGGATAATGACAATGACATTAGCCTAACTAAAATATACCGAAAAAGTATTTAATTTTTTTTATGGTGCTAACAAGTGTAGCAGACTGTAGATTTGTACTTACGGTATCTTTCCATTGATATAATTGTCAGTTTCTATTATATTTTTGTTTTTTTTATATATACAAATTATCTCAAATATGTAAAAATGAAACTTTTATTTTTATGGCCGAGATCGTCTAGTGGTTAGGACATTGCGTTGTGGCCGCAATAACCCAGGTTCGAATCCTGGTCTCGGCAAATTTTTTGCATTACTTTTTGTTCAAATAGCTAAATATTTATGGGTTGCTAATATTATATTCCTATTGCACTTTCTTAGTTTCTTAGTTCAAATCGCCAATAAATGTGGCCTAAGACTGTTTGAACGTAACGCAGAACCCCCCCATGCACACACATAATGGAGGCGTTACGTAACGTATAAACCCATTATCTATGGGTTTAGTGACCAGGCTAAACTTTGTTGGCTTTTAAAATTAGGTATCTCAATATGTTTTCTCTTGATGGTCATCCCTATCCTTTTGTTCTGACTAACATTATTGAAGCCAGTTCGCCTATAAACTAATTGAAGACTCAAATGTATTAATTCTGAATACAAACCAGATCTGGAATCACCAGGTAGACCTATAAATCATCTATCTGACAGTGAATATCCTAATTCAATGGAGGATCCCCCAGAGACATCTCGCTTGACACATCGCACTGCCTCTGCTTGTGACCAGCGGGCACACTCAGTAACTCACCAGTCACACAAACCGGATATTACTCTGCACACAGACAACACACGGATTACCTTCAAAAGTATACAAATATTGCTATGTGCTATTCTTACGCTCCTGGTTGTCCTTGCTATTTCGGTATCTTATCAACAGCTGAGTAGCTATAAGGTGCACGCCCATCGACCTAACACCTCGAAGTTCAGAGAGTGCGTTAGCGAACTGAAACGCAACTTCCCTAACCAAGACACTTTGCTATGGAGACAGATTGTGAAGAACTACAACTTCAATCAGGAGAGGAAAAGGACTGTTTTATGTCAAACATTCATAACGCACCGTGCCAACAGAAAACCACTTGACTGCCTTATGAGAAAGTTATCGCAGTGTCTAGACGATAAAGCCCCGTACGTATTCAGTCCTGCTAGCGATCCTATAAACTCGGCTTCTCGACTGGAGCGAGACCTGAACTCCACAGACAGACGAGTCGGCTATTTCAGAGAAATAACGGATTTAACGCATCCTATTCCCACCGTGTTCCATGCCATATGCGACCCAGACCACTCCCCCTATAAGGAGAGGGCGTTTCTATTCACAATCTCCTCCGACAGCTTGAATAAGAAGTCGGGCGAGTATTCGCACAGAGATATTTCCAACTCCATAACTGAAGTTCTGAATAAGTACTGGGCAACCAGGGATGGGACATTTCGCCCTGATCAGATCGCTTTAGTTATATCACACATTGCAGACACTGCCTACTACTTCCATGAAGAAGGCAACATTAAATGTTAAATTCTCCCACAATAACAGTTTGTAATAAAGTTGTATATTTGTAATATTGTGCAGAATTGACTAAACAATAATAGTTATTCACATGTCCTGAAATATCTAACTAGTTTAGCTTAATATAAGGCGTGAGTACTTTATTTTACTGAATGCCCAACACCAAATCAAATAGGAACACGGCTGACAACTCTTTAGAAGAAACCAGGAGGAAAATAGGCAGAACTCAAGTGGCCATACATCTCACTAAGTTTATGGATTTTCGTTCTTCCCCGATTTCCCGGAGCACTAAATCCGATGAAAGTACTGTTGGCGCTCGCCCCCCAATCCATCCGGACAATACAAATCAACAGGTAGATACAAACAAGGAAACAGACAAAATAAATGCAGAGCAAGAGCTTAGCTCTAACTTCAAACCTGAAAAAGCTAACAAAACATGGGATACAAATAAACCAACTGAACCTGTAGCACATATCGATACAAGGGATACAAAAAAATTTACTCCACAACAAAACCCACCGTCTATATGCGATAGGAAGTTTACTAATCGAATATATTTATACATCATACCAGTTATCGCTGTGATCTCCATATGGTATTTCACTGCACATAAAGATATTATAATACACCGCGGGCCTACCATATACAAGTTCAATGAGTGTATTAGCAATCTGAGTGATAACTTCCCAAGTCAAGACCCGTCACTCTGGAAACAGATAAAGAGTAGCTACGAATTCAGTTTTGAGTTCAGAAGGACTGTTTTGTGTCAAACATTCATAACGCACCGTGCCAACAGAAACCCACTGGACTGCCTAATGAGAAAGTTATCGCAGTGTCTAGACGATAAAGCCCCATACGTGTTCAGTCCTGCTAGCGATCCTATAAACTCGGCTTCTCTGCTGGAGCGAGATCTGAACTCCACATACAGACGAGTCGGCTATTTCAGAGAAATAACGAATTTAACGCATCCAATTCCCACCGTGTTCCATGCCATATGTGACCCAGACCACTCCCCCTACAAGGAGAGGGCGTTTCTATTCACTATCTCATCCGACAGCTTGAATAAGAAGTCGGGCGAATATTCGCACAAATATATTTCCAACGCCATTATTGAAGTTCTGAATAAATACTGGACAGCCGAGCTATTTCCCCCCGAGCAGATCGCAGCTGTTATTTCTCGCATTGCAGACACTGCTTACTACTTCCAGGCGGAAAGTGACACCTTTAAATGCTAGCTGTTAGACTATGTGTTTACATTAAAATTGTATTTTGATTGAACTTGTGATGCTATTAGAGCACTGCTTTATACGGACTTGTAATTTGTAAATGTAGGTCGTCTTATTTTGTAAAACAATATTGTTTCCCGGCAGAGCTGATCTGTAAATACCAACTTCCCTATTTTATTGATGTTTTGTTGTTGTTTGTTTATTTACAATAAAATAACAGTTTGTTGTTCTTCGTAATCTGTTCGGTTTTCAGTCGTAAGAATCGCGAAATGGCTTTTTCCGACTCTCAGTCTCTAACCGATTCGAACTTGACAATATCCCTGGTCACGGGCAATCATCTGGGCAGAGCCATTCTCTGGTCGAGTGACGACTCTCTCATATTCACTTCCAACGGGCCTCATGTTCTCATTTTCGACACAGAATCCGGTTCCATTCTGCACAGGCTAACGAGCCATGCTGATGACGTAATCGCCCTCCAGGTTAATCCCACCAACAGCCTGCAGCTCCTGTCCTCTTCCGTAGACGGTGTCACTCACGCCTGGGACATAAACGACTTTTCACACCTATATTCTATTAATTTCGCGCTTAAAATCCACTCATTCATCGCCAACAAAATTAACACCTACCTCCTCTTCGGGAATGGCGACACGGTTAAATTCACAACAAAGATATTCTCGAACCAGGGACAAGAGAAGCTCAACAAGTACCTCAGCGCCCGTACGCCCGTCTTCTCGAGCCAGAGCTCCCGCTGTCTCCTCCTATACACCAGGGGCCTGGAGGACTACCTGATCACCTACAGCAAGAAGAGTATCATCGTGTACTCGGCTCGCAGCCAGGAGCTGCACTGCTACGACAAGTCGCACGGCATCACCTGCCTCGCGGTGGCCGCTAGCGCCCCCACGCTAGCCTACGGCGACTCGACAGGCCGCATATTCCTGTGGCACGACTTCACGGCAGGGGGCGATACCGTAACGCGCCTGCACTGGCACGCGCACGCGGCGCGCTCTCTCGGATTCAGCAGCGACGGCGCGTACCTGATGTCTGGGGGGGAGGAGTCAGTGCTGGTGGTCTGGCAGCTGGAGACTCTGAAGCGGCAGTTCAGACCGAGGATAGGCGCCGAGATCCGCAGAATAGTCAGCTCTAACACCGACAAGTACATATCTCTCGTGACCAGCGATAACGTCATGAAGGTGCTGAATAGCAGCAACCTAGAGTTGGCTTTCATTTCACAAAACCTGAAATACACCCCGTGGCCGTGCGGCCTAACCGCGTGCCATAACCTGGACAGTTTGCTGCTGCACAGCTCGCCCCCTGGGTGGGTGCAGGTGTACCACCCCCTCAGCCGGTCCCGACAGTTCGAGATTGACGTCACGGGGCTTAACGTGGTGTCGCGGCCGCAGCAGGCGCAGCTCAACTACATGCTGGTCACACATCTGGCCGTATCAGCTGACGCACTATGGATGGTCACCTGTGAGTCGAGATACGACAAACGGGAGGCCTTCCGCGAGCTGCGGCTGCGCTTCTGGCGCTATAACGCAGTGGATAGCTCCTACGAGCAGGTGACGTGTGTGGACAGGCCGCACAGCGCAGTCAGCATGCTCTGCTTCTCCCCGCTGGCATCGGAGCCCCTGTGTGCCTCCTGTGGAGAGGAGGGCGAGTTCAGACTGTGGACACTCGCGCAGCAGACAGGGTGAGTATACGCAGTCCTATCGTGTGCAGGCTCGTATGAATATGAGACTGTATACAGTGGAGTTCTCGTATTAGCATTCGTATAATAGGGATATTACAAAATACGAATTGCTATTTATCGCGAATTCCACTGTATTATAACAAGCCTTATGCTTGCAACTTAACAACATAAGGTTTTTATAAGTTGAGTTATCTTATTCCTCTATAATGAACAAATTTGAATGTTCCTATAAGCTAACTTGACTGCTTAGTTAATGTCTATACATGTTTAGAGACGAGCCCACCCCGCTATGGGAGTGCTACTGCAGCAACAGTCTCTCCAGCTCCCGCGCTAGCCACTGCGTGTTCTCCTCGGACGCGTCTCTCCTGGCGGTGGGACACAAGACGCGCGTCAGTCTCTGGGAGAGCCTTACCTTAGAGCACAGTCACGACCTCATATGCGAGGCGCTGACTGACTACGTGCAGAGCTTAGTGTGGTGCCGGTGCGGCAGAGATAGCATAGTGCTAGCAGCCACGGAGCAGTGCGTAATAGCCTGGGACGTGCTAAGCTATGCTGTCATATGGCAGGCTGATATTGGCAGTGCTATTCTGTGCGCTACTCCCTACACACAGTACGTAGTGGCTGTTAATAACGAGAGTATCCTCGTGTTCGATCCTGAGTCCCAGGAGCCAGTTGTTAAGCTGGACACACAAGTGGACTCTAAAGTTATTGGCGCTTGTTTCCTCGGAAGAGACGAGAGCCTGGCGGTCTACTTCATGACCGAGAGACAGCAGGTATACTGTATGCATGCTGCTGATAAGCTAGACTTCAAAACCGATACAAACTCAACCCTCGCAAAGCAAGATAGTCTATTCACTGACCTATTGGTGGGACCCTCTTACACACCGTACACCGTGGATAGCAGTCAGCTGTTCAAGAAAGCAGACCTGTCTGTGTTTGACACGCCCTGCCACATGCTACCCGCCCCTAGCGCGTACGCGTGGAGCGTTATAGGCTCTCTGTTAGAGCGACAGAGCCCAGTGCAGGGAGAGGAAAAGGAACCAGGGATGGACACCGCAGAGGAGATACAGGTGGATTCTATTCGTAGCAAAGAAGTGGAGAGGGTGGGAGGGGATAGCGAATGCATAGGTTTGGACTTTAGTTGGTTAGATAGCTTTTTCAAATCTTCAGAGTTTGTTCTATCATAGTTCTAATTTTGAGAGAAACAAGGTAATTGTCTCACCAACTAGACTTACTTTATACAATAAGCTTACGAATTAATAATGAATAGAATGCTAAGTTACATAGAGCTATAAATACTGTGATTATATATGAGCTGTAGTTGTATGTGCAGTTGGCATGCTGTCAGTCCATATCCTTGTGCTGCAATATAGATTCCCGTACCAAGAGGTTGTTGAATATCGTGACGTCAATAGGCCGCCCCTTGCTCAGCTCCTGCAGCATCAAGTACATGCCGTTAATCAGCTGGAGGTCGTTCTCCCCTGTCAGGATGGACACATTCTTCAGGTCGTCTAGGGTGATTATCCCATCTTTGTCGTTGTCCAATAGCCAGAAGAGAAGGTTTGAATAATCCTTTTCCTTTTCTTGCTGTTCGCTGTAGTATTTGTATGCGAATACTTCGCTAATCTTGATGACCCCGTTGATGGTGCTGTCGCTGCTTATGTCGATGAGCTCCGCTTCGCTGGCCTGCAGCCCCAGTCCGGACAGCGTGTTCTTTAGAGACTTTATAGACAGCCCGGGTATCGATTCGTATAGC
Organism: Hexactinellida sp. DTS-2022; assembly: GCA_028753945.1. Lineage (NCBI taxonomy): Eukaryota > Metazoa > Porifera > Hexactinellida > Hexactinellida sp. DTS-2022. The sequence goes on from JAPNXP010000015.1 coordinate 3,479,674, forward strand.
ACACTGGTCAGCTCGCTGATGCTGTCTTTTATAGCCGCTTCATACAGGCAGTCTTTGTCGGTTGAGATTATCTTCGCTGAGATTGGACGTAGGTTGGATTTTCTTGAGCCACTTCTTTTCTCCTTTTCTTTGCCGAGCGCGGTGAGGGACAGGCCAGAGTCTATGGAAATGCTTCGTTGCATTTTTAGTTTGCTATTAACTTTGGGTAGTTTTGAGGTCATTTTTAAAAGTATGGTTTAAGGGTGCTCTGTACTGATATTTTGACACCCGACGACCTAATGTTTTTATTGCGTTTTTGGATAGTACTAATATATCTAAGATATCCCTGAAAATATTAGAGTTCTACTATGTATATATCCTTAGTTATGAACTAGACAATGTCAATATAGGCCTAATCCATACTAGCCAAAGAATTACATAAAATTTTTATTTTAGTTTTTAGCCCGAAACATGTCAATTATAAATTATACCTGAGTCAATACTCAATGTTTTCAATCAGACCTAAATGTGCTTTTTCTTTAATCTACTCTATGTTATTGTCATTTTTGTGAAATTGGTCAAAAAAATCCCACTTTTTTGCATTAAAAGTTTACTAATTCAATTTTTTTGTATTATAATGCCCTTACAACCGCGATTGAAAACATGCGCCTACATATACTGAGCATTTAAAAAAAAAGTTTGACTTCCGAGGATAAAAATTAAATTTTTTAGATTTTTATGCCCAAAGTGTCTTTTTGGAAAAAAATTCGAATTTAGAAATGACGTATTAGGATCGTTTCTTCTGCAAAATAATTAAAATAAAGACTATTACTGCGAAGAAATAGTCTTCTAATAATATGTTGAAAATTTCAAAAAGATTCAACAATTTTGAAAAATTTCCATATTTGGGAGATTGCGTCATATTTTATTAAAAAACACCATCATTTATTGAAAATTAAGAAAAAAAAAATCATAGAAGTCAATCTCTACATCATCTAGAGTATTCCTAGTAGTAAATTATGCAATTCTGAGATTCACCATATATGCCTAAATATCAATACAGAGCAACCTTAACAACCTCATTATAAATGGTTTTATAGTCCAATTGGCTAATTGGATTACTGGACGTGTATTTGTTTGTCGCCTTATAATAATTTATTTCTAGATTAGTTATTGTCTTTATTCGCTTGGTATGTTTTCTCACTATTATAAGAGTTATTCTTTCGTTATAATTTAGTGTTGGATGGCGAAACCGGATATAGATTTAGCCAAATTCCTGAAATGCGAACTCTGCTCGCATTACTTTCAGGACCCGAGACTTCTCGACTGTCTCCATACATTCTGTGAGAAATGCATTCTCAAATCAAATACCGATTCCATAGCGAGTACCATGCTCTGTCCCAAATGTCAGTTGCCAACTAGCTTGGCAGATGGGCTAACTAGCAATCATTTAATTTCCGCATTAACGATGCTGTGCGGACTTAAGAGCTTAGCTGAGACATCTCCGCTAATGGTTAAGTGTCACGAATGCATTCTAGGCAACGCCAAGCAGACCGCTGTGTTTGTTTGTCTCATTTGCTTACAGCCGATGTGTAATGTTGACAAGAATGCTCACGTGAAACATTTCGCAGATCACACCTACTTATCGATAAGCGAGTTAGCAGAGAAAAGTGTTTTGGATATTATTTCCGCTAAGGTTAAGAAGCAAAACTCTTGCAGTGAACACCCTAATCAAATTGGAGTTGCTCTGTGTATTGATTGCAATAAGATATTGTGTGCAGAGAAATGTATTGCATCTCATCAGAAGTGTAACATTTCGCGGGAATTCCAGAGTATTCTCACAGACAACAAACAGCAACTAAGCAGTCTGATGCTGAGAGCGACTGAGACAGCGGCGGAGATGCGAACAACAATCCAGCTGTTCGGCAAGAAGAAGAAGGACGCCGAGATATCCCTACAGCTCCTGGAGGCTACCATAGACAGAGAGTTCTCTTCAGTCCTAAAATCTCTGTTGGATAGGAAGCAGGAGCTCGTTCTGGAAGCTAAGCAAGAGTATCAACCGACAATCGGTATGTAACGCATTAGAAATACAGTAAATGCCGGTTATAAGAACACCAGTTATAAGAACATGCCGGGTATAAGAACCTTCTACTGGAAAACGGTTGCCATATACACTATATAATTTATGCCGGTTATAACAACATTATACGCAGTTCCCGACGATGTTCTTATAACCGGAATCCACTGTATTGTGTTGTATTTACTAATTCGCTTTAGATGCGATTGTGGAGGAGAGCACGTTGCTGTACCGTAAGATGAAGGCTCTCACAGACGCGACTCAGTTCTGCCAGCTCGTCACAGACTCGGACTATTCTCCGTCTCTCCCGCACGTATTTAAGCGCTACACGGATTTAAGTACTTTTTCCAAAACACCGGCGCATGGGCACTTGCCGGAGTATAAGTTCTGTCTAGATAAAACTGTGAGAACTACCGTCAGCTGTCTCGGGAAGCTGACACACGTAAGGGAGGTGTCAGCTTCCGCGGGCGCTAAGATCCTGCCACAAGTGGACAGCCCCGCCAAGCTGGCTGCAATGGCATTCGATGGGAATGATAAGCTGTATCTCTTCGATAAGCAGGATAATAAAATAATGGTTTTGAGTGAAAAGCTAGAAGAAATAACGGAATTCAAAGTTGACTTTGAAGAAGGCCCTATCAGTTTATCTGCTAACAGCAGTTATCTGTTTGTCTGTTTTCACGAAGAGAACATCGTGAGGGTGTTCACGGCCGCAGGAGATCTCTATTGCGACCTGGAGGGCGGGAAAGCGGGCGAGAAGCACCTGTTTGACTTCACAGATAACTTTACAGGCATGTGCTGCAGTGGGGAGGGACACCTGCTGGTGGCAGACTCTGGGAATAACAGAGTGCACGTGTACTCGCCGGAACTGAGATTCTCGCATTTCATAGGAGAGCTCTTCGAGGCCGGCGCGCTCAGACGGCCTGTGGACGTTAGTGTTAACTCACAGTCGCAGGTGGCAGTGCTGCACTGGGCCAACCCCTGCATAAACCTGTACACACTGAAGGGAGTTATTCTCTCTCAGTTCGGCTCTCTCCTCGGCTCACAGGAACTGTCGCTTCCGGTCAAAATATCGTTTCTAGCCGGGGACCAGCTGATCGTACTGGACTACAAGTCTCAGAATCTGTCTATGTATTCTACTGAGCGCAAGTTTTTAACTCGATTCGAGAATATTCTACCTCCCTCGTTGGATAATAATATTCCATCACTTGCTCCTTGTAATCATGGCGATCTCTACTTTTGTGAACCTTCTAGTGGTCAAGTTATTCTATACAATAAACAGATTTTTCTATGACTGTACAACCCATCACTTTGCTCCTTTGGGCATATAAATCTGTAGGTACGTTATTACTCTTACTTTTTGGTTATTTCATTCACTTAGATAGTTTTATATTTCGCGAGTCAAATAATATTTTATTATTAACATGTTTACTGCAAAGAATTTTCTATTTTGTGAATAATATTTACCATCTAACAAAGCTAATTCTACATATTCGTGATTGCATGGATTGCTCAATAGGAATCATCATTATAACAACATTACTCTATATTAGCGGTTTGCTGATAATAACTGTTTATCATTAAGCCCCATAGTTGGTTGTACTAATTTAATACTTAATTGTGACTTCCATGTAACCTTTTATGCCGTAGGTTGTATGTATGTACAATAGGGAATTCGTATTAATAACAGGGACACAGTGCAATCTTGTTTGTAAATTATTCGTATTACTGCTAGACCTGAGAAAGTTAGAGGTTTCCTTTTGTAAGTGGCATCCAATCGTTTCCAGTCTGGTATATAACTAAGTCCAGTGTACTATCCAGTTAGTTACTATCATTAAGCAATGCATGAATGCAGTACATAGACATTTTAGAGAATAGAAATGGCCAAACATAGCGACAGCAATCAAACTCTAGACGAGTACAATGATCAGCCTGCCTTTGTCCGTTCGTTCACTCGCCCCTCTTCTCACACGAAGCAGCCTCTCTCTAGCGATTCCCCGCGTTCAGTGCAGGACTGTAGGACCCTATTCCGGACCAGTCTGGCCTATCTGACCGGGGGTCGGGACACGCGGGGCGGCGGCATTATACAGATAAACTCCCCCACTATAGAGCGGACCCCGGATGAGCTGGGTAGTCTCCTCAACTTGCTAGCCTCCATTCCTGACGATACCATCAAGCTGAAGGGGTTCTCACTGCTAATAGACTGCCAGTCCTGTCCCACTCACGCTGCCAAGTTCACAGTTAAAGTACTGCAGCAACTCTTCACCGAGAAAATATCAACCGTTTATCTCTTAAAGCCGAATAATTTCTGGGAACGCCGTCGCTCTGGCATGAGTTTCCGCAGCAAATCGAGATACTCGTTTCCGGTAGAACTGCTGAATTCGATTAAGGACCTGCAGCACTTCTTCCCAGACCCCACTCAGCTGTTGCCCCAGCACGGGGGGACCCTCCTATACGAGCACACGGAGTTCACTTGCTCGTATCTAGAGTTCTCTAGTCTTATACAGGAGTGCCAAGTGCTGCTCACTGAGTACTCGGATATCTACAATATTGTCCAGCAGCAGCATCTCGCGGCTAACATGGCCGGAGCTAAGAAAATGCTATCGGAAGTGGAGGAGTGCCAAACTATTCTCAAGCGCGACGCGCCTAAACAGCTGGAGGCTAAATCCTCCCCTCTCATTCAGAGAATTCGCGAGCAGAGATCGGCCGCCACCGGCAAAACAGACCGGATTCACCCGGACCTGCTCACGACGGTCTCGCGGCTGGAAGACTTGGTCGCGCGACTAATCACACAGCAGTGCCACCTACAGCAACACGCGCATAAGCGCAGCTCCGTTCTCCAGGACTGCTTCACTCATCGGAACTTTGAGAACGAAGTGCAGCAGGTTATGTCCTGGATCCACGGAGAGGGTCACGTGTATATCCTCAAGAACAACAAGATAGGAGACAGCAATAGGAGCAACTCTCTGCTGCTGGAAGATAACGCTAGGTTCGAAGCCAAAGTTAAGCACTGGAAGCAGATAATGACTGAGACCTGCGCTTTGGGGGACAAGTTAGCGCGAGAAGGCCACTACGCTTCTATCGCTATTAACGAGAAGGTGCAGCAGGTCACCAGCCATTGGAGGTCTTTCCAAGATGTAGTTAGCGAGCGGACTGGGATCCTGAAACTCGCGCTGTACTTCGGGCAGATGTCCGAGCAGTTCCTGGAGAGGTGTGAGAAGTGGCAGCATGACTGCGAGTCGGCTAGCATCCCGCTAGACATTAAGTCCGCACAGGAGTCATGTCGCGTGCACGAGGATATTAAGAATATATATGAGAACCAGTTCGAGCAAGTTAGCAAGGACGGAAATACTCTTATCGACATTATGCGGAAACCAAAAGAACTGATTAGCTCCCCTTCTTCGCCTGACTACATTGTCGATGTGAAGCGGATTCGCGGAGTTCTATTCGACCTGCGTGACGACAAGCAGCACCTTGACGATCTGTGGAAGCAGAGGAGACAGGAGTTGACGCACACTTTACAAGCGAGAATATTTCAGAACGAGTGTGATAAAATAACGATTTGGATCAGCTCGAAAGGTTACAACTATCTGATTAAAAACACCGAAATTGGTAACTCATTTCGCGAAACTTCGCTGTTCCTGTCTCTCCATCAGGACTTCGACCGCGAGGCCAAGAATCAACTCTCGGAAGCCTCCACTTTCTCGCGAAATTCGCAAGACTTGATTAGTTTTCATCTTCCGCGAAATAAAGGTGTGACTCCCCAGGAAATTCGCAAATGCATCGTAACACTGGAGAGTCGCATCCACGCGTTCAAAGAGTCTCTGTTAGAGCGCGAAGGGATTCTGCGAAATGCCCAGAGATTCCACGAATCGGTTGACAGCATCATACAGAGCTACCAACAGCAGATGAGCAATAGCAGCAGCGACAGCTACCCCGAGTCGGCTCACGAGACAGAGAACCTGATTAAGGCCATCAAACAGCAGCACGCACACAACATGGAAGAGCTCAACAAGATTAGCCACGCCTCCACTAAGCTCAAGCAGAGCATTGAGAGCGCCTCGGGCCGTATATCGGAAGCCGTGGCTCAGAAATTAACCGCCGACTACCCGCAAATGATATCTCCCCTCACGAGCCAAGTGGAGCGGGTACACCGCGAAATGAGAATTGTAGAGGACTACTTCGAGAAGCGACTGCATTCCCTGGACGTGTGTCTGAACATGCGAATATTCGAGTGCGACGCGCGTACGCACCTTACACGGCTCACCACCTGGCACAAGGAGCTGCTGACTCAGGACAAGTTCCCTGCCACGCTACAAGACGCTAAGCTGGTCGTACAGAAGTACCAGAAGCGCCTCAACTTCCTGCACCAAGCATTCGAGATTATAAACGAGAACGCGAATGGACTTAAGAAGCAGATCCAGGTGCGACAGATCTACCTGGTGTCCGCCACGCCTGAGAGAGTGGAGGCAGTGCAGCACGTTACCAACCTCATCCTGGAGCTAGATTCCAGACAGAAAGAGGTGTTGAAAATCGCGTCTGACCGCGTGTGCCAGTACCAGGAATACATTGTTCTGTTGGAGTTCGAGAACCAGTACAAGGATCTGTTGGAGCACCTGGTTATGATAGAACGGACTACTCCAGTAGAAGTGGGCCAATCCTTAGAGCAGTCGAGGAGCATTCTCAAGCAGATAGAGCAGGTCGACAACGAGCTACAGAAGCTCTGTCAACAGGCCCGACAGCTGCAGCTACGGGCTAACCAGCTCTCGCACGAGAAAGCTCCCAGTGCGGAGAATATGCAGTATTTCGCGGAAGATCTCACTAGCAATTGGAACAAAGTTAGTGCTGCTCTAGACAAGCGACGCCACTTAGTCAAAGTTACTTGTAATTTCCACGAGCTTAGTAATGATCTGATGCGAAAATTCGACGAACTTTCTCGCGATTTTAACACCATTAACTTATCCGATGTGTCACCAGACGACCGGCACTTGCTGAAGCATAACCAAGAGAACTGGAAAGTAATTAACGAAAGTGTGATTGTCCTGAACCGAGACGGGAATATGCTCTTGCAGTCTCTGGAGCAGGAGAGCAAATCTCAGAAGTTTAAGACTAATAGGGACTACATAAAGAAACCTCACCATGATGATAAAGACGCGGTAATTGCTATACAGCAGTTGAAGCAGCGCCTCAACTACATTCTGGAGATGGTAAACTTGAAACTGACCCAAGCGCAGAGCGAGGTTTGGACACAGTTCGAGCAGAGACTGAATGTCATCAACCAGATCGCTAATTTCCAGTTCGAATCTGAGGAGATCACTAAGTGTCTTGAGGTGACTGGGATAGCTCGTTTGAAGGTTGAAGACAATCTAAAGTACAATGTAAAGGAGTGTGACATACAGCTAACCAAATTTAAAGAGGATTATACGAAGGTGAAGCGAGAGACAGGCAATCGAGTGTTCAAGTGTCAAGACATGGGCCGTAGGGTCCAGGTGTACGTCGCTGATCAGTTTCTGATAATGCAGAAGATACAGGTCATTCTGAATACACTGAAGAACAAGTGGATTCAGTTCCAGGAGAGGTGTGAGGCGAGAGAGAAGCTGCTGGAGAAGGCCCTCCTGTTTCAGATCGACCTCAGTAAGGTGCGGGACTGGCGTAGCAAGACTTCTAGCTTTTTCACTAAGATTGAGGGAGACTTGAACGCTTCCAGCACTTCTGAGGAAGTAGACGGGGTGATCAGTAACCTCAGGGAGTGTATGGAGAATAGCGAGATGATGGTGGAAGAACTGCTGCAGCAGATCAAGTTTCTGAGCAGCGAGTTGGGCGGAGACCAAATTGAGAAACAGAAGCACATGGTGTCTTTCAACTACAAAATGACTAAGGAAGAGCTCGAGAGACATCTGGCTAATGCTGAGAATAGGAGGTACCTGTTGGGGCAGATTGAACGGGAGAAGAACACTGAATTGCAGCTGAGAAAGCTGAGAGATATGATGTTGGGCGAGCTGTTGAACACCGAGAGACTGTACATCAATGATTTAACTGTATTGGTAACAAAGTACGTTGACCCTTTCCCAATTGAAGGTACCCCAGAAGCCATTGTTCACCTGAAACGGGAAATATTCACAAACATTTCTGACATACACACCTTCCATAAGAATATATTCCTACCCACGCTATTGGAAGCTAACAACAGTGTTAACGAGATAGCGGATGCGTTCGCGCGGTTCAAACACCGCATCGAGGAGCTGTACACGGTGTTCTGCCGCGAGCGCAAAGAGTCGGAACGCATCCTGGTCGCACACACCGAGTTCTTCGAGCAGTGGCAACAGCGGGTAGACGAGCCTCTCCCTCTGCTGCACCAGCTGATTAAACCGATACAGCGCATCACCAAGTACAAACTGCTTCTGGATAAGATGTTCAACGTGACACAGGATCTATCTGAGCCGCGTCTCTCGCTTAGGATCGCCTGCAAAGCAATACTACACATTCTTAACATAACCAATCATCAAGTCGACCTGCTCCATCTGGACAACTTTGAGGGCAATGTCAATGATCTAGGGAAACTAATTCACAAAGGCGTTCTGTATTTGTCTGGGAAGAACTGGAAGAGCAGCAGTGATAAGCCCAGACACGCGTTTCTATTCACGCTTGCTCTCGTGCTCACAAAGCGGCAAGAAGACCCATCGAAAGAGGCCAATAGCTCCCTTAAGTATATCTGTAAAGAAGTTATATTTCTTGAAGACTTGAAGCTGAACATGAGTAGACTCGAGTTCGAAGGTTTGAAGTTCGTTCTAACCTCAAAGGAGGAGAAGTATTTCCTGCGCACCGAGAACAGCGACGCGAGAGAGGAATGGTCCCAGCACCTGACAAGCGTCCTCGAATGCAGGGCCTCTTTGGTAGTTAGCAAGAAACCGTTTTTCAAACCAAAGTCTGGCTTTGCTAAGATTATGAACCGCTCCAATTCCACAATGCCATTTGGCTCAGACAGTCCGCACACCTCCACGCCTAAGACCCTCTTACTCGCCCCTGGGTCTGCACACACTATCAGCGCCTCGAGCCTGGGGATATTTCCCTCTTCTGTGAGCATTGACGAATCTGCTATTCCTCCACCCCCCGGGATTAAACCAGCCTTACCCGAAATAAAACTGGATTTAGCAGGCATCTCAGACGTGGATATTACCGAAGAAGTTAATGTTTCTTCTTTAACGAAATGCATTGCTGACTACGAACCTGACTTGGGTAATCCCCAGGGTATTCGTCTGCAAACGGGTGACGAAGTTGAAATCCTAAAGCAATCTATAAACTGGTCTTGGGTTAGATCGAGCCACAACATGAAGGGAGGGTCTGGTTGGGTTCCCACTGCTCACCTCTCCTTGTCAAACGGGTTAACACCCGAGACTCCGTCCCTACAGACAAGTCGGTCTCAAGAACTTAACACAAAGTCTATGGATTGTTGTAGTTTAGAGTTAGTTTAGACTATTCTTTACGCAAATGCATTTTATTTTAATTATAACCTTGCTATATAGATACCCCTCATTAAACTGAAATTATTTTAAGTCCTCTGAATCTTCAAATCAGTGAAATTATCACAGAAAATTTAATAGCAAAAATCAAGAATTAGTCACAATTATAATACTCAAAATATTAACTATTTACAAATATACTATAATACATACTCAAAATAATTATTATTTACAAATATAAGATACTAAAATCAAGGGAAACTTTTTAACTTAACTTTCTTAACTTGTTAACTTTTAACTTAACTAATTGAGCTTTTCTTACACTTAATTAAGATACGGGATGTTACTTTATTTAGGATGGGATAATTTCATAAGGTTTATCTTCTGGTGCCTCGTCAATCGAATCTTGAAGGACATGTGGTCTGACGACACCAGAGAATTCCATGTCGTTCGAAATCCTTGTTAGTAGTTCTGAGTTTTGCTTTTCAAGCGTGCGAATCTTGTCCTTCAGTTGATCTGGATTTTCAGGGAACGATTGCTTGATAGTAATTGATTTAAACGTTTTCCCATGCGGATCTTTGTACAGGTAGTATAGGATAGGACCGGCAACAATCGAGCTGAGTACGAACCCTTCACACAGAGTGAAAAAGCAAATGAGACCATACTTGGCGTCTACATTGGTTAGGAGCAGGATTAGCAGCACCTGAATGATGGAGAATGTTACAGTGTTGTACATGGTCCATGTTATGGTGGAAGTGTACTTATTTGCTTTATTAACAACTTTCCTAAGGTGATATGCTAAGAACAAACCGACCATGACTAGAATCGATTTAAAGATGATGAAAATGGCGAAAAGTATTATAAAACTAGTTTGGTTTTCAGGCCTGCATTCTGCTACTTGGTAAATCGGGGGAAATCTCAACCCGGAGTCAATATCGAAAACGGTGTACGTAATTGGTGAGGCTACTCCCCACACGAGCATATAAACGGTGTCCAGCACGATTAAAAACAGCGGTAACAACAGGATATGGTAGAATTTGAGGTAAGAAGAGTAGCTAAACTTGTGCTTAATGGCGATGACGTAATACTTAACCGCTTTCCCCAGCATGCCTCCAAAGATAATACTGATTGAAATTGCGAAGAGCCATATTCGTAAATTACAAACGAAAATGCCAACAGATTGGTTGTCTCTAATTTGCAAAAACTTTCCATCTATGGACCAGAGAAAAGCCAGTAAAAAGATGAAATAATTGCCTGAAATTATGACGATATTGACTGACGGCTCAGATTTTATTACTGCAGCATATTTCTTCTTCCAACCAATGGCAATAATGACTATCAAAGCTGTCACATACCCAAATCCCAGCAGAGAAAAGAGTAGGGTCAATGCGAATATGGAGATGTGTATGTAGTGCACTTCTATCCCATCAGAGGCCTTCTCTTCATCGAAAATAATGAATGATGATATTTCCTTGTATGTAATGTTGTTGTTTCCGACTAAATCACTTTGGTTGGCTGGTAGATCTAAATACAAACCTCGAATTACATAGGCACCGTTTATTATTTCATACAACTGGATCCTATTCTCAGGCCTTACCCTATCCACGTACACAACATCGCCTGTCCAACCCGTGAATCTGACATTTTGCATAGCGTCGAACAGTTCAGAGCTTTTCAGCTCCGCTGTGCTCAAGTTGCGACTGGCTGCCATTTCGTTAAGGGCCAATGCAATTGTCCAAGTGCAATCGTATGCATATGCATCATAAAAAATGGCTTCTCTTTCGAAAAATTCCAACGTATTTTTTCTGATACTCCCAGCTTTGTATTGTTGGAAGAGTTCCCGTGGCGTGTAGCCAGATATCGTGGGTTGATTAACCATATCGAAATCTTCAAAGCTAACAGACGGATTCACAGCGACTGAACCGTTCGACATGGCTGCAATGTCTGTGAATGTGCAGTCTCCGTTAGTTACGCCTTCTACATCATTTGACCAGTAAACAACATACCAACCTATTACGATCCAGGTGGTGCTCGGTGGATGGAGGGATGGGAATTTTCGCAAGCGACACAACAATTGAATATACTCGGGTTCATACATATTTACTACAACTACACTATAACCGTCATCCTGTATTCGACCTAGGAGGATATCGATAGTGTCCAGGTAATTCTCGTTTTTAGAATTGAATATTTCTGTCAAATATTCGATGCCAAGTTGGTTTAGGAATACTTGTAACCTCGCGCTAATGGACACAAACAGTTCGTCTTGCTGGTTTATGATTGCTACTCTCCGGAAGTTATTCTGTTGAATGAACAACAGCTGTCCAGATACGGTATTGATATCCGAGGGTGTCCCAAGAAGTAATTCTGGAAAGCGTTCGTTATTCGTCAATGAAGGAGAGGTGGAAGCGTAGCTTATTGTTGGAAGGTTTTCTGCTATTGCTAACTCAGCGACTGCTGCAGTGGCTACTGAACATGCTGCTCCTAACACAACAAGATACTTTTTATCCGGCTCGCTAATGAATTCAAACAGACTCTTTACTGCTGCAATATTTGAGCAACCTGAGTCCCTGAATTTAACCGTTAGGTTGTAGCTGGGTAGGATTGTTGGATCGGAGTTGATGTGTTCCAATGCTAGCTGCACTGCAACGGGAGTAACGCCAAATATCTTAGCGGTCGGGTAGGGATATAAGCCAACAATGTGTAGCTGCTCTTGCTGTATGGCGTTTGGGACCCAAATAATAAAGGTCAATGCCAGCAATTGTAATGTTAATTTTGTCATATTTTCCTGATATAAAACTCCCTCTATAATTTATAGTTTTTTGAAACATGTCACACAATACCTTTTTTTATGTTCCTGAGCAAATTGCAATGAACATAAATTCATTTTCAATGAACTCTTACACACAACAGGGCGGTAACAGGCGTGGCACAATTAGTAATTCATCTTTGCTGTTCTCAATATAAACTATCTATCATTGATATTTGAGCCTTGTATTTTAAAGTCATCTCAAATTTACCAAGTCGTTTCAGGTACCTAACATTTGTGATGACTTAGTTATGTTGAACTTTGCTGACAAGCTCAAGCCATTCTTTTCAATCACCTCCTCTTGGGTTGGCCCTCACTCCCCTGACCCGTTAACTCACTTCCCTCCGTCTACTCAGGTTCCTTCCAAAAAGCTCTCTCAGCCAGAAGTTTCCTCGAACAAAGTGATCGATAGAAATTCTATTTCGCACTCAGTTAGCACCACTGACATCAGAACCGATATATCTCCCGAGGCTGATGCAGCTTCAAACTTGCTAATGATCCGTTCCTTGCTGGACTCTTTGCCTGTCTCTCTTCGTGTCTTAGTTATGCAGCAGCCGAAGACCTGCACGCATAAGCCCCCTGTTGTGTTGTTCGATTCCCTCGACATGACATTATGCGGCGAGTGCCAAAGGGCCTTTCAGCCCGAACAAATGTCTGAGTTAATATTCGGTAACTGCTACATATCGACTCCCTCTGGATTGAAACTACAAACCCTGCATACCAATTGCATCTTGCTAAGCCGTGTCATTTACCACAACGCACAACACTTGGTGAGATCCAACCAGTCCTCCACCCAGATACTCCCCACCAAACTAGCGCTTAGTCTGAACCCACAGTCGACTAGCGAGTGCGCCAGTCTGGGGGTGAGGTGCAAAACAGCCACCTCCAGGCGGAACCTTGAGAAGGAACTGGGCGTGTTCAACAAGCCCCTGTCTTCCTCGCTTGATAGCAAACGTCCCGCTCCGTTATGTTCCAGCCCCGCGAACTCCTGGGCTTTTGAGGAATCAGTTTTTTCGAATAACTCAACCCGTGTGTCTTCTCCCACTCGGCCTGAGTCCGTAGAATCTCTGACTTCCCCGAACAGATCCGTCACCAAACCCCGCCGGCTGGCAATAGTACTAATTTTCCACGAGAGAGACTGCGGCCCTCCCCAAATTAACGACCTTCTTCAATTGCACTTCCTTTCCCTTGAGAACTCTATTAACATGCTTGCAGACAATATGTATGATGTCATTGATTCGACGACAGAGACATCTTTCAGGCCGAGCTTAGCCGTGGCCGTAGAGGAATTTCTAACAGACATTAGCTCACGGTTGGCGCATGGGAAAAAGCCATTCACCTTGCTACCACTCCAGTTGTATGACTTCAACGATTGTCCCGTTAAAAGGATCCCTCTCATTGTTGCTAATCTGCACGCACGATTGAATTGTGCTCATATGGATAATCTATTTTCTCGTCTTCTCACTGCGTTCCTTACATACCATCACTCATGGTTGGTTTCTATGATACAACAGGCTAAGAATTCGGATGTAAAACATGAGACTTTATCCTCGCACATAGAAGTGCTCGCCTCTCGCTACGGCTATTCCCCATCCAGCCCTTTCCTATGCAAAGTGTTGCTGGTAGATCAATGCAACCAATTCAGCCAGGACATTCTGTCGCAGATTATTATTCTCTTCAGTTATCTGTTCCGTTATAAGATTAATGATTTGCACAACAGAGAAGGCACGAGTCCGACAAGAGAGCTCACACCTTCAAATGAGGATTTCCTAATCATTTCGATGGGACCTGATGTGTTTAACTCGGCAACAAACGTGCAACCAGAAGCGAACACCAACAACTCTAATATTCAATACTATACTTATAACCCTGCTGAACTACAAAATACTGTTACAACAAACGATAATTATACACAAGTCCCATTGGCTAGTGACAACATATTCTCAGATATTTTAGAGGAAGCTCGGATACCACCAAACGGCTCAATACTTAACTACACAGCGAGCGATAGGAATGTAGCCATCCTGCAGTGCCTATCTGAACTGAGAGACTTGTATTCACATCTGGAGAGGGGGAGTGCTCAGGACGAACTGTTCTCTATAGAGGATAACCTATACGAGGGGGACATGTCCTATGCAGTGCCGCCCCCCACACTGATAGTAGCAGACCTGAGCGAGCTGTCTGTTGAGGTCATACACACGGACACCAGTTTGGTAGATTGGAAGTTTAAAGAGTCGGTGCTCGGCAAGGCACGTCCGCAGAAGCACTCTAAGCTGGTGCATTCCCTGGTCGAGATGACCAGCAGCATTCTGGAGCCGCTGGACATGCCGGGGGACGAAGAGAGCAGACAGGAAGCGCAGGTCGTGAGCTGCGAAATCGCGCTTCTCTGCTTGGAGAATGCGCTGGAAGATTTGTATACAAAGGCAGAGCTTGTTGTGAAGCATCTGAAGAGCTGGCTGGAGTGGGAGCCGGGCATCGAGGACAGGGCCCGGACACACGACCTCTTCTCAGAACTGATCTCCCTGCTTAGGGTGGACCTGAGCGATCTGGAATTGCTGCTGCGACTAGCGTCCGTGGTGGCTCCAGAGGAGAGAAGTGCCTTCGAGAGACTCATAACATTTCTATCAGCTTACTGACTGATGATTTCAAACCTGCTAGATTTGTGTGGAAATATTATTTTCTTTTTAATTGCAGTCATTTAAAATAGTTTGTTTGTATTCTTATAACAGCATTTCAATAACTTCTCATTTTGCTATTATCCTTCTATGACTTGTGTACTTAGATAAGTCCACTTTAACAGTCAGTTATCTCCGGTTAATTAAGCCATTTTATTTGTCACAAATCTTGGAAGGAATCTCTATAGTTGAAAACTTGATTGCGATAATATATGCTTAGCAGCGCTTGTATTTAACGGGGGATATTTCCTAAAATGGAACACAAATGGCGAGCATCCTTTCATCCGAACAGAAGACGACCATTCTGGAAATATTCTCACTATTTGACCACACGGAGGACAACACCATTCTGTTGAAAGATGTCCCGGTGGTGCTGCGGTCGGTTGGGTTTATGCTGGATGGCGAGGAGATGAGTGCGGTCATGCAGGACCTGGAGAAGTGCGTTATGCCGGTCAGGTCTGAGAAGGCAAAGGGGCCGCCCCCTGATCCTGTGGTTACCTTCAGCAGCTTCTCTGCTGTAGTAGAGAGACTCCTGAAGGAGATCGATAACGAGAAGGAAATACGGGAAGCGTTTCAGGCGTTTGACCGCGAGGGGGACGGCCAGCTGCTGGCTGTGGAGCTGAGACAGATTCTGACTAACATGGGAGATAAACTGACGGAGGATGAGGTAGAGGAGATGCTGGATGAGGTGGACATAGGCGCTAATGGGAAAGTAGACTATGTAAAGCTAGCCAAGATAATAACCTGCAAGAGTGTTATATGATCCTAAATACTATGGATAATTTGATATGAATTGATTGTATGTTCTTGTTTTGAACTGTGGATTTTCTAGTTTGAATGTTTTGATAACTTATTTTCCTTGTTTGTTTACCATATGTATTCCCTTTGAAGAGCCTGGTTTATTGATTCATTTATTTTGTATCTAAAATATTGCGTAATTCTATTCTGAGGAAAGTCATCAGAGCTATTATTACTCTCCTCTGGTTCCGTATAATTACGTTAGGAATGCTCAGCTTGCAGTAGAATGGGTTTGAAAGAGGATCAGTGTCGGTTTGCTTCTCGCATCAGGAAGAGAGAGATAAAGAGCTTGGGCAGAACCCTGCAAGACTTCATTTCCAAACTTCCTCACACCCCTTTAGCCTCCAATCTCCGCGACGCCCTGCTATACGCCGCACTGCAGCTCTCCCGCTACAACAAGTCTCAATGCCAGACCAGCTTATCCGAGAGCTACCTCACGCTGCCACTACGCATCATGAAGCTACTCAACGAGTCGTTCCCGGAGATCGAGTTCGACCACTTTAGACTGAAGTGGGAGCACGAGCGCGAGTACACGCCCATAAAGCGATCCTTATCCGCCCAGCCGGACATATGTGTCCATGCCGCGAACGGGGACTTCAATGGGATAGAGGAGATCCTGCAGAGCGACATGAATGCTGTGGATGCTGTTGACAGCTTCGGCCGCTCGGCTCTGGCCTACTGCTGTCGGCACGCCTCGCCCGACCACGTGACCTGTCTAGAGATTCTGTTGCAGCACAATGCTACCATGGATGTGCGAGATAACGACGGTATAACTGCGCTGCACTGGGCCGCTTACACGGGCAACTCTGACGCTGTGCTGTCCCTGCTGAAGCACGGAGCCTCCGCGGGGCTCACCGACAAGAGCGGCCGCGCGCCGCTGCATCTGGCCACGCAGAGTCTGGCGCCCCGCGTGCTGCAGCTGCTGTTGCAGCAGGATGACGTAGACGTGCGGGCCAAGGACTGCCGGGGGCTCTCGCCCGCCGCCTGGGCCTGCGTCAGGGACAACCTGGACGCCATAACCGCGCTGCAGCTCGCGGAATCTAAAGCCGCGCCTAGCCGCGAGTCCTTCCTGACGGACTCGCAGGGCCGGACTCCCGTGCACTGGGCGGCCCTATCCCCGTACGGGGTCTCCTGTCTGGAGGCGCTGGTGGGGACGGAGACCGCGGGGCTGCCCGACGCGCTGGGCTGGACCCCGCTCCACTACTCGGCGCTGACGGGCTCCCAGAAAGCCTGCGAAGCCATTCTCAGCGTGCTGCCGCGAGACAGGATCGACAGTCTCACCAAGCGCGGCTTCTCGGCTCTGCATATCGCGTGCTACCACGGCAACGGAGACGTGCTGGACGCGCTGCTCTCGAGCGGGAGCGACTACCTGTCTCCGACCCCCGAGGGCTCCTCCCCTCTGGAGACCCTCGCGAGTCTCAAGCTGCACTACTCGCAGCTGGTGCTCGAGACGCACATCAATCAGTGCAGACGCAGTGGGACTCCCAAGCCTAACGAGAAGCCGCTAGCCAGTGCCATGACCGCGATTCCTAACCACGTCCAGGCCGCCCTCACCCCGACGCCCCCGCGGTCCCCCAAGCCACCTGCCTCTCCCAAGAAGCCCACCACGCCCCTCAGACACCACACGAATGCCAACGCGGGCAACTCGAGACTCCTGACCCGATCGCTTCCTTCTAACAGCCCCCAGCCTACAGCTGAGCCTTCTATTAGAAATAATAATAATAACAACAATAACAATTCCTTATCGACGCTTGAAAATAACTTTACCTCTCAGAAGCCTCCTAACCGGTCTCGCCCAGTCAGCGCGAAGGGTCGCATCCGGCCAGTGCAGACCACAAAGCGGCCCCCCTCCCCCGCGCCCCCTCTCAACGGGTCCCTCCCAGCTGACGGAGGGTTCAACCGCTCTTCCACCGCGACTCCGCCTTCCCCGCGACAGCTAGACCCCTCAGGAATGCGGCGCACGCTCTCATTCGACCTGAATCTGGACATGTCCGACCAGTTCTCAGCTCTGGCGCTCCCGCCGCGCCCCCGGGCCCCCACCCCTCCCGTGGACTCGGACCCGGACTCGGTGGTTATAAGCGAGGCCAGCAGCTCGCCCCCGCTGGCTCCAGCTGACATAGAGTGCGCCACGTCGCTGCTGGGGCTGCCCGCCCAGAAGCGACAGAGCATGCAGCCCATGTCTGACGTGTGGAACCTCAACGACTCCGGGTTCATAAGTCCGAGCGCTTCCATCCCAAAGTCCCATTCCTCTCTGACCGTGCGGAAGCTGCCGCCTCCCCTAAGCGCGCCTAACACAATGCAATACGACAGCTACAACCGGGCCCCACACGCCCCCACTATCGGGCTGCAGATCCCGTCTCCCTACAACCAGGCCATCACTCTGCCCAACACGCCGCACTCTAAGCGCTCCCTCGCTAAGAACCACTACGACACCCTGGCTAACCCGACCCAGTTCCCTCCTTCGTCTCAGCCGTTGCTGCCCGCTCGCACCAGCAACATACCGCGGTACAAAGCCTGGAAACCCACCAAGGAGTCTCTGCCCTCCCAGAGACCAATCCTGCGAATTAACCGCTCCGATGCGAGGATCTCGTCGCACTATACCCATTAGAATTATGTTATACAACCAGGGACAGTATCGGTATTTTTCTATACAATAATTCGCCTTCGTAACTCTCCCTCCCCCCGCGTTATATCTACGCTCCTCCGCTACCCACTTGAAATTGTTACTTCATATTCTACGCACTCTGTTAATTATTGTCAGAAATACATTAATTACATAGACTGTGTTTCTGACATCATACCTTATATTGCCGATTGTATTCCCACTATTAATTATTTATTGAATGCCATAGTGTTATGATGGAATTCCACCCTGTGATCCTGAGTGGGGGCCAGGGGTCCAAACTGTACCCCCTAGCTGAACAGATCCCCAAGGCGCTGCTCACGATAGCCAACAAGCCGGTCATCTGGTATGTCATTGAGTTCCTACACAAGTACGGCTTCGAAGAGGCGATAATAGTGGCGCAGCCCGCCTTCTTCGACAGGATCCAGAGCTCGGTCGAGACCTTTCTCTCCACGTACAGTGTTCCCATAAAGCTAAACTGTATCTGTCTGCCCAGCGACAAGCAGAAGGAGATGGGAACAGCTGATGCCCTGAGGTACATACAGCCGCACATCAAGAGCGACCTACTCATCCTACCCTGCGACATCCTCATTGATATCCACCTGCAACATTTCGCGAATATCCATCGGTGCCACAACTCGGTGCTGACTATCCTGCTGACCCCACAGACGCAGCCTGCTGCGGACCAGTCAGCTGGGGCCATGAAGACGTATAAGGCGGGGCATGACGTCATAGCTCTGGCGGAGGGGTCCGATAGGATCCTGCTGCTGCAGAGCGAGAGCGACATAGACGAGAAGCTGTCTGTTAGTCGGGCGCTGCTACTGAAGTTCCCCTGTCTCGAGCTGAGGACGGACCTCAAGGACACACATGTGTATCTGATGAGCAGGGGCGTGTTGGAGCTGCTAAACCAGCCGGAGGGAAAGAATATAACCTCCATAAAGGATGAGCTGATCCCGCTTATCCTACGGAAACAGCTGACCGACTTCAAGCCGGTGTCCACGTACTCTATAGCCAGCGAGCCCGCCGTGAACCCTCTGGACGATCTGTCTCTGCTGGCCGCTCAGCTGTCCGAGGGGAACAAGTCCGGACGCCGGGACCGAGTGGTTATCGACGGAGTTAGCCAGGACGTGTACTACCTGTTCGCTTGCTACAAGATGCTGCTCTCCAGTCCACAGGTGGCGCTGCGGATATCCACAGTGCAGGACTACATCGAGGGGAATAAGCTTATGCAGCGGGAGGAGCGGAGACAGAGTCTGTGGCCGGTAGAGGGGGACCAGGGACTGGTGCACGAGTCTGTTGAGATAGCCGGGCCCGCGGAGAGGGTCGTGGGGAAGGAAACTTTTATCGGCGAAAATACAATAATCGGTGAAGGCTGTTCAATAAAAAGATCAATGATAGGCGGACAAGCTACCCTCTTAAAGAACGTAAAAGTTTCTAACTCTATTATAATGGAGAGAGTCGTGATTGAGGATAACTGCCAGGTGATAAACTCAATCGTGTGTGGGAATGCTAAGATAGAGCGGGACTGTGTGCTCAGGGACTGCATTGTGGCCAAGGCGGCAGTGGTCAGGAGGGAGTCCGACTTTAAGGGCGAGACCCTGCTTAGAGACGAGATGGTATTTCAGTTTTAGAATGAAAGTTCATAGCACATTATGCAGTTTATTCAGATATAATTATTCGACAACTGAGAGTCACACAATTCGAACCATGTAAGTTGCATAATTATCACCCACCCATCAAGAAGAATTCTAAATAGTAATAATGTTGGGTTGATTAAATCCTGCTCGTTTTCAGTTAGCAGTCGGAATCGCTGGTGTTTTAAATTAAGCTGGTGTTTTAAATGTTAATTAAACTTAATTAATTAATTATAAAAGTTATAAAACTTTAAAATTAATCTTACTTTGCTAGGTCAATGATTAATAAGAATGTTAGGGGTCTTAGAAAATGACAATCTTGTAATAATAAAATTATTGTCAATATAATTTGCTTCCCTCTCTTAATTAATTAATACTACATGTATTCTTAGTTTAAACTTTATTGAATCCGGTGTTATATTGTTTAATGTTACAATAATTACAATACAGAAAGTAATATTTGTATATAGAAAGTAATAATAATACAAATATAAGTTGGCTGGGGGCCCTCAGGGTTGCAGCTAGAGTTGAGCTGTAAGTGCACTTGGGACACACTCTGTACCTTTCCACCCCAGCTGAGAATTGTGATTAATAATTTTGAGTTAAAAGAGTTGGTTTGGTTTGAGTTATTTGGTTCTTGGTTTGAGTTAAAGGAGTTTGGTTCTTGGTTTGAGTTAAAAGAGTTTGGTTCTTGGTTTGAGTTAAAGAGTTTGGTTCTTGGTTTGAGTTAAAGAGTTTGGTTCTTGGTTTGAGTTAAAGAGTTTGGTTCTAGATAAGTAGTTCAGCAGAGCAGTTTAAGAGTTGTACTGGATCCAAGTCAAGTAGTCGAGTTGGACTGGGGTGGGAAGCGATTCAACTAGAGAGGACAGGGTAAAATAGATCCAACAAACAATTTAAATTTTACAAAATAACTCACCATAAGGTAGTTGAGCTTCGAGTAAGTCTTCTCGTTGAAGTTGCAAACCAAGGGCCAGTGCCGGCGGACCCCCTACTCCTCACTGGAAATCCCCCCAACAAGCAACGCTCGGCCTCCGCAAGTCGATTGCCACTCATTGAGGTTCAAACACCACTGATCAAGCAGGGGACAACACCAGCCCGATGGAATGACAAACGCCAGCCTGATGGAATTTCAAACGAAGGGCCGGTGAAGGCGGACCCCCTACTCCTCACTGGAAATCCCCCCAACAAGCAACGCTCAGCTTCCGCAAGCCGATTGCCACCTATTGAGGTTCAAACACCACTGAAAAAGCAGCGGACAACACCAGCCCGATGGAATGACAAACGAAGGGCCGGTGAAGGCGGACCCCCTACTCATCACTGGAATCTCCCCCCAACAAGCAACGCTCGGCCTCCGCAAGCCGATTGTTACTTATTGAGGTTCAAAAGCCAGCGAAAAAGCAGGGGACAACACCAGCCCAATGGAATGACAAGTGAATGTGGTGAGAGGCGAGTTCAGAGACGTCAAGATAACTATTGGAGGGAGCGTAAAAATATATGCAACGGAAATAAAATTACAAGCTAGCTTACAATTTGATCTGATCTGAGTAGATGTGGTGTAGATTAGTGGAGCTACTGATCATGGCACAGGGAGCCCCCTCACTTCCAACTGAAATGCGCACCCAAATCATCGATCACGACCCGCCCCAAGGCCGATCTCAAGTCACTGAGCGCAGAAGACAGCTGAAAAGCAAGGGACAGCACTAATCACAGCAGTCCATTCGTGAGAGCACAGAGAGAGAGAGATACGTCAAGATAACTATTGGAGGCAACGTAAAAATATATACAACGGGAATTAAATTACAAGCTAGCTTACCAATTGATCTGATCTGAGTAGATGTGGTGGAATAGGTAAGTGGTTTACTGCTAGTTGTCGTTCAAGATGCAAACGAAGGGCCAGTACAAACGAAGGGCCGGTGCAGGCGGACCCCCTACTCATCACTGGAATATCCCCCCAACAAGCAACGCTCAGCCTCCGCAAGCCGATTGTTACTTATTGAGGTTCAAAAGCCAGCGAAAAAGCAGGGGACTACACCAGCCCAATGAAATGACAAACGAAGGGCCGGTGCAGGCGGACCCCCTACTCATCACTGGAATCTCCCCCCAACAAGCAACGCTCAGCTTCCGCAAGCCGATTGTTACTTATTGAGGTTCAAAAGCCAGCGAAAAAGCAGGGGACTACACCAGCCCAATGAAATGACAAACGAAGGGCCGGTGCAGGCGGACCCCCTACTCATTACTGGAATCTCCCCCCAACAAGCAACGCTCGGCCTCCGCAAGCCGATTGCCACTCATTGAGGTTCAAAAGCCAGCGAAAAAGCAGGGGACTACACCAGCCCAATGGAATGACAAGTGAGATATACCCAAGTTAGTATATCTCGAGATATACCCAAGTTAGTATACTCTCGAAATGCACTGACCTTCTAATTCCTAACCGCTAGCACTGACGGACCCCCCTCCCCCCAACTGAAGTTTCACCATAAAGCGTAGTTCGCAACCTCCGCAAGTTGCTCCCTACACCTTATGGATCCCAATCAGTTGAGAAAAGAGGTGCAGCACTAGCCAATGGCAATGGACGTGAGAATACCCAAGTTGGTACCCTATGAACGCTAATGGAATGAGGAGTGTGTAAATAATTAAAAACTGCAGCGTATATATACTTTTCGTTTGCTTCACAGGTGTTGAGCCCTGTGAGTCATAAGTTAGTAAGTTATATATAATAATAATAAATATTATAATTCCAGAAGTATTGCAGGTGTCTCGCCTTGCAATAAGAACCAACTGCTACACTAGTAACTAGCTAATGCTAACATATGCTAACTATAGCAACATGTATGGTATGCTAATATAGCAATAATTATATTGTACGGACTAATTACTGTTGGATTATTACCGTCTAATTATCGTATATTCTTTGACTGGTTTTACTGACCAGTCTGACCGGTCCCATGTTCTCTCTACAGTCTCTTGGGTGGGGGGGAAAGGTACCATGTCCTCTTCATTGAACTCACAGCTTAGTAAATATATTAGCTGTTGCACTCAGCGAGTTTCTGCACTTGTAGTCTGGTATAGTTTGCTTAGTTACCATTCTATACGGTATGTAGAGGGGCTTACCTGCGTATAGTTTAATTAGACATACGAGCTCTGATGGCGAGCAGACGACACGACAGCCCAGACACGCAGCAGAAAAGCGGACAGGTGAAGCTGTTCAAGAAGGGACTCCTGCACTCCTCCTGGAGAGACCGGTTCCTAAAGCTGAACAAGAACTACCTGCTCCTATTCGAGACGCAGCACACCTACCAGCCCCTGGAGAGCATAATCAGGAATGAAATCAGATCTGTCAAGAAACTGGCAGAAACACCAAACGCGTTCGAGATTAAAGTCAAAGAGTTCGAGTACTACACGTTCCAAACTGACAGTGCGGATGAGCTGGAGGAGTGGGTAGCCGCGCTGGAGAACCGAGTCCCCGTCTCCTCCTCGCGACTCAGCTCGCAAGCGCAGGTGGCGCTCGCGGCTAAACAGGCGGACAGATCGGACTTCCCCGCACAATTCCAGGTACAGCCAGCTGTCCTCTACCCCGGCCTGCCTGAGGGCAAAGAAGCAAAGGAACACATGGAGCGAGAAATAAAACAATTCACAGTGAATAACCCGCCAGCCTACAACACTATGTTTTAGCTCTTCTCCCTTGGATGCAACATATACTTTATTGTATGACTGATTCTACTTGTTTGCTGCTTTACTTTATAACCTTATTGGTTCATGTTTGTTTATAAGGTTTGAAATGTTAATTATAGTATATTTATAAACATCAACAGTATAGTTATGTACATCAGGTATAAACATATCGTTATTTTCTTGTGGCCATGGCCCCAGTGGACTTGGTCTTGTGGTCCCTGTACTTATTCCTGCACGGGGCACAGGTGAGTAAGTTGATCCAAACCCTCCTCGCCTCCTTGACCCACACCACCAAGAGCGCCACTGCCCCCCAGAGGCAGAAAGTGGCTTCGTCTAAGGCACTCCAGAACGGAGTGTAATAGTCCGCGTATGTCTGATAGCAGCACTGCGGGGAGAACGCGGTTATGCAGTAGTTGTATGCCGTCTCGTAGACATCTGTTAGCTTGTAGTTGTAGGAGCTAAGCGTGAACTGAATCAGTATTATGAATATCAGCGCTGACAGGGCAATGGAGTATATGACCAGTTGTCGTAGCAGAGATTTGTAGACATTAGATGTCGTGGCTTGTTCTATCTTCTTGTGTCGCTTGTACACAGTTAGTCCCAGCAGGATGAGCCCAGTGCCCGTGAGAAGGGAGAACACCACTCCAGGGATGTAGAACGTGAAGAGCAGTCCGAACTCATCCGGGAAGCAGAGAATGGGGAAGGCGTAGTGTCTGTACCTTGAGGTTACAGCCAGTACAGTCCCGATGGTGACTAGTGGCAGGCCCCAGCACACCACGGACTGTGCTATGTGAATCTTAATGCTGTGCTTTAGGAACCGCGTCGCCTTCATTGGGTACAGCAACACGTATACTATGTTGAATATATCGCATATGTACCAACACATGAAGGCCAGCACGAAGTAGTGGAAGATAGGACCTAGATACATTTGTGTTACTACAGTGTATCACATTCCTAACTACCTACCTTGTATCTGGCATTGGATGTTGGGATTATTTTGAGAGGCTAAGAGACTGTCACTGGAGCAGAAGAATTCCCTCCGATTTATCGATCCGATAAATATCATCAGCGCTACAACAAACATTAGGTATTTAACTATTCCTTACCGTTACTAGCTACTGTAGTATGGCCGCTGCTATGCACTTAGAGGCTCTACGCTTAAAGCAGATGAATGACCGACAGAGATGGAAGTTCCTAAGCGAACAATCAACTTTTCTAAAGTACGATTCAATCAAGAGTGCGGAGCCCCTAAAAGCGCCGAGAAAAGCAAAGACTTTTTCAGCGAACCTCAACCCTAAAGCAGCGGCCGTGTGGTGGCCGTTCAAAGCAGAGCGGCCCTACACCGGCTGTCTGAAGAACCGACTCTCAGACACGGACTACTTCGCACAGTGGTAACCTAATATGCACACACGTATCGTATTTATTTCTGACTCAATTATGCACTTCTATTCTATAATTATCACCCAGTCTACTTACATCGTATTTGGTGTGA
Organism: Hexactinellida sp. DTS-2022; assembly: GCA_028753945.1. Classification (NCBI taxonomy): domain Eukaryota; kingdom Metazoa; phylum Porifera; class Hexactinellida; species Hexactinellida sp. DTS-2022. Next base: position 3,504,890 of record JAPNXP010000015.1, read on the forward strand.
TTAACTTTGTAATTAGAGTTTGTTATGAACTCAAAGACGAGAAGGAATATTATTTTCTTCAACATCTCATCGTTTGGTGTTGGCATCTGCAATGCTGTGTTCAACATATACTACGTTAAGTTCTACCTGGACCACTACAAGGTTAACCCCCGCTATTTCTACTGGGCTCAGCTCGTGTTCCTAATATGGAACGCTTTGAACGACCCCCTCCTAGCCTACCTCCAGGACGTGTCTCGCTTCAAGCTGTTCCGCAGCCGGAAGCTGTCGCTCTACCACGGGGCCTTCTGGCTAGTGGCCACCTTCCTCCTGCCGTGGTACCAGTGGTACAGATACCTGCCGTTCAGCGAGGAGGTTAATGTCGGGATACACTTGTGCCTCACGCTGTCTGCTTACGACACTATGTTCACGTACATAGGCCTAGCTCAGAGCGCCGCGTTTGCCGAGCTCTCACAGGCCCAAGAGGTAAGTCCGTATTTGCTAATGTAAAGTGTTAACTTATGTTCTCTAAAGGTTAGAAGGACCACTACTATGTCTCAGGAAATAACTTCTCTAATAACCGCTACGTTCCTGGTTGGGGTACAGTACACCACACACCATGGACAGTCGATACGCGGCATGCAATACACAGCGGTGGGGATAGCCATATTCGGGTTTATTTGCCAGAGATACGCGAGCAAGCGGCTGCAGCTGGAGAGCGACGAGAGTCTGGAGGCAGAGAGCGAGATGCAAGTGCAGAGCGAGAACTGGAAAACTGTCAGCATTCAGGTGATAAAAAACCCGAATTTTCTCGCTTTTGTATTCATGAACTTTGGACAGATTTTCCGCAAAACTTATAGTTCCAGCTTTTTCAATATTTTCTCTCGCGACCTGATTCCAGAATCGGCCATGAAGAGTAACTTTATTCTATTCTCCTCGGGCATCATGTTCTTCCTCCCGCAGTTAATCGTACTCTGCTTTTTTGGCCCTGCGCTACCGAAATTTGGTGCTTTCCGAATTGTAATGACAGCGCATGTAATTACAGTTCTGTCCCCTTTTGTTGTGTATTTCCTCGGGATGCAGTACCCATACCTTATCATTATTTATATGACGATTGACTCGGCCCTGTCCTCTGCAACATTTTCGCTATTCAACATGCTGGTGTCGGATATAATAGATTCCGACACAGCTAGATATGGCAGGAAAAAAGCCATCTCTTCTATCATTTTCGGATTGAATGCTCTCTTTACGAAGCCTGCGCAATCTCTCTCCCCGATGCTTGTGGTGAATATATTGACTCGCTACGGTTACCAGGACAAAGCCGACAACAAATCGCTGTCGGTACAAAGCGCGGAATTTCACATCCTCTGTTTACTTCCTATTATCATAGGGATATGCCAGATATTAATTTGGAGCCGATACTCGCTTCGCTCCACACACCAAACCGAAGAAAAGGATAGCGTCATATAAGGAACCTTATTAAGTGCTAGCTATTTATTTTCGAATTTGAATTTAAATTTACTAAGTATAGTACTTACTTTGTAGTATGACGCACACGATGAGGTATAAGGATATTATATGTGGGAACTTCCATCTAAAGGAATATAGTATAATCATACATGAGTAAATTGTCTGTCAATGTTAGTAAACTTACAAGCTCTTGAGATACAGCCACGTTGAGGCCCCCAGGGTAGCAGCTGTCAGTGTTAAGAATGATAGGATTGGGACCGATATAATCCCGATGTAGTAGTATACCCTCCCTCCTGGATACCAGACCAAGCACTCTGGCACACACTGAGTCCCATTGCTGACGTATGTAGTCACGCAGGTGAAGTTTGTTCCGTTGAAGTCCCCTGGTACAAACAGGATATGTAATTACAGTAGAACCTGTTATAACGGCCACCTATGGACTGTATGTACAGTTTTATTAGAACATGGGAAGTCATGTGGGAACATATTATAGGTGATTGTATTAACAGGTTACTGTATATCATCAATTAACTAATAACGTCAATGGTAGTTTTTGTGCCAGATCCTTCCTCTTGGGCATTGAGCAATCTACTTAGTTTGAATGAACGAATCAATAGGATTGCACCACTAGTATTTAGTAAGCAGAAGTAATATTCTCAGTAATGATTCAATTAAATCGTGAAAATTATAGCATCAATAGTCCTTTACTTAACTCAGGTATTTATTAAAAGGTAAAATCTCCTGAGTTATCTAATTATATAGTATTGCCATTATATTATTGCAACTTAATAATAAATACAACTAAGGGTCTCACCATTAGCTACTCTCCTCATTTCTCTCACTGCAAACTCTATACTGGGATTTCCCGGACAGCTATCTGCTCTGAACACGCTCGATACTGTAACGTTACTCTACAAATATTATATAATTAAGTTGTGATGTTTGCGCTCGCTCGCAAGAAGAAGGAAGAAGCGACCGGTGTCAACAGTGCCCGGGTAGGCGACACGATCGTTATGACACTGCTGACCAAAGAGATCGCCTCTCTGGAGCAGGCACTGCCTAAAACCTGCAAATTAAGCTTTCCCAATAAGGACGACCTAAGGCACTTTAACATTAACGTGGTCCCCAAGGAAGGCATGTGGGGAAAAGGAAAGTTTGTGTTCGAGGTAGAAATCCCGGTTGACTACAACATGAGTCCGCCTAAGGTGAAGTGCCACACGAAGATATGGCACCCCAACATCACGGAGCAGGGAGATGTGTGTCTCAGTTTGCTGAGACAGGCCTCTTTGGATGGGACGGGCTGGTCCCCTGTTCGCACCCTCACGGACGTCGTGATTGGCATCGACGCGCTTTTCTCGGATCTCTGTAACTTCGAGGACCCTTTAAACGAAGATGCAGCGAAACAGTTCAATCACGATAAAGCCGGTTTTCAACGAAAAGTGAACCAATACATACAAAGATATGCGAGCTACTGATGGCATAATATTGCTGCCCCCGTGTTTTTGTTTGTATCATTAACTTATTGACTGTTACTTTGTTTTATATTGCATTTAAGGCAGTGATCTATCTTGCCAGTCTTAGGCTAAATATCAGTATTATTAGTCTTCAATACTTATTTGGACGTTCTTAAATACCAGAAATTATTGTTGAGAACATTCCTTTTTACACATTTTATATATCCTAGCAGGGCTATAAGTATAATAAGGATATACTTACGAACGGGTCTTGTCTGTCCAAGTAATAATCTGCCAGTGCGTATATCAGCAGAGCTGAGGGGAAAAGGAACAGAGACCACAGAGCTAGGATCATCAGACAGGATGCTAAGTTAGCGATCAAGTTTTTCTGTTTATTTGGGACGTTCTCTTCATACCTTTGGTAGAGTGATTTGTTCCTTGCACGCATGGGTGTATCAGTTATTGAGGAATAACGCGTTGGGATTAGTGTACCCGATTCTGATGCTATGCCATTTGTTGTTGCTTCTGTAGGAAGGTTTCCATTCTGTGCTGTATCTTCGGTTATAATCACTCCATTAGATTGGTTTTCTTCCGTATTCATATTCGCAATATCATCTGCCATTTCTATTTCCTATCTGCATATCTGTATTCAGTTCTATTATACAAGCCTTGTGTCCTAAATACTAGACTGCCTTGCAATCTCTCCGACTAGTTAATAGCTCAAATTATACTAATTAATTAATGTACACAGATAGTCTCATGTTACAATTGTTACAATTGTCTAATATTCCCTAATATTCCAATCTGTAGTGTCAACTTATATTATCAATTAGCAGGTATCAGATGCACTTATTGGCTGGGGTCGCTATACTGTTATTGTGCCACTGCTTGGGCGATACTGGGGGCACATTGGTCCAGTATCCCTCCCACAGCTGCTTCCAAGAGGACCTCACATTCGTGTGCACCCGGGCCACGCCCACCCAGCCTGGCCACTTGGTGTCCCTTGTCATTTCTGTCCTGCACTACCCTCCCTTCGACACCTCTCGTCTCGCGCTTTCTAACGCCTACACAGACCCCACGGCCGGCACTGTTAGCCGGAACATAACTCTCCAGGCCGTGACCCTCTCGGAGGCCCCCGCTCTCATCGTCTGTCTGTCTGTCCTCTGGTCAAACCTGTCCAACTCCATTATCGATACTCAAATCGAGTCTAACGCCAGCATCGTAGTAGCGCCGCGCCCCTCGGCTATCGATAGCATAGCTGTCAGGCTGCTAAACGCGACTGCTATCATGTTTGTAATAGAACACGAGGATACGGTGCATAGAGAAGACCGGTTGACTTACAGCATAGCCGTGTCCCCAGTCGGGACTACGGGCTATCCCGTATATAACGTGTCCTATTACGAACTGCCTGGCCAGATATTCAGCATCAGCGGGCTGCTAGATACCTGCTACTGGGTGTCTGTTAATATCTCAAACTGTGTCGGCGCCACTGAGCACTTCTCCACTCACTTCATTCTCCCCGAGCTGAGCAACCAGAATCTAACTCGGGTCTCTCTCACTCAGTTCTGCCTGTACGGCTACGGCTATAACGCGACCTGTCCCGAGCCCTACGCAGCTGACTTTACCCAGCTGAACACGTTCTCATTCCTGATTATCCGGAACAATACCGTTATTGACACCATCACCAGCTCCGATGTAATGCTGCCTACACACTATTGCTTCGAGCTCCCAGAAGACCTCCTGGTATACGACCCTCTGTACCTGAGGATATACATAGACGGCGTGGCTCTAAACACAGTGGACTTAACTATCCCAGTCAGGGACACAGTTCCCCCTGTCGTATCTACAATTGAGAGAGTGCTTATTATCGCGGTGCCAAGTGTTATAGGCATAGCTCTGCTCGCTATTGTTCTGTTGCTTGTTGTTGTTTGCGTATCTGTCCTCGTGAAGAGGAAGAAATACCACAGGGCTTATTGAATGTGTCAATAACTAAGCACAACCTATATTTCTTAACATTTCACTTTTACTATATAATTCTATCTTTTATTGCTTTTTATTTACTAATCGAATTATAAGAATGATAATAGTTTGTATACATAAGGGGTAGTTTATACTTATGTTCATACTCACTGAAGTTGGTATGAATGATAATCCTTCTCTCGCCTTGATTTGCAATCTCTATCCCCACAATTCTGTCTCCACAGAGATACACTGAGGAGGTGAGTTTCCCTTCTTCTATCGACTTCATTAAATCCAGTGTCTCTGATTCGGTGTCAAACTTGTAACACATTTTTATGACGTCATTGAGGTTAACTTCTTTAGTTGGGAAGCTGCTTAGTAACAGGACAACAGCTGCGGAATGTCTTCTTGTCGTGACCTCTGTTGTGATATCCCCGCATGGCTTAAAATAGCTCTCTAGATACTCTCTGGGCTCTAAGGAATGCTTGGAATGTAACATTACGACCGCATTGAACTCCAGACTTCCCATAATGTCTCCGAACCCAGCTCTGAGGTAGATGCGCCGAGGCATCGCCTCTTCCGCTACCAACACCAAACAGCTCCCTCTTATATCCGGCCCGTAAAACTCCGTAATGGCCAGTTGTAGTACCTACCACAAGTATGAATACCGTAATCTGTACATTGTATTAACTGTACCTGGGTCGCTAGCCCCCTCCCCCTGTAGGCCTCCGCAGTCACAACTCTGCCCAGCAGTCCCACACGCACTCCTTCTGCCTGCGTAGCATTCCAACTGACATGCACGTTGCTAACCTCTTGTCCGGATTCATTCCTGCACACCACGAATATGCTGCTTGTATTGCCATCTCTCTCGTATAGACAGGAACTGATGTCTGTTTGGAAGGGCTCTTCCAGATGGCTTAGCAGCTTAATCAGTTCTTCTCCGACCTCCTTCTTGATCGGGGGCCTCAGCACCTCGAATGTGTAGCTAGGAATCTTCCCTGCCATCCTAGCAGCTTATACTACAGGTAGCCGTTAACAGAATCTATTGTAAAGTAGGACTACATTTATTAATACAGTGGTTCCCAACCTGGGGCCCACAATATCTCAAAGTTTGCAATACGGGCAATTGGAGGTGTCCAGATAATATTTGTTAGTTGCTACTGGGGTACACGGTTGGAATGCTAGGAATCGCTGTATTAATAATTCCCAAACTTGTTAGCTAATGGCTGCTGGCAGCATCTCACCTGCTGGTCTATACGATTATGTCATTGAGGATATAAAACTTAAATTCCAAGGGTTACATGGCATTCTCACCAGCCGTGAAGACACAATAATTAAGTGCATCGAGGTTAAGAGGGAGGCGCACTTATCGCACTGCTCCTCTAACCAATCTAAAATGCAGGCTCTGGTAGACCTTAGGAACTACATTGAAAAGAACATAAAGGACAATGCTATTATGGAGGAGAAACTCGCGGAAATTAAACGCGATATTAGCGGGCTCGAATCAGAAACTGCTCGCCCAATGGAGCAGCTGAACCCTGTGTCGTGGGGCGGCATGTGTTATCAAGATATTTGCGATTTGTTGGCCAGAATAGACTTTAACGTAGCCACTATGTGCGACTATACAAAGAAAGTTAAACCCATATTTCAAGGGGACTGTTTCACTGAGTCCTCTGGTCCTCTCAATCTCTCTCGTCCCAACCACCTAGCGATAGATGAGCGCACTCATAACGTGTACATCTCTGATTTCAAACAGCAGTGTATACTCTTGTTCGATTGCAAAGCTACATACGTAGATAGGTTTGATTCTGGCATAAAGTTCCCGCGTGCAATCTCGTGTAAGAACAGCAAACTGTATCTCATCGAGAATTCGCATTCCATGCGGCACCTCCAATTCAAGACTTTTCAAATAAGCTCGGGGCTCTCCTTGCTACCTGCGAAGAAACTCAAGCCCCCACTGGCCCTGTCCCGCGTGTCAGCATTCGACGTGTCCGAAAGCGGAGTTTGGTACATTTGCAATCGAGAAGAGAACATAGTGCACTGTTTGTCCAACAATGTGTTCTATCCTTTCCCAACGAGTTCTCCCATACACCACCCGACAGACATCAAGGTGCGTGACGTCATATACCTGCTGTAGTCGCACAGCGGGGAGCCGGCTAGGATTAAACAGCTGACACTAAAGGGCGAGAGTATAAGGATAACCCAGCTCTCCAGCGTATCGGAGCCGCAGTACTTCGATGTAGATCTGGATAGGAACTATATCGTTAGCGACAGCTGCCAGGACTCTATCATAGTGTTCGATAAGGACGGGGCCCTCCTCCACAGAGTGTTCTCATCCACCTCTCAGCCCATAGCGCACCCCAGAGGCATAGCTGTCGACGAGAGAGGAAATATTATTGTTGTTACAAACAACCACAAAGGTTTTTTGTTGATCTTCTAGGCAATTTATAATTCTACACGCATTTTGTTTGTTTGTTTAGCAATTATTTATTTTCTTAGAATTTAGTTATTTTATAAGTCCTGTGTTTATAATTATCACGCGTATAACTTATGCATTAGACAGATTCTGAGATGGCGAAGTCGTCTGAGTCTGCCAAGCAGGACTGGATGGAGGCCAACAAGGTGCAGGCCTCCACTGTGGAGGACCTGTTCCGCTACGACGCCAAGGAGCAGCAGGAGATCCTCAAGAAGCGCGAGTGGCAGACCGACGTGCACTACTTCCAGGAGCTCAAGATATCGGCCCTGGCGCTGCTAAAGATGGTCATGCATGCGCGGTCGGGCGGCCGCCTTGAGGTTATGGGCATGATGCAAGGCAAGCTCCTAGGCAGCACCATGGTGTGCATGGACGTGTTCGCGCTGCCCGTGGAGGGCACCGAGACGCGGGTGAACGCGCAGGACGCAGCCTACGAGTACATGTCCCAGTACTTCACCATCAGCAAGGAGGTGTGTCGCCCCGAGAACTGCATCGGGTGGTACCACAGCCATCCCGGGTACGGCTGCTGGCTGTCCGGCATCGACGTCACGACACAGTTCACCAACCAGATGTACCAGGAGCCGTTCGTAGCCATCGTTATAGACCCCACCAGGACAGCTGCCTCCGGCAAGGTCCATCTGGGGGCCTTCCGGACCTACCCAGAAGGTTGTGTATTACTTTAGTTGCTTTTGTATTCTCCCTTGTACACATATATTGAAAAGTCGAGAGCACATGTGCCTTGTGTTTTCAAACTTCCCTTGGATAGTAACCATTTCCCCTCAAAATCGTTAGAATTTTTACAAAATATTCCAATTTATAGATGATCTATTTATCTAACACTTCCATATATGGTGTGTTTATTATGATATTCCTGTAGGCTACTCCCCGAAGGAGGACACGGCCTCGGAGTACCAGAGCATTCCCTTCGAGAAGATAGAGGACTTCGGGATCCACTGCAAGCGCTACTACCCGCTTAACGTGAGCTACTTCAAGAGCAGTCTGGACAGCAAGCTGCTGGACCAGCTCTGGAACAAGTACTGGGTGAACACGCTGACCACGAACCCGCTGGTGGCTAACGAGGAGTACAGCGCGAGACAGGTGTCGGACCTGTCGGACAAGCTGGAGCAGATCGAGCAGCAGGTGGAGCGCTCCTACGTGGGAGACATGCACGGGGGCACCAGCAGCAAGGAGGGCGCCAGCAAGCTCGAGAAGGCTTCCAGGGACAGCAGCAAGCTCTCCATAGAGGCGATACAGGGGCTCATGAGCCAGGTGCTCAAGAACCAGATATTCAGCGGCATGCCCTAGTACTGAATCTGCTGTTAGCTCTGTGTGTATTGCTGCGGGATTGAAGTGTAATATGTAGAGTGTATGAATTCTGTTATAATTAGTAACTAATGGCGGAGACTGCCCCTTTAGAGGAGTACACGGACGGGGCGGAGGAGTACGCGCGTAAGATCTCCCGTCTGGTGTCTCTCATGAGAGAGGCTCGGTTCATAACGGCGTACACGGGGGCCGGGGTGAGCACCACCGCGGGCATCCCGGACATCCGCGGGCCGCAGGGCCTGGAGACCCAGCAGACCCCTTTGGTGGTGTTGGGGCTGAAGGAACAGGACATGGACTGTACCATGCCCACGTACGCGCACTGCGCACTCACCGAGCTGGTGAGGAGGGGCGTGGTTAGGTTCGTGGCGACCTCCAATCACGACGGACTGCACCAGAAGAGCGGGATAGCCGATGAGAGCATCGCGGATGTGTTCGGAAATGTGTTTGTTGAGAAGTGTCTGAAGTGCAAGCGTCTCTGGAAGCGGTCCGTGGTGGTCCCTTCTCTGGGGCGCCGCTGCGAGCACCCAGGGTGCACAGGTCGGCTGCAGAAAACTGGCACCCGCATGGGGGAGACCACGCCCGAGGAGCCGCTGCAGCGCGCGTGGGAGATCGCGGAAAAGTCCGATTTAGCTATCGTCCTCGGCTCCTCCCTGACTGTGTCTCCGTTCTGCCAGCTGCCGTTTCTAGCCGCTAAGACCGTAATACTTAACCTGCAGGACACGGCATATGGGGACCAAGCAGCGCTTAACATACACTGCTACTGCGATCGGGCCATGCGCGATATATGCCGGGCGTATGGTATAGAGATTAACGAGTTTAAATACTGTAGAAAGTTCTGTTTGGTTTATGAACTGTCCGGGGATAAGTGCAGCTTGTTGGTCACAGGAGACGCGGCCAACGAGCCTAGCGGGGTGGTGGCCGCGGTCGGGGTGACGTATAGCAGAGCTGGCGCCAAGGTGTGCAAGGAAATGGAGGCGAGTTTGAATGGGGATTTTGTGTTAGAGCTAGATAATGTCGCTAGTGGATTATCTGTGCTATTTACATTCCAGTTCCGAGATAACTATCTTGTCCCACCATTGGAAGAAAATATAAGTCTGCAAACAGGAAATATTAGAAAAGAATTGGAGTTCTCTAAGACTATTCATTTCTAATTATGGGAATTTATATATTTCAATAACGAATGTTCATTAATTTATATTGTGCCAGGATATATTTTGGTAGAAATTTCTACTCAAGCACATTTCTATTATACATTGGTCTATTGTTTTTCTGCACAATTATAGAGTATATTCCGACTTTATTTTGTTCCAGCATCCATATAAAGACTGGCAATAATTATATACGTACTTACTTGCAATTCTTATTTTAAGCTAATATTATTCAGTACTTTTTTTGCAAAATAAGATTAATAAATCATGTATATAAATGGTCAATTTGGCATTTTAAATGCGTTAATTAACTCTCCATCTAACTGCCCATGTCTGGATCTCCGCCCATTGGTTGTATCCTCTGCTGCAACAGTCTCTCGCTAAGCCCACACTTCCACGTTTGTAGGGAGTGCGGGAAAATGGTATGCGACACTTGTATTGATAAAGTCCCCAGACACGTTGAGTCCTTCCCACACATTCGTGCTGGCTGCAACCACTTCAGGGACAACTACCTCAAGTTTAAATCCAGCAAACTTTCCCAGGAAACGGTCCCACCTGCACACAACAATCAGACATTATTTACCAGTAACTCCAGTTAGCTGTCTTGTTGTTGCATATAATCTGGTTGTTATAATATGATATCCCTTTTCTAGCTATGATTACACTGTATAACTTCACATATTAGCATTTATTAAACTGTTGAATGGACCCGTGTATCCGTAGTTACGCTAAACATGTGCACGCGAGTCTAGCGGAGCTGCCGCGGGAGTCGCAGCAGCTGGCTACTCGCGTGCGGGAGTCGGACGTGCAGGTGACCAACTTGCTGAGTTCGTTGGAGACGGGTGGTGGGCGATTGGAATGCAGCGAGCTTGTGGCGCTCAGCGCGCGTCTGAATGAGGGGTATGAGTCTAAGTTCGAGCGAGTAGCAGATCTGCTCAGGCTGCTCGACCGGAGCCTAGCGACCCTAGAGACCTCTAGGAATGAGGTCATCAGCGCGCTAGGGGATCCAGAGCGCCCCGTTAGGGCACAAGAGGAAAAGTTGGATGCTAACTTAGCTACGAATGCAACAGCTGATACGAATAAAACAGCTGTTAGCAGAGAGAGGCGACGCAAGCCGGCCCGTCACGAGGTAGTGAGGAACAGGGGAATGAGACAGGTGCAGGATTCCCCTACAAGCGCAGCTATTAACTCTCCTAGCGATTCTCCTCTCCCAGCTGCTGCCCCTCTGGATGCGGTCTGCATTTGCCAGCAGCCCGCTACAGGAGAGATGGTGCAGTGCGGCAGCGAGGAGTGCGCAGTGGGGCGGTACCACCTGGCCTGCGCGCGGCTCCGGAGCAGACCCTCCGGCACCTGGTTCTGCAACGGGTGCATCAGGAGAGTAGAGTGACGCGTCTTAAGGTTACGCCATATTACCTTTGTTATTGTCAGTAATTGTGCAATAAAGGTCAGTCCCATCTTTAAATATTACATAAGTTAATTAACTATTTCTAAATATAAGTATTTGTTTAGGATATGATATTATGCAAATTATTGTACTCGTACACATGATTAGACTAAAAGACTGCCTTTTGTTGCTTACAAGTGTTGACGATTTGAATTTTTGCGAGTAATAATTTCTCATAAAATGCTGAACGAATATTGGATTGTAACACTTCTCTGTTGCGTGCACTTGGCTGTCTCCACAGACATAACTCTCACTTTCGTTTTCGACCAAACTTCCTATCTTTCTTGCGAGAAAGAGAACTCCGATTCGAGCTCCGTTTGGTTGAAGGACGACGTCGCTATTGACGTCACAGCTGACCCCAACCTTAGCGTTTCCCCTTCTGGCACTCTCATATTTGACAAGTTTGCTTTCTCCGACGCGGGCACCTACCAATGTCTCGACACGTCACTCCGCTACACACTCATTATAGAGTGTCCGCGGAACTCGGACCCCAATTACCTGTCTGACCGCTGCATATGCTCCTCGGGCGCCACCAGTAACGCCTCCTCTCACAGTCTGGTCTGCTCGCTATGTCCTATAGGACAGTACAAGCCGCATCCAGGGAACCACGACTGCTTCTCCTGCCCGACATCCCTGGTCACAGAGAAGACAGGCAGCATATCCGAGACCAGCTGTGTGTGCATGCCCGGGTACGGGATAGCGAGCTCCCTCTGTGTGCCCTGTCCGGCAGACTTCTACCAGAGCCAGTACGAAGAGGCGCCCTGCGAGGCCTGTCCCGACTTCTCCGCCACGCCCCAGCCCCCGGGCGAGGCGGACGCAGAGGCATTCACCAGCGAGAGCGACTGCGTATGTCTGTACTCTCCTGACAACGCCGGGAATGCGACTTGCTGGCCGTTTGTTACGCAGCCTGTCGTGTCCCTTGTGCAGGCTGAACTAAATAGCGCTACGGTGAAATGGGAAACTCAGACGTACGCGCGCGCACACGACGGGGCGTATAGGGGCATAGTGTCCGGGTACCACGTGGAGGTGAGGCAGGACAACGACCTGAAAACGAATGTGTTCACGCGGAAGTTCACACCTAACGACTACACCCCTGGAGACAACTTCACTGTTGAGATTACCGGCCTCACTCCTGGTAACAGCTATAACGTTATGGTTAACGCATTTACCAAGAGCACTGGTTATGAAGACGGGCCGCCATTCAACTTATATGTAACAACTGCAGCCTTGCCTACAACTCCTGTGCAGACAGCAACTGGAGCAACAGCTGGATCAACAACAACAACAACAACAACAACACCAGCTGTAACAACAACACCACCACCACCAATACCAACAACAACAACACCACCAATACCACCACCAACAACAACATCTTCACCAACAACAACAACAACATCTTCACCAACAACAACACCAACAGCTCACACAGGAGTAACTACAGAAGAGGAGACAGCTGCCCCAAGTGTGGTGGTTGTCCGTAGCGACAGCACTGCCAGCTCCATCCTGGCTGTGCTGGTGGTGCTATTGTCGCTGTGCTTAGTAGCGATGTTCCTGTTCCTGCTGGTCCGCTATTGGCGCAAGCGGGGGAGACGCTCTCAGATGAAATACGTCCGAGCGAGCGACGGAATGAAGCGCTTGGGACCGAATGCTCATTACGGGGTCTACGGCAATGCTATGTTTAGCAACTCGGACACGGGCGACTCTGTTATCTGACCCGATCACTTAATTAATTTCCCCCCATTTATATTAGAACCTCTTTTTAGGCCTTTTGTAAGCTCTTTTTATGAATACTAACTTAGTTATATCTATACTTATAAGTACACAGTTAATCAGCTGACTTATTAATTATAAACATTTATGCAAATTAATTGATGTCAGTTGGCCAAAAGCATAATTAAATACCAAATCTTCTAATTAACAATAGTCGATCTAGCCGAGAGATTCGCTATGTCTGTAGCTATTGTCAGTCGTGAGAGACTTGTTCTCAGAGAAAAGCAGTTTAGCGAAATACATTTGATGCAGCACGTGAAAAGTGAGAACATTGGAGAGACTCGATTAGTTATTCCTTTCAAAGGTTTGCCAGTGCAGAATGACCGCTTGGTTCCGAAACTGGAGAATGAAGACTCGAGCGAGAGTTCGCACTCAAGCACGAGGGACGGAGATTCGGCAGTTAACGATTCGTTCTCTTTGAAGATTGATTCTTTCTCTTCGCATTTCGCCGAGGAAACCAGACAGGATAGTTTAAAAGAAGAGCTGTGTGAAGATATATTAGTTTCTTCGTTTGAATCTCTCCGAAACAGCAGTTACCCTCAGTATCTGACTAACCACACACACTGCATTAATATTAAACACGTGGATCCGTTCAATTTCTGTCTGAAAGGAATGCAGGCCGCTGAGTTCGATTTTAATTCTATGAAATCATTTCCTGAAGAGACGCCCCCCTACTCCAAGATAGTCCCCACCTGCCACCGATTCAGGGACCTCACCACTGTACAAGCTAACGCGAAGAGAATAGCGAAAGGGAATAGAGGAGCTTGTGCTAAATCTGCAACCAAGTTTGCAAAAAATGATAAATTGCAATTAAAAAATGATAAATTGCAATTAAAAAATGCTAAAACAATTAAACCAAGTTTAGCAAAACCCGCAAAGCAGAGGAAGCAGTTTATTTGCAAAGTTTGCTCTGCCCAGTATTTCTACGAACTGGCCTTTGTAAACCACATTTCCAAGCACACGCCAGAATTTGGATGCGATAAATGTGCCGAATCATACACCACACAACGCGCCCTTTCACTGCACATGCGAGCACACAGGATTTACACTACCAACAAAAATAAACAAAAACAGTCGAATCATAAAATATCCAAACGAATACACTAGCTTTATTGCTGCTCCATGCGTCACTTGGATTCTAAACTGATATTGTGAACTGTATTTGTTTACTGTACATTTGATATGTCCTAATCCCATTAAATTCTGCTCTCTGAATCGTATGTAATTCTAGCTAATTTGTCTATTATAAGATCGCCTGCCCTCAAGCCTTATATATCCCATAACTTGTAGTTTAATAAATCTAGGCTTTTAAACTTTCCATATTAACAAATTAGTGGGCCAAATGAATTAACTGATTGATCGATACTCATAGGCTGGAGAAATGGCGACTATAGATAATAATATAGTCAAAGAATCCACAAACAAGGGTGCCGAGCTAAATGATATTGAAATAAAATGTAAGATTTGGTATAAAGTCAATAATTGCCTGCTGGTCCTATTCTATTTCCTGGGCCTGCTTAGTCTCGGCGGTCTGCTGTTGCTCTGCTATTGGTTCCCGCGGGTCAAGAGCTGCCTTGTCGGACGTCGCTGTCGCTTGAAGGAAGCCACCCATGTGCTTATTCGCGATATTGATAATGACTGGAATATTGTTAAGATCCGCTCTATTCACCTAGAAAACAGAGATCCGTTGGAAATAAATGAATCCTCGGGCGAGGACGAGAGCGCTCGACTCGTGGTAGAGCAAAACTGTCCGTTTCGTTATTTCTCTTTCCGTCAGGCCAGATATGTAATTGACGAGAAATCGGATGATGCCTATTTGCAAACTGCCTATGACGTAGGCTACACCTGTGAGCAGATATACGAACTGGCGGATAGGAACTCAGCGCATACCTTCAGTGACATAACAAAGATATACGGACCCAATGTGATCGACGTCCCGGTTAAATCCTACGTACAACTGTTCATTGAGGAGATTCTAAATCCGTTCTACCTATTCCAGATATTCAGCATCGCTATCTGGGTGCTAGTCAACTACTACTACTACGCCGGTGCCGTGTTGATTATCTCCACAGTATCCATTGTGCTGAGTCTCTACCAGACCCGCACGAACATGGTCCAGCTGAAGAACATGGTTGCGTTCTCCTGCAGTGTGACGGTGCACCGCGGGCTTGTCATCCACCCGAACACGCCGAGTCATGCGCTGTATCCCGGTGACGTCATTGAGATTCCCCGAAGCGGCTTCAGAGTCCCTTGCGATTGCGCGCTTATATCCGGCAATGCGATCGTTAACGAGAGCATGCTAACGGGTGAGAGCGTGCCCGTGTTTAAGACCCCCCTATTGCACGACGCCCAACTGTACAGTGTGAGTGAAAGCAAGCGACAGACGCTATTTAACGGCACTCAAGTCATACAAACGAGAAATCTGCCGAACTCTAAAATCTTCGCGTTCGTGCTTAGAACCGGCTACAGCACTTCTAAGGGAGAGCTCGTTCGCTCCATTCTCTACCCCAGACCGACCAGACTGCGCTTCTATCGCCAATCTCTCAAGTTCCTCGTGTTCCTGATTATCCTGGGCCTCATAGGCATGACGTACACACTCGTGTACGAGACGATCAAGAAAGAACAGCCGTTCACCATATTCCTGTACATGTCGGACCTGTTCACCACAGCGGTGCCGCCCTCCCTGCCTGCAGCCATGACTGTAGGCATCATATACGCGCTGGCGCGGCTTAAAAAGAAGAATATATTCTGTATCAGTCCCCAGAGGATTAACGTGTGTGGAAAGATTAAATGTGTGTGTTTCGACAAGACTGGGACACTGACTGAGGACGGGCTGAACTTCTGGGGCGTGGTTCCGGCAGGGGAGGGCCCGGTGCACGAGCCTCGGGGCCTAGGCATAACCCCGCTAACAACCGCCATGTCCTGCTGCCACACACTCACGCTCGTAGACGGCCAGTTGGTGGGAGACTCTGTAGACATCAACATGTTCAGGGCCACGGGCTGGGAGTTCGAAGAGCCGCAGGAAGAGACCAACCGGTTCGATTTGTTAGTCCCCGCTCTGGTCCGGGCCCCTGTCTCCGCCGGCGCCTTCGAGGCTGGCATCCTGCACCAGTACCCGTTCGCCTCGGAGCTGCAGCGAATGAGCGTGGTGGTTAAGTCTCTGAGAGACGACCGGCCCGAGGACCTCATGCTCTACGCCAAGGGCTCTCCCGAAATGATCGCCAGCCTGTCGGTCCCGGAATCCCTCCCCGGGAACTTCGACGAGGTTCTGGCCCTCTACACTAACCTGGGTCTGCGCGTGCTGGCATTCGCCTGCAAGGAAGTGACCGTTCCGTGGCACAAGGTCAGCCGCATCCCTCGTCTGGAGATGGAGCGCGAGCTGACCTTCCTAGGCCTGCTGTTGATGCAGAACAAACTCAAGCCCGTCACTACCAACGTTATTCGCGAGCTAACCACAGCCGACATCCGTAGCATAATGATAACTGGCGACAATCTGTTGACAGCTGTCAACGTGGCTTTCGAATGCGAAGTGATACCACCACAAATGGAAGTATTCATAATTTCGATTGACGAGTCATCCCTCTCAAAGTCCCCAGACATAGATGCAAGCATTATTTTCACGCCGCAGAACTCGGAACGGGTTCTAGAGCCAGTCTCACATTCCAACCCCCTCTCCGTGTTACCCAACACTAAGTACTGTTTCGCTATTAGCGGCCCCACCTTCCATTTGCTGCAGACACGCGCCAGTAAGTGGCTGCTGTCTGCTGTGCTGTTAAAGTGCGCCGTGTTCGCTAGAATGTCTCCCAAACAGAAATCCGTTGTTGTAGAAGAGCTACAGAAACTAGGATATGTCGTGGCCATGTGTGGAGACGGAGCCAATGACTGCGGGGCGTTAAAAGCCGCAGATGTGGGCGTGAGTCTCTCTGACTCCGAGGCTTCTGTGGCCTCCCATTTCACATCCAAGGTACAAGACGTTCGATGCGTGCCTGTCGTTATTAAGGAGGGCCGGACTGCACTCGTCACCTCGTTCAGCATTTTCAAATTCATGGCTCTGTACTGCGTGACGGAGTTCACCTCTGTAGTGATGATGTACTGGTGGCTGTCCAACCTGGGCGACTGGCAATACCTGTACATAGACCTGGTGCAGGTGTTCGCGCTCGCCCTGGTGATGGGCTACACCAAGCCTTACCCGCATCTGGCTAAGAGACGGCCCTCCGCTAATCTTGTTAACTCCATTAATCTTATTTCCTGCGGGCTGCACATGCTGCTGGCCATTGGATTCCAGGTGAGCGCTTACATGCTGCTGAGAACCACCAAGTGGTACGTGCCGACCTTTGTAGCGCCACGGGCGAACCCGTTTGGGGTAGACTACGTGTATATATTCGAGAATACGGTAATTTTCTCTTTCTCTACTTTTCAGTACTTGATCCTAGCCTTCGTGTTTTCAGTGGGCCCGCCATACCGCATGCCATTCTACACGAATATTTATTTCCTTCTCTGCTTTATAATATTAACACTCGTCTCCTTGGTGTTTGCATTTCTCCCCTGGAATGAGTGGTTTGTTCTCCGGGCCGTGTACCAGTTCATTCAGATAAAGTACATCCACTCGTGGACTTTCAAGCTGGGGCTGATACTTTTCGCGGGCGTCTACCTGCTAGTCGCTCTCATTGTTGAGGATTTCATAATTCAGACGGAATGGTTTCGCGTGTTGGTTCATTTCTTTCTCTGTAAGAGACGACAAAAGAATTTATACAAACGTTTGTTGGCGGATTTGAAGAAGGGGCCTGATGTTTTCAGACAGGCCGTACTCGAGTTGAAATAGAGATGCTATCGCATCCTTTTTTTAGTTTTATTTGTGTGCTTAAATTGCTAAATTGTTATATAATTTATTGCTCTACCCGAATGATATCCTATATATTTTGAAAAGTTCAATTAAATCCCTCTTTATATGCCGTACGTGTATCGAATAGCGATATCATATGCTGCGGAGAGTCGCACAGGGCAGGGAGGTTGTTATCGACCCGCTTTCTGGGAATTCCTACTACCAATCCTCTCTCGCTCCCGCCGCACAGCCTAAGCCCCTGTTCGACGCTACCCCGATACAGCAGAGACGGGCACCAGAGGGGGGGCACTCACGTTTGACTCTAGATTCCAGCTCACAATCGAGAGAGCGAGTGGCCAGCTCTCTCGCCCTGGAAACGAATGCGTTCTCTTCGCATCCTCTGATTACCAACACTAACAGGGGCATTAATAAGTCGCAGGACTCTGTTTGCTTTTCCAAATCAGACATCGACTCCGTTGAGTATATTAACCAGGTTGACAACAAGTTCATATGCTGTCTGTTGTCGGTTAAGAAGAGAGATATTCTTGTGTTGTTCGACCAGCACGCAGTGCATGAGCGAATACGCCTGGAAGGGTTAATTTCGGAAGCGAAGAAATGCACCAAAGACAGTTCCATTCCCAGAGCGCAGCTAGAAATGCTGCAATCCAGGGCTTGTCACGGCGCTATTAAGTTCGGAGACAAACTGGACGAAGAAACCTCCAGGCGACTCCTGGACTCACTCAAGCACTGCGCTCTCCCGTTCCAATGCGCGCACGGACGGCCGTCAATCGCCCCGCTGCTGAACATTGCTAGCTCCACTGCTAGCACATACACTTACACTTGTAACCTCACAAAGCTTAGAACACTATGTACAAACTCGGGTTTATTTGATTGAGATTTAATTTAATTAATATGGTTACACTTTCTTGCATCAGTTGTACAGCCCTACAGCGAAGCATCTATTAATGTTGCCTCCCTGGAATAAGCTAGCTATTAGTTATGAGATAACTGAACAGCAATGTTGTGTCTGGTGTAGGTAGTCAGCTAGCCTAATTAGCAGGTAATTAGCCACGTGAAGCTGTTTCCACGAGTTTTCTATTGCGTTTCCATAATAAGTATTCCCTTATAGAGAGACTGCTAAATACCAGATATTCTTCCCGGGATTCTAACAACGGGTTTTCTTTCGCAGCGCTGTATTAACCTTCGTATGGATATTCTTAACAGCTGATTTCCTTATTCGCTAATTATGGAAACGATTAGTGGTTAATTAAGTTTCTTCAAGAGATATGACCTCCATCTTCTCAATTGTAATTGAAAGGAATAAAACATCGATAATAGAATTGACTACATCATCTGACCTCAGATTTCTTTATACGTAAATACAGTAAATCAATTAAATGATCAGGTCACGAACAATTCAATTTCTTCTACATAGTATGCCCACTGATCTAGACCACTTCTTGAGTTCGTACAATATTGAATTGCCAAACAATTGTACAATTATATAAGAGAAAGTACGAATGACTAATAACAAAAAGAATAACATTTAAATCTCTACAATGAGTGCGATAAACACTGCAATAAAACAGGACGGGAAAATTAAAATCGCCGGATGCTCAAAGGTATCTACAAAAGATAGTAATTCATCTCCAAACTCTGAGAAAAAGATCTCAGTTCCAACTACTAACAAATCGAATATTCCTAAATCTGGGGTTCCTGTGAAGTCCCAGCAGTTATCACACAGACCACACTCCTATTCCAGCTTCAACAAGGATAAAGTTCCTGGCGAGAACGCGGAAACGCATCAAGCAAATAGGATCCGTGCCTCCAAAAGTAAAACTCCTCTAGGGCACTCCGCCATTACATTTACCAGTCAAACTAACGACAGTATGAAACACAGGATCGGTCAGTCGACAGCCCTGCCTCAAGAGTTAAAACGTAAGAGCATCTCAGGTCCTAGTGTCCCCTTAAGATCGGAGTCGCCCGAGTTCCCCTTAACTGCGGAATCTCCCACCTCGTCCAGCGCGGATAACTCGGAAACCGCCTCTCCCAAACTCGAGCTAGCTAACGAAATTAGCGACGACTCTTTAGTCGTTTCAGACAATCCCGAGGATGCCGGCAAGCCTCCGTTTGTTATTACCAAGTCGCTCCCCGAGGAATCCCTGTCGCGGCTGCACGTCCACGAGTGCCACTCCGAGACGGACAGTCGCGGGAACACCCCCGCTTGCTGCCACACCGGCCTGCTCGCCTCCAAGAAGAGATCCGTCAGCAAGCGGCCCGGACACCTGAGACACCTGAAGAAGCTCAGCGTGACCCGCATGCAGACTCTGAAGGACTACCTGAGCATTTACGAGGAGCGTCTCGGGCGCATCAAGGCGGACCAGCCCGTCCTTATGAACGCAGCCCAGCAGCGGTGCGACGAGATGGTTTGTAGGCTCACCGCTCAGTGGATGGGATACAAGTCCCAGATTGAGAAGCAGTACGAAGAGCTGGTGAAGGAGACTGAAACGCACAGACAGAGTATAATCAATGACCTCGAGAAGCTGGAGAATCTCCAGAGCGAGTCCTCCACCCTCTACGACATCTGCGACCTGGAAGAAGATGACCTGAACCTTGGGAAGTGGATTCAAGCGATTAAAGAGAAATACAACAACACATTCACCGAATACAACAACATAGAGGCCATAGAGTTCTTCCCTTCAATTTCCATAGAGAAGATTGATGGGATACGAACTGGTTACGAAACTCAAATGCTACAGCTGTACGAATCTATTCCCAACTTGACGCCTCCGAACACAAACACAGAGGAACCTGCCCGCAAACATGACTATCCACGAACCTCTACTCTGTAGTAACTGCATACCCTCTAACTAACGCAGTGTTAAGTTGTAAATTGTATATACTGCTCAATTACTATACTTTTATACACGTCAGTATTTGGGATACGTTGTTAAATCGTATTGTTAATTTTTAACAGGTCAATGATAAGGGTTCAATGATATAAGCTGTCGATAATTTGTTCAAAATTATTATCTAATCGATTTGCAATCTTGTTATAATGTCCATCTGTAGAGATTACGAAGTCTAATCGTTTCGTAGTATGCAGAACTTGTATCTGCTCTGTTAATTTGTTGACAAGCTAGTTTAATGGCCGCCTCGCGTCTGTCTTAATTATAATAAGATACTAATTATAATAGGAATTCGGATAATCTGTACATTTCGGATTCCACTGGCCATAAAGGACAAATTTTAACGCGATAGCAATTTTATCAAATTATTAGTAATTTATTTCGATGCGTATTTATGTGCAAGACTTCATTCGTCAGAAACTAATTGTTATTAATTGCTAATTATGCTCCTTCAATTAACGAATTTTATCCAAATAAGGGCCCAAATATATTTACAAGTCAGATTTGATTAATTGTATTGTTGCACTGCTAACACCTTATGTGGTAATAAATATTAATATTATAATCATTCATTCATATAAATACATACATGTTACTCAGTTAATATTTTCTTATAAAGTAATGGGTCTGACCCAGCCTTGAAATCCTTGATTGCACAAGGATTGAATATTTTTGCTTATCATATGATAGTGACATAAATTCATTATTTTATTAGAGATTTTATGACGTTTGAAATCTTAATCACAGAGTTTAGTCTATAGCCAATAATTATGAGAAAATTTCCTCGATATGGGCACACGTAGTCAAGAAGACGCTAGAATCATAATGACTGTTATTTTGATATTTCCCATCTTATTCTCACCAATTAATACTGTTGGGCAACTAGATATATCCAGTCTATTACAACAAATTTGTACCTGTTTACGTTGTATCCGAACACAATTTATGGATAATTAGGATGATATTTGTTGTTTTGTTTGAATTAATTAATTTCGAAGTATTCATTCTATTCATGCTATTTTCTAAGAATTTGATCAAACTTATTACATGATATTTCTCATGACCTAGGCTATCAAATCTCTCCTATATCCGGCCTATAATTGGAGTTATTTCACAAAATGCGAATAAACAATAATTTCTTGATTAATTTCAAAATATTTTCCCCAATTTTAATATTAAACTAGCTCACATTAATCCCACGTGGTGATACTATACAAAATCTCCAATAAATAGCAATTATAGTTAAGTATTCACTTTCATTTTCTCTTTGAAGATATATCCCATTTAACTTATCTATGCAGCTATAAGGTTACAATTAGATCATGGATTCCAGATAGTGTATCACATATATTCTGTCTTCAGTTAATTTCCCTCCGGACTATACCCAGTTAGAACACTGAGGCATTACTGCAACCCAATATGCCATCTTGTGAGGCGTTGGAATTTATTTACCATTTGCAAAGCTCTATTCTAGAGCAAATGATGAAAGAGTTCATCGTTAAATCCATATTATTTATTTTTCTAATCACTAGATATTAGCAAGTGTCCGTGCTTTTTAGTAAGACAATTAATAAGCACTAATACCGTATAGCAGTTTTTATCTGTGAAGACTAGATTTTAACTGTCCGCCTTTCTAGCTGAATACTTTGATATATTTCATAATCATTAGAAGGACTAACTGTTATGTTGTCAGTATGGGATATTTAATATATAGCGTTTAAATACACAGCAAAACATATAAAACTTAATGCTCCAATACTAGCCAAAGCCCGCTTGCTAAACAGTTTGCATTTATTTAATTGATTAATGAAATGTGCATTAACTAATTCAAGGCGACTCTTGATACTGCTGTCGGGAAGGTCCCCTTTACGATTCCTCTAAGGTTCGACCTGCACAAGGCGTTGGCTAGGGCCAGTTGGCTGCAATCCTCTGTTAGACTCTTCCACAGGGTTATCATCCTCACGACTTGGTCCTTTAATCTCCTCGAGTCGTACTCGATCTCGTCGATCTTTCCTTCTTCCAGCTTGAAGCCTTTCCTCGCCACTGTTTTCCACTCGCGGCCAATCTCGCTAGCGATAATGTCTATGAACTCTGGACTGATGGGCGAGTTCGCTTCCTCCGGCTCCTCCACGGGGGATTTGGACTCCGGGGAGGGCGTGCACGCCTTCATGAAGTGTATCGGTCCGTTGTAGGTGAGGTTATTTATCGTCATTGCCCCTCCGTTAACTTCTGCGTGGTAACTACTCTCGTTTGAAAATACATTTTTCTGTAGATTCATCTCAATGGGATTGTAGTTGTGGTTGGGCGGAGACGTTGGCGTGGAGTTTGGAAATCCGCCGAACTCTGGAAGGTTGTATCTGTAGAAACCGTTGTGCATCGGATACTGTGGGTATAGAGGGGCCTCTTGTCCCGAATATATAACTTCGACTGGCGATGGTTGTTCCATTCTCTTCGACTGGGAGTGAACGCGATAACTGCAGAGATGAGTTAGATTGCTTTCTTTAAGGAAGTCTTCGATTATGTTGTTGCAGAAATGGTCGATTAATCCTTTCTTTTTCAAAATATCAAATATTACCAGAACGGAGTATTTATCCATTTCTGAAAGTTGTAGTTCACTAAACTGTATTTCGTAGTTGGTAGTTGCAATCAACCACTTTTTAAATTGCTCAACTTGTTCGGGATTTAGCTCTCTGGACAGCTTTACTAAGAAACATGAATATGTGAATGATTTGTACTCCATGATGCTGATCCTTCGGTTTGTTTATTTTATTTTTAATCAACTAGCAATGGAAACTGTGATACCAATTTCTATTTATACTTTTGTATACAGGTTTCCCTTTGAATTTTACTAAATAAATTTTCCCTTTTACACTTTCAATATCAACCCACATTCCTAGCATTCTATAGCTAATACGCTATCATGATCTTCTGGTTTGATAGGGATTTACTTTTAATATCTTTCCCTCTATAGAATGCAATTAAATAATGTTTCACTATAACTGTGTTTCACTACCATCTTACCACAGGGACTTATCAGCAAATTCACTATTACATTATCATCTAACTAGTAATTTGTGATGAGATATTATTCGTATAAGGAACTTAGCAGATGTACTAGTTTTAATTAAAAACTGACTTCTATTCTGTGTAAAATTTGTAATTATTATTCTTGGTAATTAAAAACTGACTTCTATTTTGTGGAACATTTGCATTTGTCGTTATTATTATTGGTAATTAACTTACTAAGCACTTTATTAAACAACTGTATTACTAATGCTTAATGTCCTCCTTATCAGATATAATGCTGTACTGTGCACCTTACAACAGCATTAATGATATACAAACGAACAAACGGCAAAATGAACGCATCTGATGATTTGTTTGGATTTATTTAATGTAATACTAGGCAATATTTGTATATACTCGTGGAATGGTTTGCAAATATGAAAGACTATTTTTAATTTGTGTCATTTCTAGAATTGTTAATTAATTAATTGTGTCATTTCTATCGCAATCGTTGAGGTAATAGTATGGTGTCCTCATCAACGGATAACACAGATATTCTTGTGTGGTTTTAGGTCACTAAAGCTGATGAATTGACAGTATTTAAATTTCAAGCGTATCACTGAATGCTTTCAAATTGCACATTACCATATTAACAGTTTAAATTCTTCAGGGAACCTACGCTTTATTTCAATGACACCAAAATTAAGAGACACTTTTAAGAGCTTAGCTAACGAAGATAAGTTTTGCTTTTATTCCTGGTTTAGATATGGTATAATATAATTTTGTCTCTTCATACAACGCGCAATACTTTTAATTGAATAAATGAATATTTAAACAACCTACTTATTTATTGATAGTCATCTGATCTAAATTGAGTCGATTATTACTGCGAATTGGTACTTTGTACTTGTGTAACAAACCACTTAAATAGACTTACATATGTGCACACAATTGTATAGATGCCAACAGGGAAAAGATTAAAGAAATAATATTGTCCACAATTCCTTGGATTGGACAAATTAGTTTCCTGTATAACAATCTACGTCTTAACTTTCTCTGTTCTCCAAAGGTTATGTAATTACAGCATTTATTTCATTCCTTAATTAGTCTACCTATTCGGGATCTCGAGACGCCACTGAATTAAATACGACTCTCTGAGAACGATATTTATGTCCCAGTGCTAGCAATGCAATATAAAATGTGGCTATGATTGTGGTTGCCATCTGAATTCCTTTACATAATTTCAATTCCAGTATGTATCCGCCAACTATGTTACATCTGAGAGATACTCATAGTTCAAATGATTTCACACGCTAGGTAGAAACACATGATAGCTTTAACTGCGTGGGTACATCTACAAGTTTGAGATCTTATCATTGTTGGAATATTATTTTATAATTAGTTGTTGTTGTGCGTCGACCTAATGCAAAACAGAGATGCTCGTTCCATGTAGACGTAATATTCCTACTTCGAATCGATAATGCCACATTAGTGCAATTTTAGCGAGTCTCCTCTTTACTTTTACTTGGTTATTCACAACGCAACTCAAAATATGTGTGTATGTTTATACTAATCTTTGGATCTGATCAATAAAATTATTTTGTTATTAAAAATTAATTTACAACATTCTGTGAATCAGCTTCGGTCGTCCCAGTCTGACAGAAATTTTCATTTCAAAGAATCTCATTTCTTTGATGAATGTATTGCAGGATATTTCCATAATTCTACAGTATTGAATATCACTGCTGGTCAGGGGCTTGTTATTACGTACTTGTTATGAGTTTGCAACAAATATTCAATTCCAGTCTAAACTATTACCATTCAGGTTATTATCTGCACTAATTCTGAGTATAATCGTCTGTATTACATAATTTAGCATAGCAAACTTTATGGCTATCTCGCAATTAATATTATTATCTATTCACTTGACAAACCTAATTTGTTAATACGTAGTAATTTAAAACCAAATGTAATTGTTTATAAATTCTTTTTTAGAATTGACAGATCAATTGGGTTAGTGTTTATTTGTTTAAACTTAGATTAAATATATCTCATATAATATCCTAGAGCGCTAACTAATTTGTTAATATCGTTGTAGCGGTTACTATGCCTCTTTCGATTCCTAGAAAGATATCGTGTCTAGCTAAAAGTGCTACGGTATTAGTGGAATACTGAAATACTTTGAACAATTAATAACGATTAACTTATACATAATTTTCCAATATAATAATCCTCTTCGGTTACTATAGATCGAGTGAGTGCTTTAGTAAGAAAATACTTTCAAATTTACTATACGACAAATCAATGGGTGTATCGAATGACTTATTATGCCAACAACACGTGCAGTAACTTATGTGCAGACAGCATATGAGCTATCAGCTAGGTAGACGGTACAATATCGATGTTATGTTCGATAATGTAAAATTGTAAATAATACTCTGCCCTGGCCTGGCTAAGTAGCTAGTTTAGCATGTATGGACTAAAAGGACTCTTTGCAATCAGATTTTTAATTATTATACGAATACAAAATATTCATTTAACAAATAGGGTATAATTTTTCTGTTGGGAATAGTTCATCGGTCGATAAAATTGTAAAATACATTAAACAAATATTAATCTATTACATAATGCTACAAGTACCCAGAAAATTAACTGATGATTTCATTCCTAAATTACGAAAGTATTCTTCTGAAAATTGAGAGGTCGCCCCCGAGCTGTGCCCCCCCACTGTGAGCAATCTCGCTTCGATCCGTGATCCATTTCTGATCGCGTAGTCGGAGGTGTATCTGTCGTCGCTCAGTAATCTGTTCTTGTAAAAGAGTTCTATTAATTGCGGCTGCGAACAAACTTTGCTTTTCAATTCTTCAATTGTGCAATCTTCAATGTAGAGCTCCTTCGGAATCCTCATTATCTCAACTAGTACGTAAAATCCCATTTTCCTTATTCCTTTCTGAAATCGAGATGAGTATTATTTTTGCTTTGTAGAATCTCTTTTGCCAACAGACACTTAGTTTGTAACTGTAGTCAGTATCTGAGTGCTCCTGAGCTTAGTATTTATATTTATTGCGAGTAGCAAGCCGAGTGCTTCGTATACACACTGTCTTGCAATTGAATATTTATATGTTCTATAGCGATAATATTTGATAGCTTTCTACTTTCGGTTGTTAAAAAATGATAAGGAATGAGTCATTAAAGCCATTTATTTGCTGTTTTATTGGATTCCTTAGATATATTGCTCATTCTTGTGATGATATCCGAATGGAATGTGTGCCACAATTTGATGCTGGATTCTAATGAGAGGAGTTTGTAAAACTATGATTACTATTTGCCAACAAGAAAATGCCATTTATTATCTACAATGAAGCTCTGTGTATTATTTAATACCTTGGAAAAGCAATTGATTCTGGCAAAAAGCACAATTCCTTTCTGAAATAGTAATCGCGAAAACGGTAGCATTATGTAGCGATAACTGGGGAGCCACTTTGTAGGGAATTCTAGAAAATAAAGTGGATTCTGCTTCCCTCAACGCATTCGTATAAGTTGTTATTCTCCGTACTAATCAGTCTAATCACTGCACAATTACTATTCATTATCTCATTAGTTATTACTCTCCACCTTGGTCTTGACCTGTGTAAGATCCCGATGCTCTACGCCACTGATGTTTACTTGCTTGTTTACACACAAATAACTTTGTTACACTAAATTATCTTGTTGTTTACTGCCAAAGTTTCATATTACGGCCCTTGCAGGAATCACTACAGCTCTGTATTTCGATTCTGATAAGCAACTTGGCTGGATCCGAACTCTGATCTTTTAATTGAATTTTAAATTTAAATTGTTGTTCTCGTTTGCACCAATTAGGATTTTAGTGATGTGGCATTATATCCTGATGTGAAATTACTAATTTCAATCTATTAAAATTAGCCGTTTAAATTAAATTGTTATCGTTTTCACAACATGCTCTCTGACCCATTGTTTCCCTCCGATTGCCAATCTTATCTTCTTAATACAATCTCATTCGCTTCGGTTCTAAAGCAGATTGTGGCCAACAACAGTGTTACTTGAGAGCGTCCTTAACTCAACCAATTGTTCCCAGTTTAGCTCGAGAAAAATGTCAAAAATTTGAACATTATCATGCGTGGATTCTTTTGGCGACGAAGTGGTTACAATTCGATTATATTAATGAAGCCCAATTCCTCTTTACTGTAATTAGTTTTGAGTCTGTTAATTTATTTAGAGATTAAAACAGCAGTCAAAATCAATTTGTCTCCCACATTTGTAGATCTTCATTGTTACGATAACTGAGCGATACTAGGTAGAAAGTTTTTACGATTAACTGTTATGAGAGATAAGCGAGTTAAGAGGCTCTACAATGTGGCACTTAGCTTCCCAATTATCAGTTGATTTCTCTTCAATTTTCTGTTTCCTCCTTATCTCCAATTTGTTTGCATTTGTTAACCGCTTGTAAGGGTAGCGTGTTGACATTCTCAGACAAAATTTCATTCGTTTAGTTAATTAAGTTACCGCCCCTGACACGAGTGTTTAGTCTATAATCTGATTCTAATTAGTTTACTATTCAATTACTTGCATTCTAAGTAGATTCCTAATCTTATTAGCTAGCTAGCATAAATGTCTGTAGTAGTAGTACAGCCAGCTCCCAAAGTCGTCACCCATTCCATTCCCATCACCAATGGAAGCAGCAGCGAGCAGACACAGGAAATCCCGGAACAGCCGCGATCGAAATCCCTGATCGGCATAATATACCCCCCGCCCGAGGTGCGGAATATAATAGACAGAACCGCAGAGTTTGTGGCGCGGAATGGCGCTGCGTACGAGGCGAAGGTCCGGGATTCTGAAACAGGGAATAATAAATTCAATTTCCTGCACCCCACCGACCCCTACCACGCGTACTACCGAATGCGCGTGAATGAGTTCAAGGAAGGAAAGGCGGTTCCCAATCCGGTCATGCACATCACCACTGGCTCTGCTCCCAAGCCCTCCATTCAGACCATAAAGCTGGACAGCTTGGTGCCCAAGGAACCGCCGAATGACTTCGATTTCATCGCCGAGCCGCCTTCGATCTCCTCGCTGGACTTAGACTTTGTGAAACTGACGGCGCTGTTCGCTGCGCAGCACGGCCGCTCCTTCGTGAACAGACTGATGGACAAGGAGCAGAAGAACTACCAGTTCGACTTCCTGCGTCCGCAGCACAGCCTATTCACCTACTTCAACAAACTAATCGAGCAGTACCAGCGAGTGCTGCTGCACCCGAAGAACATCCTGGACTCCCTCTCCCGAGACCTGTACTCAACGGACAACTTATTCGAACGCGTCGACAACCGTTTCCATTGGAACAACTACCAGCGCCGGCAGCGCCAGGGCGAGGAGGAGAAGAACGAGCGCGAGCGCGTGGCATACGCGCAGATCGACTGGCACGACTTTGTTGTTGTGGAGACTATCAACTTCACCGAGGAGGAGACCGGCTTCTTCCCGCCGCCCGTCACCCCGCAGACCCTGACCGCGCGGCTTATCGCGCAGGCCAAGCACGAGGCGAAGGCCAACGCGGAGCCTGGCGAGGAGGCGCGGGAGGTGGAGATGGAGGACGAGCTGCTGCCGGCAGAGACCGCCCCGCAGCCGGAGGAACCCGACCCGGTCCCGCCGGTGCCGGTCATAGACACCGCGCCCCCGGTGCAGGAGGGGGACATCATCATCCGGTCCGACTACGATCCGAAGGCCCGGCCTAAGCCCCCGCCCGCCGGGCCCGCCGCCGACAAGTTCCTGGCCTCCCCCATAACCGGGGAGAGCGTCCCCTCTCAGAAGGTGACGTCACACGTGAAACACCTGCTCGTGGACGCCAAGTGGCGCGAGGCGCAAGCGAAGCTGGGGCAGCAGCAGCACCAGCAGGTGGAGGTCTACGCGGAGGGCAGCCAGATCACGCAGAACCTGCGCGGGCTGGCCGAGCGGCGGACCGACATATTCGGGTCCGAGGAGACTGTCATCGGCCGCACGATAGGGGAGGAGCAGGGGCCCGAGGCGGTGGCGCTGGCCTCGGAGCTGGCGGAGGGCGGGGTGCTGGACGACGCGCTGAAGGCTCTCAAGTACACCATCGAGGAGTCCCCCAAGATCGGGCCCTCCATGCCGCAGAAACCTCCGCAGAAGCCGCCGCCCGTTCTGGCGCCAGCCATCCCTCCCCCGCGGCCGATGCTCCCTGCGAATCCGCGCGTCCCGCCGCCGCGCGCGCCGCTCGAGATCCGCCACTCGGCCCCGGCCCTGCCCCCCGGGCCCCCGCCCAGACCCATGGGGGAGCCCAGGCCGCACTTCGGCATGCAGCCCAACCCGGGCCTGATGCCGCGGGCCCCGATGCCCGGGAACTTCCCGCCCCCCATGATGGCGCCGCAGCCGTTCATGCACCCGCCGGCTAACCCGGACCCCATGCACGCGCGACCGCCGCACTTCCCGCCGCCCCCCCTCGAGCCCGGGCCCAAGCGGCCGCGCACCGAGGAGGAGATGCTCGTGCTCGAGGAGGAGTTCGTCCGGTTCCACCCGGGGCCCGTCTCATTCAGGGTGCACTGCCCACAGCTGCCCGATAAGCCCGAGTGGAACCTGAATGGACAGATCCTGACCATAACCCTGCCTGTACAGGACCAGGTGTCCGTCGTGAAGGCGATGATCGCCGGGCAGATCGACATGCCCATCGGCAAGCAGAAGCTGCAGCTAGGGACCATATTCCTGAAGGACTCGAACAGTCTGGCGTTCTACAACTTCTCCGAGGAGTCAGTTGTACAGCTCGTGGTCAAGGAGAGGGGCGGGAGGAAGAAGTGAGACATTCCAGCTAGTAATTAATTAATTAATTAACTGACACTTGAACATTATTCACTCTGGTAGTTGGTTTAATTTGTAGGCCGCGTTATACAGTGGCACTTGTACAATAATATGTGCAACTGTGCTGTAAGATTGCAATTTAGTTGACAGTTGGGAAGCGATTGGATTCTGAGCTATAGCATTACGATATACTGCGCTATAATGAAATGGTACAGATCGTACTCGCTGGCGCTGATCTTAGGGCCGGTTAGCGGCTCGCTGTACCACAGATCGAAAGAGGACGCTAAACTGAGAAAAACTTTAATCCAGTTGGCCGTAGCCTCGCTGTGCTACACGTCCTTTGGATTCGCGGCTTCCGCTCTGATCCCGCGGTTCCGCCTGGGCTGCTCCTACTACACACTCGCGGCTCTGCTCACCTCCTCCAACTTCCTATTCACGCGGCAGTTCCTCCTGGAGAAGGAGTGGCTATTTAGAGCTGAGTTCTCTCCTAAGCTGAACCTGTACGCGACCAGCGCGGTGGCGGGCGCAGAGACCGGGTTCGTAGTGGAGGCCATCCTGGCGGAGGGCGGTCTGCTGTCCACAGCGAGAGCGGTCGGCTTCTGGGCGTTGGCGGCGGTGGCAGCGCAGTTCTGCTTCGACCGATTGGAGGCCTGGCGGATCCGTAAGTCCCTGCAGCTGCACAGCCCGCAGCTGTTCCCGCGGTCCGAGCTGAGCTCCCCCGAGGCGGCCGTGACCTGGCTGGAGAGACTCATCCTGCGCGAGTGGGAGATCGACAAGATGCGGAAGGAGAGCGCCTCGCTAAACCTGAGACTCATCCGGGAGGTGGACAGGGTGCGGCAGGCCAAGGCTGTGCTCAGCGATAATAATATTTCTGATAACATCGACCGATTAAACGAATAGCTATTCTCCCTTGCTAGCCACATAACCCTGTGTATAACTTTGGATAGAATAGTTAGCTCGCTAGACAGAATGGCCACCGGCTTAGAGAACCTGCTAAGCATAGCAGAGACTGACCAGGAGGACGCGGTACAACATGACATCATTCATATCCGCGTGCAGCAGCGCAGCGGCCGCAAGCTGCTCACCACGGTGCAGGGAATAGAGGAGAAGTTCGACAAGCGGAAACTGGTCAAGTACATCCGCAAGCAGTACGCCTGCAGCGGCACCGTTATAACGCACCCCGAGTACGGACAGGTGCTGCAGTTCCAGGGGGACCAGCGCGCACACGTGCAGGAGTTCCTGCTGCAGATAGAGATGTGCGGGAAGGGACTCATCAAGATACACGGATTCTAGACACTGTTATAGCTTATTTGGTGTATTGTTTGAACTCCATTACAAATGCTTGCTTAGTTGGTATATGAATATAGTGCCTGTTTGGTGCATTAGTTAGCTGCATACGCATGTCTGCATTCCCACACGCACACCCCCGCAGCGGGCCCCAGGAGCCGCCCTTCCTCAAGCAGAACACGCTCCCCACTCAGGACCGAGATCTGCGTTTCCTCAACCACCGCTCCCCCAACCACACCGGCCCGGTCTACCCAGGAGACCCGCACGCGTGCGGACAGTTCATCCAGCCGCCGCCCCAGATAGACATGCCCCCCTATCGCGGCCAGCTGCCCCCCGTCCGGCCGCACTACGTCCCGCGGCACCAGCAGCAACAGAACCTGCAGAGACAGGTGTCGCTGCAGCTTTTCAACTACGCCAGCAGCGCAACTGCAGCTTCAGGTACGGACTAACTGCGAACTGATTACAACCGAATTCTTGTTTTATTGTATTAGTGTAGGCAAGTTAAGTCAGCGATGATCCAGTGATTTTTATAATTGGATAAGAAATAGATTAGTTAGTTTGCAGGCGAAGGTATTTAATATTTGTTAGTGCGAGTAATTAATTGTTAATTTTTAATCAATATAATATGTCAACTATTTATATTATTTGTTTCTTTTGCAATTTCAGTGGAGTCCCCCCAAGCCCCTGAATTGCCACCGAAGCCGAACTCTGGCCTGCAGGCACAACAACAACAACACCCACAACAACAACAACAACAACATCAACAACATCAACACCCACAACAACAACAACAACAACAACAACATATTACAGACCCATATGCCCCCCCTCCCCTCCCGGCTAGGCCGATGCACCAACTCGCCGTGGAGGCTGTGCCCCCCCACAGGGAGCCGCCCAGGTTAGTTTAGCTATCTCAGTTATTAGACTACCTCAACTGTATTGTAAGACTAGGAATATGTATTAGAACAATGTGCTATGTAACAATAGTTATAATGAAAACAATCTCTCGCTGCATTCCATTTGCTCTCTTCTGTTGCTGTTCTATGCTTGTGTCGGCGGAAGAGGGATTCTCCAGGTCCGCCACGCCCTCAGACGCGCCCGTGCAACTCGTGAAGCCCGACTACGAGCACCAGAAGCTGGAGATTATAGAGGAGAACGTGGACCTGCTGAATAGCATCGCCGGGGCGGTTGCCGTTGTCGCCGTCGTGGGTCCGTTTCATAGCGGAAAGTCGTTCCTGATGAATCAGCTGATGGGCAAGAGCAGCGGCTTCGGAATAGGAAAGTACGTGGACCCCAAGACCATGGGCATCTGGATGTGGGGGAACCCGATGACCGCAGACCTCGCGAGCAGGGGGAACATATCCATTGTCTTTCTGGACACAGAGGGCTTCTCCTCGCGAAATGTTTCCGAGTTGTACGATGCGAAAATATTCGCAGTGACGAGTCTTCTTAGCTCGTTTTTGCTGTACAATTCTGTGAAGATCATCAACCAAGATGACCTGGAATACCTGGAGCTGTTGGCGCGCAGAACGCGGCTTTTCGCACTCCAGGCGCAGATCAATAAGTCCATCTACCACGACTCGTTCGACCACGAGCTGCTGCGCTTCCCGCCGCTGATCTGGGTGGTGCAGGACTTCGTGCAGGCCGCCAAGCCGGGCGAGTCCCCCACCGACTGGCTCAACAAACTGGTCGCCTCCACGATGAAGGAGAACCAGGACTTCGACCTCAGCCTCGCGGAAATATTCGCAGATCTGCACTGCCACCCAATCTTTATCCCTTCCGCGGAAAAGAAGATTCTAGAAGATCTCTCCCTCGCGACTGAGGCCGATCTCACCGCGGACTTCAGAGCAGACCGCGACGCCCTCAAGAAGCGAATTACAGATACGATTAAGCCTAAGATGAAGTACAACAAGCCCATCCGCGGGCCCGAGCTGGCCACTTTGCTGCGCGTGCTAGTCATCGCCTCCAACGACGGGTCTCTGCCCGAGATCCCCGGGAGATGGAAGATATTCCTCGACCAGCTGAAGGTCTCCAGCAAGGAGAGCTGCATCCGCTACTACAACACAGAGCTCGAGAGCTTCAAGAACTCCACTGGGAACATCCCCCTCAACGTGAGCGTCCTGCGGCACTGGCACCTAGATATGCTCGCCAAGACCGAGGCTCTGTTTCGCAGTCTGCTGCTGGGCTACTCGGAGCTGGTCGCGGTTCCGCTCACCGACCTCGCCAACAAGCTGGAGACCAAGTACCGCCTCGAGCGGGAGATAAACCTGAAGCGGATTAACTCCAAGTGCATCGAGAGCAAGCAGCAGCAGAGCATAAGGGCGGAGCAGATGCTCGGCTCGCTGGAGCTCCCGCAGCGCATGCACGAGCTGCGCGAGTACATAGAGTTCGTAAAGCGGGAGTGCTACAAGGACTACTGGGCAGCCGTGACATACCTGTCGGACGTTAAGGACGTTAAGCAGATCGGTAACGAGCTGCTGACTGCCATTAGTGAGATAGCGGTCACGTTTGTGGAGGAAAATTTAAGAAAGATTGTTGAGCTTTATGTGAGCGCGAAACAAATCGGAATTTCTGATTTCCGAAGTTCAACTGAGTTTAAGGTACAGGAACCTCTCATTTCGCGGGAGTTGAAACGGTTATCCGACCTCGCGGCTAATCAGGCGCGAAAAGCCGCAGAAACGTATGCTGACTCCTCTCTTGACAAAGGGAGCTACAAGGAGTTCTTAGAACAGCTAGAACAAGAGCTGATGAAAGAAGCAGCTGTGTTTTCTAACAAGAATGTTGCGATTTTAGCTTCCAAATGCCGCGAAGTAATCTCCGCTCTGAAGCTGGAGTTCACTGGCAACACGGGCCCCGACAAGATTCAGCTGCCGCTGTTCGAGGCGACCTTACAGACGCGCCTGCAGCTCGAGGAGAGCAAGGTGCATCGCAGGTACAGCGACCACTTCAATCAGTTCACGGAGTTCCCGGAAATAGAGGAGCACAGACAGAATCTGAAGAAGGAAATTCAGACACTGAGAGAGCAGCGGGTCCAGGATAATCTAGACGCGCTCACCAAAGAGGTTTCCATTCCTCTGGCCAATGCCGTCTCCATTGTTAAACTGTCCGCCGCGAAATATGACACTGTTTATGAGTTCAGAGAGTTTGTTATCCGCGTGTGTAGCATCGAGCTGAAGAAAGGGAAGGCAGTCGACTGGTCGGAAGACATGCGAGCGAATGTGATAGATAACTTTATAAGCGGAGATAAGTTCGTTCAAAGCGAGATCCAGGAAAGAGAGGGACTGTTTTCTAGCGTGAAGGGGTGGCTGTTGAGAATCTTTAGTTTTTTCATGTCATTTTTGTTTAGTGAATCTAGTGATCTATAAATTGATAGCATACATGTTAGCCATTGTTAGGAGTTTAATAATTTCTCTCTTTGCTTAGTCCTGAGAAGAGGTCGACCAGCGGGCGGTATAACGGGGCGGACCCGGGCCTGACTGCCCAGCTGGAGGAGCTCTCCAGGGATCCGGGCGCCGTCGCGGAGAAGCTGAAGCGCGTCGCGGAAGTTCTCATCGCTTTTCCGCGGAAATACGAGGCCGCCATCCAGGGCAAGACCAAGCTGCTGCAGGAGTCCATTCTGCTCGGACAGCAGGACCTGCGGCTGCTGCGCGAAGAGCTGCAGCGGGCCAGGAGCTCCCTCGTGACGTCACAGACCGACACACACGCCCTCATGGGGGAGATGCAGGTGCTGAGACAGGAGAACCTGCAGCTTAAACAGGTGAGTGGGTTAAGAGTTGCACAGGTTATAAGTTACAAGTTGTAACAGGCTGGGAGTTTGCCCGAGCCCTGCTACACGGACGAAGAGACGCAGCTGCTGATTGCGGATCTGAGGAGTCAGATTGCGAACCTCAAGTCGGAGGTCCCGGACCCGAATCTCTGCGAGAGTCTCCGTCTCATGATTAAGCTCCTCGAGGAGGACAGGAAGGCAGTCGAGGTATGACAGCATTCTCTGTCATTTGTTAACTTTAGTTCTAACGGCTTTTGTAGAAAAAGTACACACAAGTTAGCGACGAGCTGCATAACCGGGACAACGAGATTTCGCGTCTCCTGAAGGAGCACGAGGCGAGCGGTAACTTCATCCAGGAGGGCCGGACGGGTCTGGAGAAGCACTTCAACGCTCAGATGGAGGAGCTGCGCCGGGAGCGGGGCTCTCTGCGGCAGCAGCTGGAGATAGCGGAGCAGAAGCTGGAGGTGTCGCAGCGGAGAGAAGTGGCCGAGCACGAGCCGGGGCCCAGCCGGGTAGAGCTACAGGTAACCAGTGTGTTACAGGCGTTTGTAATACGCTCCTAATCCTGTCTGATCCGATTTCCATACGCATAATCACAAATTAAAGTTACGGTACTACAGGGGAAGTTTCCAAATTTTTGCGCTCCTAAATTTATTCCTAGACGGACTGTGTATATGAATGTGTGTGCTGTAGGGAGTGATAGAGACTGCGAACGGGTTCCGTGAGCAGCTGCAGGGGCGCATACGGGACCGGGACGAGGAGATAACGCGCCTGAAGAAACAGCTGGTGGACAGCAGACAGGTCATCTCCTCTTCCTACACCGGAAGTGACCCCAGCTCTAGCCCGTACAGCGGGTCCGAGAGTGAGGCGCGGATTAGCGAGGAGATGCTGGGACTGCAGATAGAGAACCGGAACCTGGACAGAGAGGTGCGGGAGCTGCGAAAGCGCAGCGGGGCGGAGGGGGAGACCGAGCGGCTGGAGAGAGAGCTCGCGGGGGAGCGGGAGCGCGTGCGGCGCTGCGAGAGACTCGTCGAGGAGAAGGAAGCGGAGCTGCAGCTGCTAGCCAGTGCGGACCACGGACACAAGGATAGCGTAGGTGCTGTTGCCCCTATGCGATGTGTTGTTAACTCTGTGCTTAGGAGAAGGACGATATGATAGAAACGCTGCTGGGAACAAAGGCGTCTCTGTCGCATGCTGTGCAAGAACTGAATGTGAAGCTGGAGGACCAGAAGCAGCTGAAGAACGAGATCGTGGTGCTCCGCAACTGGCTGGAGGGCAGAGACAGACACATACAGCAAACCAACGACTCCATGTCCCAGCAGATCAAGGAGCTGGACTACTACAAGCGACTGGCAGACGAGTACGTAAAGCGGTACAACGGCACCATGGACTACTACAATAAGCTGAAAGAGGACCTGGCCAAGAGCGACAACTCACTGCAGTGGTTCAAGCAGCGAGCGCGGGATCTGGAAACCAAGCAGTCCTCCACGCCCGACTTCAACACGGCCAAGGAGGTGTACGACGCGCACGTAGAACAGCTGACGCAGGAGATCGAGGCGCTGCGGGCCGACAAGAAGAAGGCGGACAGTGCGTGCAGCGAGCGCGAGACCCAGATCAAGCGGCTCGAGAGAGACCTCAAGGACCTGAGTGTGGAGTTCGCGCAGCTCAAGAACGAGAGGCACCAGCCCATGGCCCCGTATCCGCAGAACATGTACTACATGCAAGACCCCCCCGGGGCCGCCAGGATTCCCGAGCCGTACAACGTGCCGAGGCTCCCGCCCAGTAGGGAGTATGGACAGGGACGAGACACCGGCGTGGCGTATCCCAATCCGAAGAAATAACAACTAATCTGAGTGAGTAGTCTCCCTAAACAAACTCTATTTGAGACTGGATTAATGATTTTATCCTCTTTGAATTATACTGTTAGTTTTAGCACTTTGTATTTCTGTACTTCTGTAACTTTTCTAATTGTCTGAAGGTCTTCTATATTAGCGAGTTTGTGCCGGTTATTTGAGAATGGCGAGCAGCATGAACGCTATTGAAGGCTTCGGGCTGTCCCCCGGTTTGCAGGACCTGCTCCAGAGACGGGAACAGCAGTTCAGCCTGTTCCAGCAGGAGAACGAGCGAAACAACGCTAATCTGCGCGGAGAGATTGATATGATTAAGCAGCGACTTAACGATCTCGAGACCCAGCCTCCTAACCCCACCTCCATGCTCGCTTCCTCTAACAGCTACCGGGAGAGCGACCAGCCCGAGAGTATGAACAGGGATGGCATTAACAGCATGCCCGCGAAATATCCGTCAGAAACCGCAGACGCTGCCAACGGAGAGACAGTGGCCTGCGGGCCGGATAACTCAGCGTACGAACTCCTGAATGAGCAGTACTTTGCTCTGAAAATAGAATTCCAAATGTTCAAGTACCAAACCGGGAACCCCAACTGCTCAATTGCACGCAATACGGGAGAGCTCGCTATTGTGCAGGTTGCCAAGTGCGAGCTGGAGAGACAGATCGCGGACATGCGACAGGAGCTGCAGGCGTCCAGGGACACCATACAAACTCTGCAAGTGAAGAATGAGCAGTTGGAGTTGAAGGTTTGGATATCTCTGAATAGCAATATACTGATTATCTGTATATATTGTGTTATTTTGTTTCTATTAGGAGGACGGTCTTAACAATTCCGAGAACCAGATGTCCAACCTGGAGACGACCTACGCCGATCTCCAGGGGCAGTACAACGAAATGTCCCGCAACAACGGGGCTCTGGAGAGACAGATCCGGGACCTGCGCGAGGAGCTGAGGGAGGCGCGGGGCGGGGCCGAGGGGGCCGCTATGGACCGGAGTCTGGAGCGCACCAGACAAGAGACCGGCCGTCTCGAGGCTGCTCTCCGACAGCGGGAGGAGCTCCTGCAGAGGAACGAAGTAACGTCTCTAACTGGGCTATATACTGTGTAGTTATTTAGTTATTCTGTAGCAAACGATCGCAGCTCTCCATCAAGATAAGCAGAGTATCCAGAGAGAACTGTTGCGCCTGGAGAACGAGAAAGACGAGATTCTCAAAAAGAACGAAGTATTATTTTTATATTATTAGAATAATAGTAGGAACCAGTGCGTCACTCTCTGTTTGATTTAGGACAAGGAGGATATGCTGCAGGCCTTGTTGGACGACAAACAGTATTTCTCCGCTAAGCTGGAGGCGCAGGAGAGGACGATCTCCGAGCTGCGGTCGCTGGCGGAGGCAGGGGACGGCGCTCAGAAGCGGTGCCACAATCTGGAGATAGAGATTTCCGAGCTGGAGTTGAATTGCCAGACCAAGTGCTCCGAGTACACTCTCGTGATCGAGCAGCGGAACCGACTGCTCACGCACTGCGATATGCGCAACAAGGAGCTGCAGGACCTGCGAATGGGGGTGCAGACATACGAGAATGCTATCAAGGAGAAGGACGACATGCTCCGGATTGCGAAGGAGAGCGACCAAGAATTTCAAACTAAGATCGACACGCACTCGGTAACGCACCACTACCTGCAGGACGAACTGAATCACAGAGAAGTGGAGTGCCAGGACCGGAAGGCGGAGCTGCAGAAGGCGCGCGCCGACCTGGAAAAGAAAGACAAAGAAATATGCGATCTAAGGAAAATAATCGAGGCGAAAAAGAACCTCGAAAACCGAGTTCCAAACCCGTACATGCTCCCGTACGGACAGCCAGGGGCCTCCGCCTACCTCCCGCCAGCCTCCTCCAGCTACTACAACTCTCCCGACTCCTGAGCTCTCTGCCCTACTTGACATCAGATGTGTCCTGACTTCGTTTATAATTTTATTATTTTGCAAAAGTGACCCAAACCTTAGGCAAAGCGTTTGAAACTTTGTATTTTCTTTTACATTTTGGTTAATTAATTGTCAGTCGGTTAGTGGGAATCGGACGTACAAATGAGTCATTTAATTTAATTATTTACTAAACATAACAAGTTAAACAGACCAGTGAGAGGATATATATACCGTATATCTATTCTAAGCTAGGAGAGCTGAGATACGTTCACAGGCCTCCTTCTCCTCTTTATAAATATCTTTCTGCAGTCCGTACTCCCTAACTATGCCAAGCAGTCCCACTCTCTCCTGTCTACAGAATGCCACTGCGTTCTCGTGTTGGGCCAGACAGGTGGAGAGGAGGGACAGGATGTGTTCGTGCGTCGGTCTTCGCGGCTCTCTCAGCTTCGCTACGAGAATCTCCAGCAGCCCCGAAGCTAGCACCTCCTGCTTGAGGGAACTGTCGTCGTCAATTAGACTTTTGATTAGGAAAACTGCTTTTGTGGACAGCAGACTATCTAGGTTCTCAATAAAAGGAATCAGTTTGTAAATTCCTTTCTCCGCTTTGAAAACTAGGGTGGCTGGCTGGAACCCGCGGCAGAGACAGGAGAGCGCGTAGAGAACTTTCTTCTTTGCTGGTTCTTGCAGATTCTGGTCACTGAGCAGTGACAGATAAGCCGGAATTGTATTTGTCTGTAAGATCGTTTGCTGAACCTTAGGATTGTTCTGCGCGATAACTGCCAGTACCTCGCAGCTCTCTTGTACTAGCTGTTTGTACTGTAGACATTTCAGCATAACTTCATGACCACCCATTTGCACAAAGTCCTGCGCCAGGTCCAGGTCATCAACGAGTAGCGCGATCTCTTCCATAATCTCATTTATTTCCTGCGTCTTTTCAGCATCCAGCTCGGATTCTAGCAGGAGACCGATGCTGTCCAAATGTTTCTTCAGATCTCTAGCCAGGTCTGTTGCATTCTTCGCCACACTGCTCAGAGCGCCGGACAGCCACTGCTTGTCTCCCTCTGACAGCGGCTTAGGCGCCTCTGCCGCGGGGGCTGTCGCCTGTATCGACATCTTCAGTACTTCCTGCAGTGCTGCCATGTACGTATACGTGTCTGCTTATAACTAATGTCTGAAATAGAAGTGGGGTCATATTTTATAAGTAACTTTAGATATTAGTCAAGAATATTCTAGAAAATTCTATAGCTTCTAGATAGTGCGGGTTGAATCTAGCTGTTCTAGAATCGCTGGTTTATTCTTACAGTTATAGCACTTATTCGGATTAGCAAAATGGCCACAGGTATTCGTCTTCTTCGCGCGCTCCGGCCGCTGGCCGCGGCTCGCTTCGCGCCGCGCGCTGCGCTCTGGCGACAGGTGCGCGCGGCCAGCGGCGGCACCGCGGAGGTATCCTCCATTCTGGAGGAGCGCATCTTGGGACACAGCACGCGCGCCGAGCTCGAGGAGACGGGGCGCGTGCTCTCGATCGGGGACGGGATCGCGCGCGTGTACGGCCTGAAGAACATACAGGCGGAAGAGATGGTAGAGTTCAGCAGCGGACTGAAAGGAATGGCCCTCAACCTGGAGCCGGACAATGTGGGGATAGTCGTGTTTGGAAACGACAAGCTGATCAAGGAGGGGGACGTGGTGAAGCGGACAGGAGCGATCGTAGACGTGCCCACTGGGGAGGGGCTCCTGGGGCGGGTAGTAGACGCTCTCGGGACTCCGATCGACGGGCTGGGACCGATCCCGTCCGACAAACGCCGGCGAGTCGGCCTCAAGGCGCCCGGCATAATCCCTCGGCGGTCCGTGAACGAGCCCATGCTCACCGGCATAAAGGCAGTCGACTCGCTGGTGCCGATCGGACGCGGGCAGCGCGAGCTGATCATCGGAGACCGACAGACCGGAAAGACGGCCATTGCCATCGACACGATCATAAACCAGAGGCGCTTCAACGAGGGCGCGGACGAGAAGAAGAAGCTCTACTGCATCTACGTGGCCATCGGCCAGAAGCGCAGCACGGTCGCGCAGATAGTCAAGCGGCTCACGGACGAGGGCGCCATGAAGTACGTCATCGTCGTCTCCGCCACTGCCTCCGACGCGGCCCCTCTGCAGTACCTGGCCCCGTACAGCGGCTGCGCAATGGGGGAGTACTTCCGCGACAACGGGAAGCACGCGCTCATCATA
The DNA here is from genome assembly GCA_028753945.1 of Hexactinellida sp. DTS-2022. Classification (NCBI taxonomy): domain Eukaryota; kingdom Metazoa; phylum Porifera; class Hexactinellida; species Hexactinellida sp. DTS-2022. Next base: position 3,546,509 of record JAPNXP010000015.1, read on the forward strand.
TACGACGACCTGTCTAAGCAGGCCGTGGCCTACCGACAGATGTCCCTGCTGCTGCGACGCCCGCCCGGACGGGAGGCGTACCCCGGGGACGTGTTCTACCTGCACTCGCGGCTGCTGGAGAGAGCCGCCAAGATGAGCGAGGACTACGGGGGCGGCTCCCTGACCGCGCTGCCCGTCATAGAGACGCAGGCGGGCGACGTGTCTGCCTACATCCCAACCAACGTCATCTCCATAACGGACGGACAGATATTTCTGGAGACCGAGCTCTTCTACAAGGGAATCCGCCCCGCCATAAACGTGGGTCTCTCCGTGTCCCGCGTGGGCTCCGCGGCGCAGACCAAGTCCATGAAGCAGGTGGCGGGCACCATGAAGCTGGACCTGGCGCAGTATAGGGAGGTGGCGGCCTTCGCGCAGTTCGGCTCCGACCTGGACACGGCCACGCAGAACCTGCTCAACCGCGGCGTGCGCCTCACGGAGCTGCTGAAGCAGGGGCAGTACCAACCCATGGACATTGCAGAGCAAGTGGCAGTGATATTCTCAGGCGTCAGGGGACATCTGGACAAAGTGGACCCTTCTAGGATAACGGACTTCGAGGTGGCATTCCTGAAGCACATCAGGAACACCCAGCAGAACCTATTAGATGAGATTCGGAAGAAAGGAGAGATTTCAAAGGAGAATGAGGATTTGTTGCGCTCAGTGGTAGTGGCTTTCGTGAAGTCATTCTTATAGCGCCCACTAATTGCACTGACGCGTACGTTAGAGTAGTATAGACCATAATAAGTAATGTGTGTTATTATTGATAGTTTGTGTCCGACAATGAATCAAAACCCTGAATGTGTCTTATCGCACCTGGCAACATCTATTTACAATAGGTATTTATAATTAATTAGCGGTGTTGCCGATGGCAGAACTGAACCCCCCAGAGCTGTTCATCGGATCGGACGCCATTCAGCAGTTCCCGCAGGAGCCTGTCTCCCTGGCAGAGCAAGAGGCGAAGCCGAAAATAATTCTAATGGGTCTGCGGCGCTGCGGCAAATCCTCGATTTCGCAGGTGGTCTTCAACAAGATGACCGCGCACGGGACGCTGCTGCTGGAGAGCACCACCAAGATCGAGTTTCGGGACATCGAGACGAACTGCTTCCTGCACTACGAGCTCGTGGAGATCCCCGGACAGATGGACATCTTCGAGTCGACCGTCCCGCTCAACCACGAGGGGCTCTTCTCGAACTGCGACGCGGTTATCTACATCATAGACTGCTCGGACACCTACGAAGCGGCGCTGCCCTACCTCTACCAGATCGTCAACTGCGCGCACAGGATAAACCCGCGCATCCGCTTCGAGGTGTTCATCCACAAGACGGACGTGCTGCGCCAGGAGGGCGACAAGCTGGCGATCCGCCGCGACATTTACTACAAGGTGACGCGGGAACTGCAGGATTCCTGTCTCGAGGTGGTCAAGCTGCACTTCCATCTGACCAGCATATACGACTACAGCATATTCGAGGCGCTGAGCACCGTGGTGCAGAAGCTGATCCCCGAGCTGCCCACGCTGGAGAACATGCTGAACCTGCTCAACCAGAAGTGCCGCATCGAGAAGTCCTATCTGTTCGACCTGCACAGCAAGATATACGTTGCTACCGACAGCACGCCCCTGGACATCAGCATGTACGGTCTCGTGTCCGACAAGATTGACATCGTCCTGGACATGGCCAACATGTACGACTCCAGTGGCGACGGGAAGATGGCCAATCTGTCCTCCACTTTCGACATAAACAACAAAGTGGTTCTCTTTCTGAAGAAAGTGAATCTGTACCTGGCGCTGGTGTGCATAATGAATGGGGAGGACCTGCAAGAGACCAGCGGACTGATCGAGTACAACTTCCAGCTGTTCAAGCTGCAGCTGGAGCACGTGTTCGCTGTGCGGACGCGAAACTCGAAGGAGAAATGACCTAGCATGGCACCTAACAACTCTTTAATTGTAATTAATTCGTCAGGAGTTACTTGTGCTGTTATTCTTATTTACCAGTTTAATGAATGAAATGTTGCTAGAATTAATTATTAATTAATAGAATGGAGATAGGAGCTAACTGATCAGACTGGTTAATGGCGCTTAAAGAGAACGGAGTCCCATTTTTGGAGGACATTTTCAAGATACTTCTGGTCGGTGACCTGTCGGTGGGCAAGACCAGCTTGATGCTGAGGTTCACCGAGGCCTCTTTCAGCGCGAAGCAGCCCTCCACGGTCGGAATCGACTACAAATGCAAGCGCCTATTTATCGGGGAGGAGAACTTCAAGGTGCAGGTCTGGGACACGGCCGGACAGGAGCGCTTCCGCACTCTAACCAACGCGTACTACCGCGGCGCCAACGGCATCATCATAGTGTACGACATTACAAGCCAGCTGTCATTCGACCACTGCACACTCTGGATTGAGTCCGTGAGGCAGAACGCGCCCGTCAACGCCAAGGTGATGATATGCGGCTGCAAGTCGGACCTGCAGGAGGAGAGGGAGGTGCCGCGCGTCTCGGGCGAGGAGCTGGCTCGGGCTGTCGAGGGGCAGTTCTACGAATGCTCCGCGCAGACAGGGGAGAACTGCGAAGATATATTCGTAGAGATTATGCAGGAAATAAAGAAGAATCGGAAGAGCACCAAGGAGCGACAGGACCCGTACTATTATCAGAGAATCCACGACCACAAGGTTAATAAAACTGGCTGCTGCCATAACTGAGACTTTTTGCTAATTTTCTAGCTGTTTTTAATTTGTATCTGTGATTATTTAAATTTAAATAATTGAGTTTTATACATATTGAAAATTTTGATATTTGTTTATTAATAAATCGCAAATCTGTTATTTACATAATAAAATAACAATTGAAATAATATTAATATTATTAATTAAACGCATCTACATGTCAATAACCTCAACACAGTAAGGATTGTCATTGAATAAGGAATTCCATTCAATCAGACCATAATATCGAGATTGGTTTGTAAAATCGTCGCTAACCGAGAAATAATCGCTCCTTGCATAAACCTGCCTCCTCGACCTAGTTGCTCGCGGGTGGCTGTCTCTTCTTAAGCAGAACATCTTTGTTATTTGGACTGCACAAATAACAATGAGAAAACTCATAAATATAATAGATCCTAGCACAACCACGCTTACTGACAATCCAATTAGAGTTGCGACGGATTCGCTTACCGACTCCTGGGACTGCATGCTAATTTATATTAGTTTGTTTGTCCTTTTTATGTAAACTCCTATGTCAGCTCGGCTGCTTTTATTCTGCAGACATTAAGCTATCCTATTTCTACTGATGACATCAACATTCTTGTTTAAATAGTCACCAAAATGAATTCCTCCAACATTTGGGTTTATTACTCAAACAGTGACGTTTTGTTGCCTGCCTCCTCAAAGGTATTCCCATTTTTTAATTAGATACTAAATTCTACACGAATTCACTTCCATACGTTTCTAGTACTAGTCAATACAACAGCCTCTATTTAGCTGATTGCACTGAGCTACCCGATGGCATTGGCTAACGTAGATAATAGCCTCAGTCACCAGTTGCGCGTCCCGCCCGAGGTCCTATACCGCATTATTAACCATTTGGCGCTGGCAGACATCCTGGCACTGGGGGGCACCTGCAGCCACCTGTACCAGGTCTGCCAGTCGCCCGCCGCGTACGAGCATCTCACAGTCGACAGGAAGATTAATGTTAAGAAGATAATAAGGAAATGTGACAGGCACTACTTCGTCAAAACCCGTTCTATTTCTTTGAATGGTTGCCCACTAAGCGCGCACTCTCTTCTCGAGGGAAAACTGCAAAGTTTCCCAAGGCTTGCAAGTATCGACCTCTCAATCGCACCCATTAACCTGCAGCAAATAAGTCAGCTTGCGGAGTACTTTGCGCAGTTACAAAATGTTAAACTGTGCGTGGGAGTTCCCCACGTATTCCCAGGGACCGGGTTCTGGTCTTTGGATCAGTGCAAAGAGCTGAAACAGGTTCTGGTCGGTCTGCTCGCTCGCTTGCTACAATCCAACTCAATCAGAGAACTGCATTTGGTGTTTACTTTAAAAGACTCGATTTGTAACATAGAGAGTAAGGACGGTCTTGAAAATCTGTGTTTAAACTTGGCCCGAGTGCCGAGGAGAGTCAGAATAGAAAACTTTGCTTTATTCCGTCTTGAGGTCACAAATTACCTTCCCTTATTCTCCAACTCGCATTGCGTAGAAGAGTTCATCTTGCAGCAGTTCGATACCGGCGTCAATAACTTTACGGTTCCCATCTCTTTCTATGTGCCAGAAGATTCGGTTCCTATTAGCACTAATTGCAGGCGCCTCTACTTGGAACATAATGCCATCGCGAGGCCCGCATCAATACAGGCCAGTATAGCGGATAGCGCATTCAACAGAGAGTACAGCTCTCTCAACTTAATACCGGAGCATTTCCTGAATTGCATTGAGTTTGCAAACCTGTCCTATCTGGACCTGTCCCGTGTGTCCCCCTCCGTCGCTACGAAGGTTAGTCTGGATTCACTGCGCAGTCTGAGAGGCCTGAACATCTGCGGACAGGCCGCGCTGCTGCTGGAGATCCTGGAGCGAGTGCAGGTGTCCGCGGCCTTCCCGAGCCTCACGGAGCTAAACGTAGCGGGGATCCAGTGCAGTCAGCTGTTCGACCTCGTCCCCAAGAAGAACCTGATGCTGCTGGTCTCGCGGCTGCAGAACCTGAGATCTCTAACGCTCACACCCTGCATGACGCTACTGCCCTCAAACTCCATTGTTAAAGAGAATTCCTACCAGCCTGTCAAGATGCTAAAGCTCGACTCCTTTGGCATTTGTGTGCCTCAACTGTTCAAGTGCTGCCCCCGACTGGAGGCGCTCACTGTTACGGATAAGAATCTTATTCGGTGTCAGTTGTGCATAGACGAGTATTCAAATCTAAAGCAGACTCGTAAGCTCCTAAACCCGTCCTCAGAGAGCGCCCCTATTCCCCTCTCCCGCTTCTCTCTGTACTACAAACAGGGAGTCATCGACAACTACAGCGCCCTCCTCCTGGAGGAGATCTCATACTTCCAACTAACTACTCTTACGCACTTCAGTATTCAGACCAATAGGAACTTCCTTACCAACATTCTATGCAAGTTTATCCACAACAACTCGGACTTGCTAACGCTTCGCATAGAATCTCCTATAAACTTTACTCCCTTGGTATTCAAGGCAATGCACGGCCTCACCTCTCTGCGGAACCTGTTTCTCATCGGTTCCGCGGCCAGCGACGCCACCGTCCTGGAGCGGGCGATAGCCGCGCTGCCGCAGCTGGAGACGGTCTGGCTGCACTTTAAGAGTCTGTCCGCCAAACAGGGCAAGGAGCTGCAGACCAGACTCATGCGCCTTAGGGAGGTGCGAGCCGTACAGGACAGTAGCCTTACTGTGAACTACAGCAACAGAGAGTCCCAACTAGCGGACAGAATGTATGCCAGCATTGTTGGCTATCTGTACAGTAAAAGCGGGATTAGATAGCTCCTATATTGTGTGTATATTCTGTACTAAATGGCTATTAAAGAAGTTTATATCTTTTCTAAATTTTTAGGTCAGCTATTCAGCCGTATTAATGACTCAGCTGATAATCAAGTTGTACCTCGCTCTATACAGGCCTCTATGGAATAATGATTGAGGATATTTGGTTGATTAGTCAGCTGTGGTTTGAATAGGTACAGACAGCAGCTATGGAGTAGGTGGATGCTGGTCATTATCCTGATGAGAATATAAATATTCAAATGCTAACTCGTGAGGCTCGTGAGTCTTAGATTTCAATTCAAAGTTATTTGTCACACGCACAGGTTGTCTCATTTTATTAATTCATACAATTAGGTGAAATACCTCCAATAATGAATTTTAATAAGGGTTTTGATTTACAGTTTGCTATTTAGACTTAATAATTCTATTTTCTTCTGATAGTCTTGAAATGTTTGCCTGGTGATGTGCTCTCTAATATCTGAGAAGAATCTCTGATACTGGTTAATGTTGTGCAGCATTAGCAGCATTGGGAGTAGCATCTCTTTCGTGTTTGCCAAGTGGTGCAGATATGCACATGTGTAGTGGCAGCACGTGTAGCAGGGACAGCGGGGGTTAATCGGATGGAAGCACTCTCTCAGCTCGCTGTTGCTTATGTCTATCGTTATGCTGTTTGATTGCGAGTGGTGCTCTGTCGATTGCTCTCCTGGAGAGTTCTCAAAAGGGATGTTGAGAGCCGAGTTCTTGTTTTTGAGTTCCGTTAGGTACGAGCCGTCCAGGAGGTCCACTCCGTTCGCAATAGCGAGCAGGGCCAGGCCGGGACTGCCCACGCTGTGCAGCAGTTTCGGCTTGTCCCTCGGGAGCTCTGAGTGGATCTGTGTGAGCAGGTTAGCTAGGAGCGTGACGTCATTAGAATACGTAGCTTCGGTTACGCCATTTATAGAGAATCCAGCCACGGGCCTGTGTGAGATTGCCTTGGCCATAGCGACGCGCTTGTCCACCCTGTCTCCGCCCTCCAGACAGGCAAACAGCTTGCAGCCAGATTCTGTGCCGAACAGGGCAACGAGTTCATCCAAGTGCTCAATGCTCCTATTTATAGACTTGTCGATGCGTTTGGATGTAGCGGGGGTTTGTAGGGTGTCTCCTAAGCTCTCGAACATGTCCGGGGCCGCCTGGCCAACAAATGCTGCGTAATCATGCACAGTAACCTTTCTTCTGCCAGAAGGGGTCCACACAGAAACCGTGCTCTTGTCATTAAATTCGTGCGGCATCGGATTTAGCGAATCTTGGACAGATAAGAAGGTTGGAAATTGCAAGTCATTTAGAGCAGCGAATTCTTGGATATTTTGGTCCATCTCTTTGAGCCCCTCTGTCCCCGGGAATTTTATGAAATGGCCAAGCGAGATATTCAAGCAAACAGCTGTGCCCCCGAGATTAGCCTTGACAATGTCTCGCGTCAAATGCGGCACTGAGCCAGCGTTAGTGTCGATAAGAACAGCCGGCGTTTCTATCGGCTTTCTGTTTGGAATGCACAGGATGCCTCTGCGGGCAAGCGAGCCCCCAACGCTCTCGCATACGATTGAAAAGGGATTAGTCATAAGTAGTGTTCGAATCAGACCAATTATCCTTTCACCATTAAGGGATAAGCAAAATATCTAATTACTCTTGTTGAAACCAATAACTTTGGGTCTTTGCAATATCCAAATTCGTCTATTGTTATTTGTATGTGTTGTAGACAACCTGTGCAACATTAAGTAGATTGAATATCAATAAATACGTTTGACTATTAAATGAATGTTAATTAATTAATTATAACCATAGTAGTATCTGTAAATAGACCGAGAGATGGAGTATGACATCCCAGACAAACACGCGTTTGTATTCATCGTCATATCGAAGCGGCTCAGTTCAGAAAGTCTCTCCTCGCTAATGCGTCTGTTCGGAATCAAATCCGATGAGTGGGATAGGATTTGCCGCTCGCAATGCCCGCCCTTGGCCTTCCTGTGCTACCTGCATTTGATAGACTTGTTGGATAAATCGCTGCTCGAGAAACACCTGAAGAGCATCGGGGAGCTGGCTCTCTCCCGATGGCTGGCGGACAACTGGAGCAGCACGGACCGACCGGGCCCCGAGGACAAGCGCGACTGCGAACACAGAGCATTCACGGGGCTGGACTCGATCTTCTCGTCAGAGGTGTTCACGCCCGGAGACGCGTTGCAGAGCCGTCTCTTCATGAACGGAGTCATTGAGCAGCAAATGCAAATGCAAAGGAAATCTTCCTCGCGCACGTTCGTATGGCCAACTTCTAGTTCCTCCAGCGACTCCCGCAAAACACCGATTTCCCTTCCGGAAGCCAGTTTCCCAGACTCGTCGTTCGACTACAGAAGCAACCCCGCCTCCAGCCTCGCGCAGCACAGAGGCATGCAGGCGCGCTTCGAACGGACAAACAAGATAATGCGCACTCAGAGCCAAACGGACCTGTACACCTCTGTCGGAAGAAATAAAAGTTTACCTTCGAAGCAACAGCAGGCCAACTGCTGCTATGGGGAGTTTTCTGAGATTTTTCTTTTGTTGAAATCCACGAAAGACATCAACAACGCCATTGGTATTTACTTCCTGCAAGAGAAGCTACAAGAAGAGTTCAATGAGGCGATCTGTATCAGTGCGTGGGCTAATATTAAGGACCTGTTCACCAGTGAGAACCCGCAACTCAAACTTTTCTTCTTAGACTTTTTCCGTTCTTTTTTGAAAGCATCGGTTGTCTTTTTGCTAGAAAACCCAAATATTCTGGAAGAGATATTGCTATCTCTCTTTCAGGAACTGAGTTTGGCTTATGGAGCAGCAAAGTTCAAAACTTATCGCATTTTAAACGAAGTCATTCAGGATTTCCCGCCCCTCCTGCTCCTGGTGAGTCTGACGCGAGTGATTCTCCGCTTGGTTGAGAGGAGCCCCGAGGCCGTCAAGCAGTTAATTATTTCGCAAGAAGTATATTCGGATTTCCTCACGCTACTCTCATTGGAAGATTTGGTCTCAATCCCAGAGATAAATGTGCTCGCTCGAAAGTGCGTAAATCAGGCGCGAAGTAATGACCCGCTCCTGCAGAAAATCGCCCAACAAATAATAGTTAATTTTTATAATCTACAGCCGACTCTTATCTTTACTTTAATCCGAGACCTGATGGACTACGACGACAAACGCTTCGTAAGCAAGATACTGCAGGGCCACTTGCTGGAAGAGGATATTTCCATGGGCATTCCCCGGCAAGAGACAGAAAAGAAGCAGCCGCCACCCCTGCCCCCGCGCCCCGCCCTCTCATCCAAAAACTCGCACAGCTTTTCGGACGAGGGATACTCCAACGGACTGGAAGACGTCTCGGATAAAGTCCTGTGCGACGATTCTAGTTTGGATAATTTCATATTAGAAGAACTGAGAGAGCTAGAACTCAAATCAAAGAAAGTAGAACACATTTCAGTTAAGATCCCACAGCCCGGTAAGCTCGCTACAATGCGCTCTTTCCTGGCGCCGGCTACCCCCATAATATCCAACAGCATCATCAGTCACGAGGACAGCAAGTTCGTGAGTCTCGTCTCCAAGCGAGACCCCAAGCGCTACTTCAGCAAGCGCGTGTTCGTGTTTCTCCGCTCGCGACTGGTGGCAGGCGTCCTAAGGGCAATCTTCAAGGAAGAGTGCGCAACCGAGTTTCTGCTGTTTCCTGCGAAACGCAGCAGCATGGCCGGGCTAGAGTTCACGCACACAGTCGGCGACTGCGACGGGACTTATAAGGGAAAGCGCCGCTTCTTCTGTCGAGCTAACTGCGCCATATTTTTATCGCTTGAGGGAGTGTTTGTACTGAGGGACTGAGGTGTTTATATTTTATTCTTTTTGTTGTAAATACTTGCATTTTATTATATTTTTGTTAAAATTATAATATTTATGTTTTGTTCGTGTCTAAACCAATGATTTGATCTGTTGATAGTAAAGATGCCTAAAACCGTTAAAACGACGAATAAAGACCGGAAACCCAACAAATCGATGAGCAGTTCGAATCCGGACCGCCCGCGCACGAATGTTGGCATGCGAGACAAAGCGACCATAAAGCGACTGCAGATGTACAAGTACGGGGGGAAGGCTGTCCGGAACAAGGGAGGGAAAATAATAAAACCAGCGCCGTTCCAGAACCGGGCGAAGAGTGGCGAGATGGGCCGAGTGGAGCCGAACAGAAAATGGTTTGGCAACACGCGGGTAATTGCGCAGAACTCGCTGCAGAAGTTCCAGGAGGAGATGGGCCAGGTAAGGAGCGACCCGTACAAGGTGGTCATGCGGCGGAGCAAGCTGCCGGTCTCGCTGCTGCAGGAGAGACGCAAGCAGGCGCGGGTGCACATCCTAGACACCGAGTCGTTCGCGCACACATTCGGAAGGAAAGCGCAGAGGAAACGGCCGAATCTCGTTTCCAGCGATCTGGGAGAGTTGGTAACGAACGCAGACACTTGTAACTCAAGCTACGACAAGTTGCAGGACTCCAACTTGGTTGTAGAGGAGCCTGAGTGCAGAGAGGAGGCAAGCGACATTAAGTTTAGGGCGGGGCAGTCTCGCCGCATTTGGCACGAGCTCTACAAAGTGATTGACTCCTCTGACGTGGTGGTGCAGGTGCTGGACGCGAGGAACGCCCCCGGGACGCGCTGCCACCAGGTGGAGGCCTATCTCAAGAGCCAGAAGGCCCACAAGCACCTCGTGTTCGTGCTGAACAAGTGCGACCTGGTGCCCACCTGGGTGACCAAGCACTGGATCACCGCCCTCTCCAAGTCCCACCCCACCCTAGCCTTCCACGCCTCCATCACAAACTCGTTCGGGAAGGGCTCCTTAATTCATCTGCTGCGGCAGTTCGCACGGCTGCACCTGGACCTGAAGCAGATCAGCGTGGGCTTCATAGGCTACCCCAACGTGGGCAAGAGCTCCGTTATAAACACGCTCCGCAGCAAGAAGGTGTGCAAGGTCGCGCCGATCCCCGGAGAGACGAAGGTCTGGCAGTACATCCGCTTAACCAGGCGCATCCACCTCATAGACTGCCCGGGCGTGGTGTACCCCCAGGGGGAGACCGAGGCCGACAAGGTCCTTAAAGGCGTCACTCGCGTGGAGTATCTGAAAACGCCGACTTTCTACGTGTCGCACGTGCTGGCGCAAGTGCAGCCCGCGTATCTGCGGAAACTGTACGGCATAGAGGGCTGGGGAGACGAACAGGAATTCCTGGAGAAACTCGCCAGGAAAACAGGCAAGCTGCTGAAGGGCGGGGAGTGCGATGTGGACACGGTCGCTAAGATGGTGCTCAGCGACTGGCAGAGAGGAAAGATTCCCTACTTCGTTAAACCGGAAGATACCAAGCCTGAGGCAGAGAGCTCTGGTAAAGTGGAAGTTACTATTGAAGTGATCGGCAAGAAATCAGGTAACAAGCAGTTATCAGTCGTTCAGAATTTGGATAAAATAAAACAGAAATCAGCTGACTACTCCCAGCCCGCGGAGCAATGCCAGAGCTCGGACGGCAGCGAAAATGACAGCGAAATGGAAATTAGCATTTCGGACGTGGACACTGCGGTAAGCGAGGCCAAACTGGAAATGACAAAAACGGACAAAACGAACAAAGTTACACAAGAAGACTCAAGTGAGGAACCAGGGATTAGCCAGAAGAGAAACAAGAAGAGAAAAACTGGAGTACACTTCTACTCCATGGTTAGTGCCAAAAACCGCAAAAAACCCAAACTTAATGTCAGTTGAATTTGTTTGTAACAGAATTAGTTTGATACTAGCCTAAGTTGAATCTGACAGTGAATCGTTCGAATACAAAATGTATAATAAGTTGGAATGTGAGTGCATTGAAAAAGAAATTATAGTAGCATGCAACGAGAGTACTGTGGGCACGTGTAGAATTATGTTATTAGTGGGATAGCGTGCAAACTGATCAGATTAGACAATTTAATACAAAATCTCATATAAAGTAGTCTTTTTGTCTCCGGACCCAGTCGCGATTAACTGGTCGTCCTGCGAAATGTCCGAGCTGAGCACAGAGCTGTTTTCGCGTCTGCTCACCAGCTGCTGGCCCGTGGGCGAGTGCCACAGGTTTAGCACCGTGTCCTTTCCCCCGGTCAGACACCACTGGGCTTCGTGCGCGTATTTTAACGTAAGAATAGACTGAGTGTGAATGTTAAAATGAAATCTTTCTTCCTTCTTCAAATTCTGGACCTCGACGCTGGCGTTCTCGTTTCCGACGGCTATCCAGTCCCTGGAGGGACACGCCCCCAGCGCGAATATCTGTCCGGAGAAGGAGTACTCCTTAACCTTGTCCAGCTCGCGGATGTCCCAGGACTTCACGGTGTGGTCCAGCCCGCCCGTGAAGAGCGTGTTTCCGTCCGCGGAGATGTCAATGCTGCTGGCGCCCTCCCCGTGTCCGTCGACCTGCTTTATGAGGGAGAAGGTCTGGGAGCTCCAGATGCTGATCTTCCCGTCGCTGCCGCAGGTGAAGAAGTACTTCCCGTCGGGCGACAGTGCCAGCGCGTAGTACACGGGCCCGCCGGAGTTCTGCTTGACCACGGGCAGCGGGTTCCCCGACTGGATGTCGAACACGCAGAGGTTCGAGAGCTCGCCGCCCACGATGAGGTGGTTCCTATCGGGCAGCAGCTTGCAGAAGCGCAGATAGGTGTCCTCCTCGCAGTTTAGGGTGTGCACGGGCCCGCCCGCGCCCGACTGGTTGATGTCCCACACCTTCACGGTCCCCTTGTCCCCTGCGAATATCCTGGAGAGCGACTGCTCCAGCCAAATGGCGCACACCACCTCGTCGTGCTGGTACTCCCGGAGCACCTTAATGTCCTTGGGGTAGGTCCCGCTCTGCGGGGGCGACAGGCCGTAGGGCTCGGGGGCGCCGTCCCTGTGCTTGGTGCCGGACAGCAGCACGGAGGGCGGGTTCCTGAGGCGCTGCGACTGCGTGAAGGCCGAGGGTCGCCCCGTCCGGTCGACCTGCGCGCTCCCCGAGTAGGACGCGAGGGAGCCGTTGCGCGGCGAGTCCGCGGTCACGTTGAGGGAGAGCTTCAGGTTGAGGTCCACCTGGCCCTGCTTGCCGGTGGGCGAGTCGAGCGGGGAGGCGTACACGCGCGGGTTGGAGGAGGCGGAGAGCGTGAGGGTGCTGGTCTTGGAGGGCGGCTTCGAGTGGAAGGACCTGCTGACGGAGTGGGACTTGTCGGGAGAGGGCTCGTCGTCGTCCACAACCAGGTCCGTGTCGCTCTTCTCCTCGTCTGAGCTGTGCGGGGAGAGGTCGGGACGGACGCGCTTAGGTTTGCTGCCGAGACCGGTCGCGGGGCTCTTGTGCCGCGCGTGCGGGCCGCGGGGACTGGTGCTCTTGGGCTCCAGCAGCTCCTGCTTTATGCCGGCAGGCAGCAGCGGGGCCTGCAGCGGCGGCGGCAGCAGCGGCATGACGCCGGCCTGACCGGATGTGAGGAGGCCGGGGGACCCTATGAGGCTCTGCGGAGGGAGGCGGATGGCCTGCAGGTTGGGCGGGAGCAGGGGCGTGGTCTGCGCCTGGGCCATCTGCTGGCCCAGCAGCGCACTCAGCTCTGTAACGCTCACCTACAACAGACACAAGTTAATTACCTAACTAATCTAATTAGATAGCTAAGTAGTCTCTGTGAGTTGTAAGTACTAAAGCCTATAAAATTCAATATTGTCAATTGCCCAATTGGCGGAATCCAGCAACATTGAACAAATTGCTACAAGCTAACTGAAGAGATACGGTAGCCTAATAGGAATAAGAAATAAGCCAACTTCCTACACACTATGCGAGGGTTGCTGAGTGCGATAATTGCAAACTCTGATCCGGTAATTGCTGGCGGTGTCGCAGGTTAATTAATTTAATTAAATCTAATTGGAATCAATTGATAATCAGTTTTATTCCAAACTTAGTTCTCTACGGGAGTAAAGAGTTGCTAAATAATAAGTGAATAAGAATAGCGCTAACTAATTCCGGGAGTAGTATAGTGGCGTTATTTCCAAGGGGAACTCACTTGCTTCGCCTTGTCCAGACTGGCCATGGCGTGTGCGTGCATTTCCCCCGGCAAGTGCGGCAGGTACTGAGTGACGAGAGTTGCGAGTCGCTTGTTTACCTCGGAAGTCTTCTGCACCTCCATGTTGAGGCCGTAGCACATCTCGTAGTACATGACCTGCTGCTTGTGCAGCTCCGCCTTCTCGGCCTGCAGTCGCTCCGCCTCCAGGCGCAGCTGCAGGTTGTGCGACTCCAGCAGCGCGAACTGGTCGCGGATCTTGTCGAGCGGCTCCGAGACGGAGGGCTTGGCGCCCGGGACGGACGCGTGCGGGTGCGCGGAGGGGACTGGCGGCTGCTGCTGCAGGACCGGGTTGGGAGCGTGCGAGAACTGGGACGTGTGCGGGATGAAACTCATCGGAGAGATCAGGTTTAGCCCCGCGGGATGAGAGCCATTGATCGGCTTCATAGTTTGTTTGAAATCAGTAAACTGCAGTGAGAAGAGATTCAGTATTTCTGGAAACTTAAAGAAGGGATCGAGACCTGAATGCTAGAGATAATAGGACCTTCGTACTTAGGCAGAGTTCTCTGTATTATAAATTGTTGAATTATTGCAATTGCGATAGTCTATGGGCAAAGTAAAAGTGAAGACAAGAAATATTACTCTGCGCCATCCATCCATATATACTACTATTGCATAGAGCATATATACTAGAACGCATATAGCGTAATCTCAAGTATACCCCGCTATCAAGGGCTCCTTACACGATCAGAAATGATGCCTACTTGTAACAACATTAATATGTAGATTTATCAGATAATATACACGATAATTTGTAGCAAATTCTTTCGCGTTTATTTCAGTGGGGATAAGAGATTACCTATTTGTACTTGGTATGACTTTGTATTGTCCGATTTCCCACACAGTCAGAAAATACATAGGTTAACACCTGTCAGTTAGACTGTTTAGAAATCGAACTATCAAATGTTAGAATCCGGCTTATGTTAGACTAATGAAAATGCCCCAAAGTGGACATTCTATCTAAGCTTATTCCCTCGCGTCTGAGGACTAATGCCAGCTAGTTGGCTGCCCGCGTTACCTTAAAAGGCGAATTGATATCGCATCACAACTGAGAATAAAGCACTGCGTACAATTTGAGGTTAGTTGCTAGTTGCTAAAATTAGAGCACCCTTGTTAAGTTGCAGCGCTATCTTAGAACAGTTATGAGATACGATGCGGATAAAGAGAGTAGTTTATGGTTGCGCTGTGCTCCCAATTATGTTAGTGGCTTCAATAGCCTATTTGAGCAACATTGCAATAATTGAATGGAGCCATAATAAATACACTATAGCAAACAATTAGATGCGCTTATCTAGTGTAGACATGACAACAAATGCTTTTAAGAAAGTATTCAGGTGCTTTGCGAGTTTTAATTAATTAACTAATACTGATATCTCTTACTATCAAACTTATCGTGGCGAAGTAAGTAAGCAGGGAGATAATATTACTGTGAAATATTATAGCCTAATCCGTTGGGCACTGGTCAGATAATTAGACATCACAGTCTGAATTATCAACCGTAATCGTGTGTGTATAATGGACAGATAATCTAGGCGCTACTATCAGTCGCATTTCAGTGATTGCTTAACTAGGACGTGAGTCCTGTCGCTTGAAAACAGATTGTAATCAAATAGATAGATATCTGTCAGAAACCAATTATTGCCACTTAATACAGAAGCTCGCATAAAACCTGCCGAGATGGGGGCTTCTGCCGTGAAGAGTGAGTTGAGAAGCTTTCCAACAGAGGGAGTTATAATAATGCTATTGCTAGGAGTTCATACTTAGACCAGACAATCCGATTCTAGGAGATTGGATAGGAATTATCTACTGATACAAAGGAAATTTGGGAACTGCTGTGAAGTGAAGAATCGATCTAAATGTCTGCTAACCAGTTTATCAGTCGCCAACAACCATTCAAATTAATACGTATAGGGCAATAGATTAAATAAGACTTCGGCAACTTAAAACAAAGTGAAGATTTATACACGTTAGTATTCCACGCAGCAATCATAAAAATAGTTTCAAATTTACACACACTCAAAATGATAAAATATCCTAAATAAAGTACTAGAAACTAACTACATAGCTTGGTTCTCGGGAATGGCTTGGAACTCTTGGTCTTGCTTATCAGAGGTGAGGTAGCAGGAGCAAGTCCGGGACTCTATTTGCTTGAGCGCTTGCCACATATTCTTGTCTTTGAACCAGACGTGCTGTAGAGCCCTGCTCACGTTGAATCTCTGCCTCACGCTCACCTCCATCAGATGGTTAACCAGGTCGATAGCGGGCGGAGAGATCAGTTTCCAAGGGTGGGAGGGGTACATGAACTCCTGGTTGCTCACTTGCGACTTTATATCTTCGTCCTCGTTGAAAGGGAAGGTTCCGCTGAGACTGACGTAGGTGATGACGCCGCAGGACCACATGTCCAGCGCGCGGTTGTACCCGCTGCTGTCCAGCACCTCCGGCGCCACGTACGCAGGGGTGCCCACCAGCGACCGGCGGAACTGCTCGGTGTTAATCATGCGCGCGTAGCCGAAGTCGCAGAGCTTAACCTGGTAGGGCGTCTCCTTGCTGACCAGCAGCACGTTCTCCGGCTTCAGGTCGCAGTGCACCGCGTCGTGCTTGTGCAGGTACCGGAGCGCTATTAGGATCTGGTAGATGACTACTTTGGTGTTGAACTCGTCCAGACGGCCCGTGGGCTGAGTGAGGATCAGCTCCAGCATGTCTCCGGCCAGTCGCTCCATTACCACAAACAGCATCTTCCAATTCTCAAACACTTTCTCTAACCCCACTATACCGGAATGGTTTATGCCCTGTAGGAACAGAACTTCGTTCAGGAGCGCCTGCTTCTCCTCAACAGGAAACTGGTTCTTCTCAATGGCCTTAACTGCGACCAGTCTGCCCGACTTCCTGTTCACGCCTCCGAACACGGTTCCGAACTGCCCGCTGCCCAGGATGTCCTGGTGGAAGACCTGGTAGAATAGACTGATGTCCAGCGTCTCGGTTTTTATGATGGCCTCAGAAGCTAATTTTGGAACTTTGAAAGATCCGCGCATGTGTTGTTGCTTGTGCAGTGCACCAAATTTACCCTTACGAGCTGGCCTAAAAGCGATGAATTCTGACTTTCCAGAAATAACAGCTGTGGGCTCTCTGGCGGCGCCTTTGGGTGCTTGTTCAGTTCGCGTGGGCGGTTCTGGATCTGATTCCAGAGTAAAAGGCATGAGCAGTGCGTGAATTTCATTCTCCCAATTAACCATGGATGCGAGTCCTATCCCGAACTCTGGCCAGTCCTTCTCCTGCAGCTCGTGCAGATTGAACACGTCTCCGGGATTAACAGGGTTGTTAGAGAAATGAATCAGCTCATCCTTGGTGGTAACGTCCAATCCCATATAGTATTCCATACCATCATTAGTAATCAGTAACAGACAAGGAACAGGACTTATCTTAGAAGGTCCTTGCGGAGAGATCACTGCCCCATGGGGAACAATCGTCTGGATGGAGGCGAGGGAGATTTGGAAAGTTCTTTGCTTAGCGTCTGGAGTTAAAAAGAAGCTCAGGGATTTGTAAGAGAGGCGACAGTATAGCTGCTGATGGACCAAATTCTTGTTTGTACAGAAAATAATCCATCCCTCCTTCATTGAAGCAGGAACCTGTCCATGCACTTTAACTGAAGCGCCTTTGCGTTGTGAAATTCGCGACACTCGCGAAAATGTATTCTTACGATCCTGTATCTTTAGTACTTTCGGTTGATCGACTTCGCCTCGAAGAATGCATCCTAGTTCCCTGGCATCCGATGCATTAGGTATGTGGAAACACGAAATTGAATCTGGATTGTCGATGTATCCGGGAAGAAGAGACTTGTCGATTGCTCGCTCTAAAAATATATAAACACACTTATCGTGTCTGTGATAGGTTTCAAGCGATTTGAAGAGTCCGGTCGTGGAAAAACGTTGAAAGGATTCCTCATAGATTGCACCAGACTCTTTGTTCAAGAGAATCTGTTTGAGAGTGGGAGAGCATACAACGAGGATTATATTAGACTCATTCATGTGTTTATTATACCAGCCATGCCAAGCTGAAACAGTAAACCTTTTCGATTCAAAAAATGGTTCAGAAAATGCATCGATTTTTTCGGCTTCCCGCAGAGATTTCGTCAATGTTACTATACGCTCCTTTTCCTCCTTCATTTGCGATTTGTCCAAATCCATATCGGGTTCTCTGGAAAAGACTATGAGGGCCTTGTAAGAAATGTCAGCAGTTTCATAAGTAGAAACTGGAGGTAGGGGAGAAGCATTTGAGGTGGCCATATTGGCTGAAAAGCAAAAAAGGAAAAATATGGAGATTAAAACAATCAATAACAGAAAATACAGTATAGAACGAAAGCCGAAAGGGTAAGGCAAGTATTTATACAATGGAATCAAATAATCTGAACGAAAAATGATGTAATGACAATTCCACATACAATTTAAAAAAAATTGCAGCTGTGCCTACGTACAGGGCCCGATTAAGCTAGATGGGGGCCTGAAGCACAGCTCAATTTGGGGGCCCCTTAGACCTCCCGATAGAGCCCCTAGAGGCTGGGGGCCTGAGGCCTGTGCCTCAGGTGCCTCATGGTTAATCGGGCACTGCCTACGTATACCCCTTTGACCTTTGTAGGCACTAACCATTGTTGTCTACTGGCTGGTTATTGGATAGAGCCTCCAAAGGAAAATGCAGTCAGCACAGACTACAATATTTGATTTTTTTCATCATGTCAAAGAACTTTTAAAGTGGTAAGACTCATTTAGCAATTTGTTATGGCACAGAGACGATAGTTAGGCCACTGTTTGTTGGATTCTTGTTTCAGCTCCACCCCGCGTCAGATTTCACTCCTGCACGAATATTGTCATTATTCCCATTATTACACCTATAATTCAAAGTAAGGCCACTGTTCGTTGCCAATTTTATTGTAGGACACACTCTAAATAGCCATAATTAGCTAGTAACAAAATCAGAACCTATAACAAGGAATATTACCCAACGATTGCATATTTTATCAATAAGCACTCACAAATTAGAATATTTACTCAGATAATTATTAACTATGTCGTCATCAAATAATGAGATAATGATAATGAGATGCCGAACGCCCGAAAACTCTGATAGACTTCGTGTGGAGCTGAAACAACAAAGTCATTAACAGTGGCCTTATATTTGAAGTTAATTTCTATCTTGGAACATCTTGAGTCAGAGATGAATGCCAATCGTTAATTAATTATGTATTGATAAAAAATGAAATTACAGTAGAACTCGGTTAAATAAGACCAATGAACCTTTCAAAGACGATTTTGATAGTCTAAAAATACAAGACAACCAGAAAATTGTTCCTTTTCACTAGACTAATTGAATTTACATTGAATACCGACAGTTTTCACAAGGCAACCGTTCAAAGTCTACACAAATAGCAGTCACTGCTTTACCCCGGAAACTCGCATTAGAATCAATTAGACAGATACATTTTAAATTTAAGCAAATGGACCAGTTAGAAGACGCTTTGGTGATTAAAAAAAATAGTCTCGATTTAGAATTGGCTATTCTTGACACTGGAATACACCAAAGTCACTTAACTATGCGAGACTTTTCTCTAGGTGCCATATATACACAATTTATATCACTGGTTTTACCCCTGATCCATACTAGAAAATTAGCAAAAGTGATGATTTTAACTACATCCAATGAACCCTTCATAAGACAATTTGTTACTCTAAAAAAGACATGACGAACCGGAAAGAGTTCATTTTCACGAGGCTGCATAGAACTGACATTGAATAGAGACAGTTTTCACAAGGCATCCCTTCCAACACAATTCAAATAGGACTTCTTTACCCCGAAAACTCGCATTACAGTCCATTAAAAACATAGATTTTAAATTTAAGCAAATGGACCAGTTAGAAGACGCTTTGGTGATAAAAAAATATAGTCTTGATTTAGAATTGGCTATTCTTGACACTGGAATACACCAAAGTAACTTAACTATGCGAGACTATTCTCTAGGTGCCATATATACACAATTAATATCACTGGTTTTACCCATAAAAAAATAGATTTTAAGAATGCTATAAAAGTCCATTTGGAAGGTGACTGTTTGACAATAAACAATCCAGGTCACTTTAAAAAGAGATTTACTTTTCACCAGACATCCCAAACATCACATAAAGATAGCCAGTCCTTTCACTATACCCCATCAAACACAATTAAGAAGAAGAATTCTATCACTCCCTTCGTTCCCAGCCAATTTTTAACCAACCAAAGATAGATTTTAAGAATGCTATAAAAGTCCATTTGGAAGGTGACTGTTTGACAATAAACAATCCAGGTCACTTTAAAAAGAGATTTACTTTTCACCAGACATCCCAAACATCACATAAAGATAGCCAGTCCTTTCACTATACCCCATCAAACACAATTAAGAAGAAGAATTCTATCACTCCCTTCGTTCCCAGCCAATTTTTAACCAACCAAAGATAGATTTTAAGAATGCTATAAAAGTCCATTTGGAAGGTGACTGTTTGACAATAAACAATCCAGGTCACTTTAAAAAGAGATTTACTTTTCACCAGACATCCCAAACATCACATAAAGATAGCCAGTCCTTTCACTATACCCCATCAAACACAATTAAGAAGAAGAATTCTATCACTCCCTTCGTTCCCAGCCAATTTTTAACCAACCAAAGATAGATTTTAAGAATGCTATAAAAGTCCATTTGGAAGGTGACTGTTTGACAATAAACAATCCAGGTCACTTTAAAAAGAGATTTACTTTTCACCAGACATCCCAAACATCACATAAAGATAGCCAGTCCTTTCACTATACCCCATCAAACACAATTAAGAAGAAGAATTCTATCACTCCCTTCGTTCCCAGCCAATTTTTAACCAACCAAAGATAGATTTTAAGAATGCTATAAAAGTCCATTTGGAAGGTGACTGTTTGACAATAAACAATCCAGGTCACTTTAAAAAGAGATTTACTTTTCACCAGACATCCCAAACATCACATAAAGATAGCCAGTCCTTTCACTATACCCCATCAAACACAATTAAGAAGAAGAATTCTATCACTCCCTTCGTTCCCAGCCAATTTTTAACCAACCAAAGATAGATTTTAAGAATGCTATAAAAGTCCATTTGGAAGGTGACTGTTTGACAATAAACAATCCAGGTCACTTTAAAAAGAGATTTACTTTTCACCAGACATCCCAAACATCACATAAAGATAGCCAGTCCTTTCACTATACCCCATCAAACACAATTAAGAAGAAGAATTCTATCACTCCCTTCGTTCCCAGCCAATTTTTAACCAACCAAAGATAGATTTTAAGAATGCTATAAAAGTCCATTTGGAAGGTGACTGTTTGACAATAAACAATCCAGGTCACTTTAAAAAGAGATTTACTTTTCACCAGACATCCCAAACATCACATAAAGATAGCCAGTCCTTTCACTATACCCCATCAAACACAATTAAGAAGAAGAATTCTATCACTCCCTTCGTTCCCAGCCAATTTTTAACCAACCAAAGATAGATTTTAAGAATGCTATAAAAGTCCATTTGGAAGGTGACTGTTTGACAATAAACAATCCAGGTCACTTTAAAAAGAGATTTACTTTTCACCAGACATCCCAAACATCACATAAAGATAGCCAGTCCTTTCACTATACCCCATCAAACACAATTAAGAAGAAGAATTCTATCACTCCCTTCGTTCCCAGCCAATTTTTAACCAACCAAAGATAGATTTTAAGAATGCTATAAAAGTCCATTTGGAAGGTGACTGTTTGACAATAAACAATCCAGGTCACTTTAAAAAGAGATTTACTTTTCACCAGACATCCCAAACATCACATAAAGATAGCCAGTCCTTTCACTATACCCCATCAAACACAATTAAGAAGAAGAATTCTATCACTCCCTTCGTTCCCAGCCAATTTTTAACCAACCAAAGATAGATTTTAAGAATGCTATAAAAGTCCATTTGGAAGGTGACTGTTTGACAATAAACAATCCAGGTCACTTTAAAAAGAGATTTACTTTTCACCAGACATCCCAAACATCACATAAAGATAGCCAGTCCTTTCACTATACCCCATCAAACACAATTAAGAAGAAGAATTCTATCACTCCCTTCGTTCCCAGCCAATTTTTAACCAACCAAAGATAGATTTTAAGAATGCTATAAAAGTCCATTTGGAAGGTGACTGTTTGACAATAAACAATCCAGGTCACTTTAAAAAGAGATTTACTTTTCACCAGACATCCCAAACATCACATAAAGATAGCCAGTCCTTTCACTATACCCCATCAAACACAATTAAGAAGAAGAATTCTATCACTCCCTTCGTTCCCAGCCAATTTTTAACCAACCAAAGATAGATTTTAAGAATGCTATAAAAGTCCATTTGGAAGGTGACTGTTTGACAATAAACAATCCAGGTCACTTTAAAAAGAGATTTACTTTTCACCAGACATCCCAAACATCACATAAAGATAGCCAGTCCTTTCACTATACCCCATCAAACACAATTAAGAAGAAGAATTCTATCACTCCCTTCGTTCCCAGCCAATTTTTAACCAACCAAAGATAGATTTTAAGAATGCTATAAAAGTCCATTTGGAAGGTGACTGTTTGACAATAAACAATCCAGGTCACTTTAAAAAGAGATTTACTTTTCACCAGACATCCCAAACATCACATAAAGATAGCCAGTCCTTTCACTATACCCCATCAAACACAATTAAGAAGAAGAATTCTATCACTCCCTTCGTTCCCAGCCAATTTTTAACCAACCAAAGATAGATTTTAAGAATGCTATAAAAGTCCATTTGGAAGGTGACTGTTTGACAATAAACAATCCAGGTCACTTTAAAAAGAGATTTACTTTTCACCAGACATCCCAAACATCACATAAAGATAGCCAGTCCTTTCACTATACCCCATCAAACACAATTAAGAAGAAGAATTCTATCACTCCCTTCGTTCCCAGCCAATTTTTAACCAACCAAAGATAGATTTTAAGAATGCTATAAAAGTCCATTTGGAAGGTGACTGTTTGACAATAAACAATCCAGGTCACTTTAAAAAGAGATTTACTTTTCACCAGACATCCCAAACATCACATAAAGATAGCCAGTCCTTTCACTATACCCCATCAAACACAATTAAGAAGAAGAATTCTATCACTCCCTTCGTTCCCAGCCAATTTTTAACCAACCAAAGATAGATTTTAAGAATGCTATAAAAGTCCATTTGGAAGGTGACTGTTTGACAATAAACAATCCAGGTCACTTTAAAAAGAGATTTACTTTTCACCAGACATCCCAAACATCACATAAAGATAGCCAGTCCTTTCACTATACCCCATCAAACACAATTAAGAAGAAGAATTCTATCACTCCCTTCGTTCCCAGCCAATTTTTAACCAACCAAAGATAGATTTTAAGAATGCTATAAAAGTCCATTTGGAAGGTGACTGTTTGACAATAAACAATCCAGGTCACTTTAAAAAGAGATTTACTTTTCACCAGACATCCCAAACATCACATAAAGATAGCCAGTCCTTTCACTATACCCCATCAAACACAATTAAGAAGAAGAATTCTATCACTCCCTTCGTTCCCAGCCAATTTTTAACCAACCAAAGATAGATTTTAAGAATGCTATAAAAGTCCATTTGGAAGGTGACTGTTTGACAATAAACAATCCAGGTCACTTTAAAAAGAGATTTACTTTTCACCAGACATCCCAAACATCACATAAAGATAGCCAGTCCTTTCACTATACCCCATCAAACACAATTAAGAAGAAGAATTCTATCACTCCCTTCGTTCCCAGCCAATTTTTAACCAACCAAAGATAGATTTTAAGAATGCTATAAAAGTCCATTTGGAAGGTGACTGTTTGACAATAAACAATCCAGGTCACTTTAAAAAGAGATTTACTTTTCACCAGACATCCCAAACATCACATAAAGATAGCCAGTCCTTTCACTATACCCCATCAAACACAATTAAGAAGAAGAATTCTATCACTCCCTTCGTTCCCAGCCAATTTTTAACCAACCAAAGATAGATTTTAAGAATGCTATAAAAGTCCATTTGGAAGGTGACTGTTTGACAATAAACAATCCAGGTCACTTTAAAAAGAGATTTACTTTTCACCAGACATCCCAAACATCACATAAAGATAGCCAGTCCTTTCACTATACCCCATCAAACACAATTAAGAAGAAGAATTCTATCACTCCCTTCGTTCCCAGCCAATTTTTAACCAACCAAAGATAGATTTTAAGAATGCTATAAAAGTCCATTTGGAAGGTGACTGTTTGACAATAAACAATCCAGGTCACTTTAAAAAGAGATTTACTTTTCACCAGACATCCCAAACATCACATAAAGATAGCCAGTCCTTTCACTATACCCCATCAAACACAATTAAGAAGAAGAATTCTATCACTCCCTTCGTTCCCAGCCAATTTTTAACCAACCAAAGATAGATTTTAAGAATGCTATAAAAGTCCATTTGGAAGGTGACTGTTTGACAATAAACAATCCAGGTCACTTTAAAAAGAGATTTACTTTTCACCAGACATCCCAAACATCACATAAAGATAGCCAGTCCTTTCACTATACCCCATCAAACACAATTAAGAAGAAGAATTCTATCACTCCCTTCGTTCCCAGCCAATTTTTAACCAACCAAAGATAGATTTTAAGAATGCTATAAAAGTCCATTTGGAAGGTGACTGTTTGACAATAAACAATCCAGGTCACTTTAAAAAGAGATTTACTTTTCACCAGACATCCCAAACATCACATAAAGATAGCCAGTCCTTTCACTATACCCCATCAAACACAATTAAGAAGAAGAATTCTATCACTCCCTTCGTTCCCAGCCAATTTTTAACCAACCAAAGATAGATTTTAAGAATGCTATAAAAGTCCATTTGGAAGGTGACTGTTTGACAATAAACAATCCAGGTCACTTTAAAAAGAGATTTACTTTTCACCAGACATCCCAAACATCACATAAAGATAGCCAGTCCTTTCACTATACCCCATCAAACACAATTAAGAAGAAGAATTCTATCACTCCCTTCGTTCCCAGCCAATTTTTAACCAACCAAAGATAGATTTTAAGAATGCTATAAAAGTCCATTTGGAAGGTGACTGTTTGACAATAAACAATCCAGGTCACTTTAAAAAGAGATTTACTTTTCACCAGACATCCCAAACATCACATAAAGATAGCCAGTCCTTTCACTATACCCCATCAAACACAATTAAGAAGAAGAATTCTATCACTCCCTTCGTTCCCAGCCAATTTTTAACCAACCAAAGATAGATTTTAAGAATGCTATAAAAGTCCATTTGGAAGGTGACTGTTTGACAATAAACAATCCAGGTCACTTTAAAAAGAGATTTACTTTTCACCAGACATCCCAAACATCACATAAAGATAGCCAGTCCTTTCACTATACCCCATCAAACACAATTAAGAAGAAGAATTCTATCACTCCCTTCGTTCCCAGCCAATTTTTAACCAACCAAAGATAGATTTTAAGAATGCTATAAAAGTCCATTTGGAAGGTGACTGTTTGACAATAAACAATCCAGGTCACTTTAAAAAGAGATTTACTTTTCACCAGACATCCCAAACATCACATAAAGATAGCCAGTCCTTTCACTATACCCCATCAAACACAATTAAGAAGAAGAATTCTATCACTCCCTTCGTTCCCAGCCAATTTTTAACCAACCAAAGATAGATTTTAAGAATGCTATAAAAGTCCATTTGGAAGGTGACTGTTTGACAATAAACAATCCAGGTCACTTTAAAAAGAGATTTACTTTTCACCAGACATCCCAAACATCACATAAAGATAGCCAGTCCTTTCACTATACCCCATCAAACACAATTAAGAAGAAGAATTCTATCACTCCCTTCGTTCCCAGCCAATTTTTAACCAACCAAAGATAGATTTTAAGAATGCTATAAAAGTCCATTTGGAAGGTGACTGTTTGACAATAAACAATCCAGGTCACTTTAAAAAGAGATTTACTTTTCACCAGACATCCCAAACATCACATAAAGATAGCCAGTCCTTTCACTATACCCCATCAAACACAATTAAGAAGAAGAATTCTATCACTCCCTTCGTTCCCAGCCAATTTTTAACCAACCAAAGATAGATTTTAAGAATGCTATAAAAGTCCATTTGGAAGGTGACTGTTTGACAATAAACAATCCAGGTCACTTTAAAAAGAGATTTACTTTTCACCAGACATCCCAAACATCACATAAAGATAGCCAGTCCTTTCACTATACCCCATCAAACACAATTAAGAAGAAGAATTCTATCACTCCCTTCGTTCCCAGCCAATTTTTAACCAACCAAAGATAGATTTTAAGAATGCTATAAAAGTCCATTTGGAAGGTGACTGTTTGACAATAAACAATCCAGGTCACTTTAAAAAGAGATTTACTTTTCACCAGACATCCCAAACATCACATAAAGATAGCCAGTCCTTTCACTATACCCCATCAAACACAATTAAGAAGAAGAATTCTATCACTCCCTTCGTTCCCAGCCAATTTTTAACCAACCAAAGATAGATTTTAAGAATGCTATAAAAGTCCATTTGGAAGGTGACTGTTTGACAATAAACAATCCAGGTCACTTTAAAAAGAGATTTACTTTTCACCAGACATCCCAAACATCACATAAAGATAGCCAGTCCTTTCACTATACCCCATCAAACACAATTAAGAAGAAGAATTCTATCACTCCCTTCGTTCCCAGCCAATTTTTAACCAACCAAAGATAGATTTTAAGAATGCTATAAAAGTCCATTTGGAAGGTGACTGTTTGACAATAAACAATCCAGGTCACTTTAAAAAGAGATTTACTTTTCACCAGACATCCCAAACATCACATAAAGATAGCCAGTCCTTTCACTATACCCCATCAAACACAATTAAGAAGAAGAATTCTATCACTCCCTTCGTTCCCAGCCAATTTTTAACCAACCAAAGATAGATTTTAAGAATGCTATAAAAGTCCATTTGGAAGGTGACTGTTTGACAATAAACAATCCAGGTCACTTTAAAAAGAGATTTACTTTTCACCAGACATCCCAAACATCACATAAAGATAGCCAGTCCTTTCACTATACCCCATCAAACACAATTAAGAAGAAGAATTCTATCACTCCCTTCGTTCCCAGCCAATTTTTAACCAACCAAAGATAGATTTTAAGAATGCTATAAAAGTCCATTTGGAAGGTGACTGTTTGACAATAAACAATCCAGGTCACTTTAAAAAGAGATTTACTTTTCACCAGACATCCCAAACATCACATAAAGATAGCCAGTCCTTTCACTATACCCCATCAAACACAATTAAGAAGAAGAATTCTATCACTCCCTTCGTTCCCAGCCAATTTTTAACCAACCAAAGATAGATTTTAAGAATGCTATAAAAGTCCATTTGGAAGGTGACTGTTTGACAATAAACAATCCAGGTCACTTTAAAAAGAGATTTACTTTTCACCAGACATCCCAAACATCACATAAAGATAGCCAGTCCTTTCACTATACCCCATCAAACACAATTAAGAAGAAGAATTCTATCACTCCCTTCGTTCCCAGCCAATTTTTAACCAACCAAAGATAGATTTTAAGAATGCTATAAAAGTCCATTTGGAAGGTGACTGTTTGACAATAAACAATCCAGGTCACTTTAAAAAGAGATTTACTTTTCACCAGACATCCCAAACATCACATAAAGATAGCCAGTCCTTTCACTATACCCCATCAAACACAATTAAGAAGAAGAATTCTATCACTCCCTTCGTTCCCAGCCAATTTTTAACCAACCAAAGATAGATTTTAAGAATGCTATAAAAGTCCATTTGGAAGGTGACTGTTTGACAATAAACAATCCAGGTCACTTTAAAAAGAGATTTACTTTTCACCAGACATCCCAAACATCACATAAAGATAGCCAGTCCTTTCACTATACCCCATCAAACACAATTAAGAAGAAGAATTCTATCACTCCCTTCGTTCCCAGCCAATTTTTAACCAACCAAAGATAGATTTTAAGAATGCTATAAAAGTCCATTTGGAAGGTGACTGTTTGACAATAAACAATCCAGGTCACTTTAAAAAGAGATTTACTTTTCACCAGACATCCCAAACATCACATAAAGATAGCCAGTCCTTTCACTATACCCCATCAAACACAATTAAGAAGAAGAATTCTATCACTCCCTTCGTTCCCAGCCAATTTTTAACCAACCAAAGATAGATTTTAAGAATGCTATAAAAGTCCATTTGGAAGGTGACTGTTTGACAATAAACAATCCAGGTCACTTTAAAAAGAGATTTACTTTTCACCAGACATCCCAAACATCACATAAAGATAGCCAGTCCTTTCACTATACCCCATCAAACACAATTAAGAAGAAGAATTCTATCACTCCCTTCGTTCCCAGCCAATTTTTAACCAACCAAAGATAGATTTTAAGAATGCTATAAAAGTCCATTTGGAAGGTGACTGTTTGACAATAAACAATCCAGGTCACTTTAAAAAGAGATTTACTTTTCACCAGACATCCCAAACATCACATAAAGATAGCCAGTCCTTTCACTATACCCCATCAAACACAATTAAGAAGAAGAATTCTATCACTCCCTTCGTTCCCAGCCAATTTTTAACCAACCAAAGATAGATTTTAAGAATGCTATAAAAGTCCATTTGGAAGGTGACTGTTTGACAATAAACAATCCAGGTCACTTTAAAAAGAGATTTACTTTTCACCAGACATCCCAAACATCACATAAAGATAGCCAGTCCTTTCACTATACCCCATCAAACACAATTAAGAAGAAGAATTCTATCACTCCCTTCGTTCCCAGCCAATTTTTAACCAACCAAAGATAGATTTTAAGAATGCTATAAAAGTCCATTTGGAAGGTGACTGTTTGACAATAAACAATCCAGGTCACTTTAAAAAGAGATTTACTTTTCACCAGACATCCCAAACATCACATAAAGATAGCCAGTCCTTTCACTATACCCCATCAAACACAATTAAGAAGAAGAATTCTATCACTCCCTTCGTTCCCAGCCAATTTTTAACCAACCAAAGATAGATTTTAAGAATGCTATAAAAGTCCATTTGGAAGGTGACTGTTTGACAATAAACAATCCAGGTCACTTTAAAAAGAGATTTACTTTTCACCAGACATCCCAAACATCACATAAAGATAGCCAGTCCTTTCACTATACCCCATCAAACACAATTAAGAAGAAGAATTCTATCACTCCCTTCGTTCCCAGCCAATTTTTAACCAACCAAAGATAGATTTTAAGAATGCTATAAAAGTCCATTTGGAAGGTGACTGTTTGACAATAAACAATCCAGGTCACTTTAAAAAGAGATTTACTTTTCACCAGACATCCCAAACATCACATAAAGATAGCCAGTCCTTTCACTATACCCCATCAAACACAATTAAGAAGAAGAATTCTATCACTCCCTTCGTTCCCAGCCAATTTTTAACCAACCAAAGATAGATTTTAAGAATGCTATAAAAGTCCATTTGGAAGGTGACTGTTTGACAATAAACAATCCAGGTCACTTTAAAAAGAGATTTACTTTTCACCAGACATCCCAAACATCACATAAAGATAGCCAGTCCTTTCACTATACCCCATCAAACACAATTAAGAAGAAGAATTCTATCACTCCCTTCGTTCCCAGCCAATTTTTAACCAACCAAAGATAGATTTTAAGAATGCTATAAAAGTCCATTTGGAAGGTGACTGTTTGACAATAAACAATCCAGGTCACTTTAAAAAGAGATTTACTTTTCACCAGACATCCCAAACATCACATAAAGATAGCCAGTCCTTTCACTATACCCCATCAAACACAATTAAGAAGAAGAATTCTATCACTCCCTTCGTTCCCAGCCAATTTTTAACCAACCAAAGATAGATTTTAAGAATGCTATAAAAGTCCATTTGGAAGGTGACTGTTTGACAATAAACAATCCAGGTCACTTTAAAAAGAGATTTACTTTTCACCAGACATCCCAAACATCACATAAAGATAGCCAGTCCTTTCACTATACCCCATCAAACACAATTAAGAAGAAGAATTCTATCACTCCCTTCGTTCCCAGCCAATTTTTAACCAACCAAAGATAGATTTTAAGAATGCTATAAAAGTCCATTTGGAAGGTGACTGTTTGACAATAAACAATCCAGGTCACTTTAAAAAGAGATTTACTTTTCACCAGACATCCCAAACATCACATAAAGATAGCCAGTCCTTTCACTATACCCCATCAAACACAATTAAGAAGAAGAATTCTATCACTCCCTTCGTTCCCAGCCAATTTTTAACCAACCAAAGATAGATTTTAAGAATGCTATAAAAGTCCATTTGGAAGGTGACTGTTTGACAATAAACAATCCAGGTCACTTTAAAAAGAGATTTACTTTTCACCAGACATCCCAAACATCACATAAAGATAGCCAGTCCTTTCACTATACCCCATCAAACACAATTAAGAAGAAGAATTCTATCACTCCCTTCGTTCCCAGCCAATTTTTAACCAACCAAAGATAGATTTTAAGAATGCTATAAAAGTCCATTTGGAAGGTGACTGTTTGACAATAAACAATCCAGGTCACTTTAAAAAGAGATTTACTTTTCACCAGACATCCCAAACATCACATAAAGATAGCCAGTCCTTTCACTATACCCCATCAAACACAATTAAGAAGAAGAATTCTATCACTCCCTTCGTTCCCAGCCAATTTTTAACCAACCAAAGATAGATTTTAAGAATGCTATAAAAGTCCATTTGGAAGGTGACTGTTTGACAATAAACAATCCAGGTCACTTTAAAAAGAGATTTACTTTTCACCAGACATCCCAAACATCACATAAAGATAGCCAGTCCTTTCACTATACCCCATCAAACACAATTAAGAAGAAGAATTCTATCACTCCCTTCGTTCCCAGCCAATTTTTAACCAACCAAAGATAGATTTTAAGAATGCTATAAAAGTCCATTTGGAAGGTGACTGTTTGACAATAAACAATCCAGGTCACTTTAAAAAGAGATTTACTTTTCACCAGACATCCCAAACATCACATAAAGATAGCCAGTCCTTTCACTATACCCCATCAAACACAATTAAGAAGAAGAATTCTATCACTCCCTTCGTTCCCAGCCAATTTTTAACCAACCAAAGATAGATTTTAAGAATGCTATAAAAGTCCATTTGGAAGGTGACTGTTTGACAATAAACAATCCAGGTCACTTTAAAAAGAGATTTACTTTTCACCAGACATCCCAAACATCACATAAAGATAGCCAGTCCTTTCACTATACCCCATCAAACACAATTAAGAAGAAGAATTCTATCACTCCCTTCGTTCCCAGCCAATTTTTAACCAACCAAAGATAGATTTTAAGAATGCTATAAAAGTCCATTTGGAAGGTGACTGTTTGACAATAAACAATCCAGGTCACTTTAAAAAGAGATTTACTTTTCACCAGACATCCCAAACATCACATAAAGATAGCCAGTCCTTTCACTATACCCCATCAAACACAATTAAGAAGAAGAATTCTATCACTCCCTTCGTTCCCAGCCAATTTTTAACCAACCAAAGATAGATTTTAAGAATGCTATAAAAGTCCATTTGGAAGGTGACTGTTTGACAATAAACAATCCAGGTCACTTTAAAAAGAGATTTACTTTTCACCAGACATCCCAAACATCACATAAAGATAGCCAGTCCTTTCACTATACCCCATCAAACACAATTAAGAAGAAGAATTCTATCACTCCCTTCGTTCCCAGCCAATTTTTAACCAACCAAAGATAGATTTTAAGAATGCTATAAAAGTCCATTTGGAAGGTGACTGTTTGACAATAAACAATCCAGGTCACTTTAAAAAGAGATTTACTTTTCACCAGACATCCCAAACATCACATAAAGATAGCCAGTCCTTTCACTATACCCCATCAAACACAATTAAGAAGAAGAATTCTATCACTCCCTTCGTTCCCAGCCAATTTTTAACCAACCAAAGATAGATTTTAAGAATGCTATAAAAGTCCATTTGGAAGGTGACTGTTTGACAATAAACAATCCAGGTCACTTTAAAAAGAGATTTACTTTTCACCAGACATCCCAAACATCACATAAAGATAGCCAGTCCTTTCACTATACCCCATCAAACACAATTAAGAAGAAGAATTCTATCACTCCCTTCGTTCCCAGCCAATTTTTAACCAACCAAAGATAGATTTTAAGAATGCTATAAAAGTCCATTTGGAAGGTGACTGTTTGACAATAAACAATCCAG
Source organism: Hexactinellida sp. DTS-2022 (assembly GCA_028753945.1). NCBI lineage: Eukaryota > Metazoa > Porifera > Hexactinellida > Hexactinellida sp. DTS-2022. The sequence goes on from JAPNXP010000015.1 coordinate 3,578,540, forward strand.
GTCACTTTAAAAAGAGATTTACTTTTCACCAGACATCCCAAACATCACATAAAGATAGCCAGTCCTTTCACTATACCCCATCAAACACAATTAAGAAGAAGAATTCTATCACTCCCTTCGTTCCCAGCCAATTTTTAACCAACCAAAGATAGATTTTAAGAATGCTATAAAAGTCCATTTGGAAGGTGACTGTTTGACAATAAACAATCCAGGTCACTTTAAAAAGAGATTTACTTTTCACCAGACATCCCAAACATCACATAAAGATAGCCAGTCCTTTCACTATACCCCATCAAACACAATTAAGAAGAAGAATTCTATCACTCCCTTCGTTCCCAGCCAATTTTTAACCAACCAAAGATAGATTTTAAGAATGCTATAAAAGTCCATTTGGAAGGTGACTGTTTGACAATAAACAATCCAGGTCACTTTAAAAAGAGATTTACTTTTCACCAGACATCCCAAACATCACATAAAGATAGCCAGTCCTTTCACTATACCCCATCAAACACAATTAAGAAGAAGAATTCTATCACTCCCTTCGTTCCCAGCCAATTTTTAACCAACCAAAGATAGATTTTAAGAATGCTATAAAAGTCCATTTGGAAGGTGACTGTTTGACAATAAACAATCCAGGTCACTTTAAAAAGAGATTTACTTTTCACCAGACATCCCAAACATCACATAAAGATAGCCAGTCCTTTCACTATACCCCATCAAACACAATTAAGAAGAAGAATTCTATCACTCCCTTCGTTCCCAGCCAATTTTTAACCAACCAAAGATAGATTTTAAGAATGCTATAAAAGTCCATTTGGAAGGTGACTGTTTGACAATAAACAATCCAGGTCACTTTAAAAGAGATTTACTTTTCACCAGACATCCCAAACATCACATAAAGATAGCCAGTCCTTTCACTATACCCCATCAAACACAATTAAGAAGAAGAATTCTATCACTCCCTTCGTTCCCAGCCAATTTTTAACCAACCAAAGATAGATTTTAAGAATGCTATAAAAGTCCATTTGGAAGGTGACTGTTTGACAATAAACAATCCAGGTCACTTTAAAAAGAGATTTACTTTTCACCAGACATCCCAAACATCACATAAAGATAGCCAGTCCTTTCACTATACCCCATCAAACACAATTAAGAAGAAGAATTCTATCACTCCCTTCGTTCCCAGCCAATTTTTAACCAACCAAAGATAGATTTTAAGAATGCTATAAAAGTCCATTTGGAAGGTGACTGTTTGACAATAAACAATCCAGGTCACTTTAAAAAGAGATTTACTTTTCACCAGACATCCCAAACATCACATAAAGATAGCCAGTCCTTTCACTATACCCCATCAAACACAATTAAGAAGAAGAATTCTATCACTCCCTTCGTTCCCAGCCAATTTTTAACCAACCAAAGATAGATTTTAAGAATGCTATAAAAGTCCATTTGGAAGGTGACTGTTTGACAATAAACAATCCA